>LVTN01000399.1:20807-65520 GCA_001649415.1 Musa itinerans
TATATATATATATATATATATAGCATAGTAATACATGAAAAAAGGAATAGAGAACATATGACAATATGTGTCCTGCAAAAAATGTTTCTTAATCTTTTTCAAAATATTACTAATTAGGTTTTGATCACTCTTCTGATTGAGAAAGGTAGAATGGTGACTAAGGAAATTATTTTCAAAGAGGATAATTTTTTTTTCCTATAATGGACATCCTATTTCAATTCAGATTTTGAGATGTGGTATTGATCACACTTTGGTCGGTCGATCATTAGACGTAAGCTCACGATGAATTATTCACTTTAAGCGATGAGCGTACTCATACGATTTTATTCTTTCGGAGCATGTGAACTCTAAAACGTATCTCTAAGGCTAAGGTAGACCTAACAAACTTATGAGCCCTTGGTTCCTATACTATTCAACCAATATGAGACTAAATGAACTTATCGGAAGCCATGATTTTGCACATCACGAGAAGACTTATATACATCTCAACTGGCTCATATGCATGATCTTAATGGTCATGCATCTCTTACTAGTTCATGTACATGATCTTTATGTGCATGCACCATCTCCATACACTCAATATTTTCTATCGAAAGACCAAATCAATATTTCGTTCATGCATGTGTCTTTTTGTCCATTAGAGATAGAAAAAAGAATAATTTCATTCCACGAGAAAGGCAAATTGACTCTTTATAAAAAAAACATGCTTATATTCTATGTTAATTCGCTTTCTATATACGATGAATCTAATTATGGCTTAGACTATAAATTAGAGTATCAATGCTCAAGCTTGATCGATCTTGAGAATCTATAAATTAGGAAATGCAGATCACATTAATATCTCACAAACTAGAGAATCTAAACCTTAGACAAAGGCTGTATGAGCAGTAGGGGGGGCAAGCAAGGAAGAAGCTCACTCCGTGTGATTCCCTCCACTAAGTTTGATTGCACTTGATATCATAATTATATCTCTGTGATGAGAATGTGCAAGTACTCTTCTACTTTCCGATGATTAGGTTTTGTGTGTATATGGCGTTCCATGGACAACTCACGGTCAATGGAGCCTCACACTCACTAGAAAGTGCTGCAAGTTGTTTACTGGATCTTTACCAAGCTGGAGAAGCATCATGAGGACCTAAGACAAAGGAACACAATAATGATGGACAATGGAATCAATCTTTAGCAGTTGGTGGGAGGGGGAATGATGAGTCCGTGGAGTTCAATATATGAGTTGCAGGAGACAATGGAATCTAGAGTCAAGTGGTGGACCTTCTTCTTTCAAGTTCATTCATGAGTTTGAGAACATGCCAAGAGCTGGGAAAGCTACCCTTTGGATGCTCATATTGACTGAGGAACACTCACATATCTTTGACTCTCCAAGTGTTTGAAGGATGATTAAGACTGTAATACTTCATGATGACCAAGGCATTTTGAAGAGTGAATTGATACGGTGAGGAGTGTTGCAGGCTCTTCTGCTTTACGATGGATGGAAGCTACAGGGACTTGATGAAATGTCACAGTGACACAAAACAAAGCAGTAGTAGAATGCATCATAAAGGAAATGATGAAATGTCACAGTAACACAAAACAAAGCAGTAGTAGAATGTATCATAAAGGAAATCAGTAACACAAAACCACATATCATCTACTGTCTTTTCCTTTCCCCATTCTTTTTTTTTTGTGTATAAATTTGTCCAATACGTTGTCTAGATCCATGATATAAATCTTGAATGATATACGTAAGATACTATTCCTCGATCCATGCACCAATCTCAAACTATATAGATAAAACCATCGACTCACCAGCGTAGTTGTCATTTTCGGTCAAGGTACTACTATCTACATCATTATCATATCTACTGATCAAACTGGTTACTAAATGTTATTTGAGAATGTATTTCATCACCCGACTTAATTTTTTTTAATGATATAATTGATGCTACTACTTCCACTTTATTATTGTCTTTCATGTTAGGCGAATGATTTTGACACCAGATATCTCTGGTTCCTCGAATACTTTGACTTGATTTTTTTCAGATCCTTTCGTCACGTTTTGATTGTGGGGATCTTTCTCTTCTTCTTCTATTACCTTGGTGATAAAGCATGAAGGATCGTTTGAACTTGAATAATTCTCTTCATTGATTGGTATCGATTGAAATCTAACCACTACCAACTTGTACAGTCGATAATAGTCTCGGATGTCCACTTTTTTCGCCCAATATAGACTTCGTTTCAAGTGATACATGGTCTTTTATATCATAGATTGCTCGGTAAAGATCAGTTCGCATGTGGATCCCCTATCAATTCGACATATGCCACCCATATCGAATGATATATTACGACACAATGAACCTTACACTAGATACAAAAGGAGATAAACAAACATATGGTTATCAAATAATACGAATTGTAGTTGAACATATAGAATCAAATGCATAAAGTTGTAGTCTAGTTGGTTAGGATACTCAGGCTCTCACCCAACAATGACTAAATGAACCAAATGCATAATAACAATAACAATTAACAATATAATAATAATAATATAACAATAACAATAACAATAATCCGTTGTAGTCTAGTTGGTTAGGATACTCGGCTCTCACCCGAGAGACCCGGGTTCGAGTCCCGGCAACGGAAGGTTTTCTTTTGGTGTTTAAAATAATACGCAAAACGTTTATGTTTATTTTCGACTTTGTATGTAAGAAATGAATGAGTTTTTACTTTGCGAAGTGCAAAACGTTTTTGGTATTTAAAACAATACGCAAAACGTTCATGTTTATTTTCGACTTTGTATGCAGGTGGTTCGGTCTTCATATACGAGGGTAAGGATCTTTCTTGGTCTTCTTTAACAAGTGACTAATCGACGAAGCAAGAATATGTAATTACCTACATCAGATCGATTCTGAAGAAGCATGCGAACGAGAAAACCAGAAGAACAAAATCCTTCGGAGCGAAAAGATCATTGGCAATAGAAGTTCTACTTGCAGCGATGGGCATGAAAACGATTAGGGTAAGCCGTAAAGATAGAGAGAGAGAGAGAGAGAGAGAAGGGGAACTAATTACTTGCATTACCGGACGAAGAAGCCGAGGGCGTTTTCCAATTGCCAGAAGTCCCTCTCCTCCCCTGCTGGGAGAACCGACATCAGCGTCGAGGAGTAGTCGAACGCCTCGTCTCCGACCCCTCCAAGGCGGCCATCCTTGGGAGAAACCCCCCCTTCCTCAAACCTCAGCCGTCTCCTCGCTCACCCTGGTGGCGCCCCCGCCCTTCTTGCCCCTTTTCTTGAGGGACCGGAAGCGGGCGTGGGAGGAGAGGCCCTCCCTCGCACGCGCGACGTGCAGGGCGCGATGAGGAGTCGTCTCGCCGCTGGGCGACGAACACATGGAATGCCCCGGCCATGTTGGAGATCAAGGAGAGATCGGCTAACGGACTAAGAAAACATCAAAAACAAGAACGCCTCTGCTTTCTTCGTCGCTCCTTTTTGTTAGTTGGGATGCAGTTATCTTCCAACCATCACATCAGAGGACGACAAATGCTTGCATAAGATACATAGTAGACAGCATATCATATAAAATAGACAAACAGTCAGGAATGTTGATTTTGCTTTCTCCATCTTAAACTGTATGGCAAAAGATTCTAATTGCAGGAGGGGAGGAGAGTCTACACTAAACCAGTTTCAAGTAATCTCATCAGTAGAACAGTGGCCTTTCACACGAATTGCATTACACCTTTACTTGTGATCGAATTGCAAATATAATACTGTGTACTTAATCCAATACACTGTAAAATATCCAATAACAGGAATAGCTCGAAACGAAACATAAAAGACGAGCTGAGAAAGGCGGGTGACATACCCTGGTGACACAAGTTGCTCCAATAAAGACAGCGTAGTCATATGGATCATCTATCACACAACACATAAAGAAGATAGCGTAGTCATACATATTACTAATGAAGACAAACAAGAATCCAATCTTTGGAAAATAATGGTTTGGCCAGAACGGTTGTCCACAGAGCAAGAAGAGAGGAAAGTTCAAAATGCAGAAGATTCTCACAACACCTATTTAAAGGTAGATTCTACATTAATGATCATAAGTAACTAAATCAAGATCACTGGTCATCTCCCGATTCCTTCTTTGGAGCTTCCTTGATCTCATCAACATCCTCCTGTCCAGATTAATATCTAGTTAGAAAAAAAAACACATGGTTCCGCACCGATAAATGAAATAAACTGACCGTCATATCGGATGTCCACAATGTCAAGTTGTCTCGGAGAAGCTGCATGATCAACGTACTGTCCTTGTACGATTCTTCACCTAAAGTATCAAGTTCAGAGATAGCCTCATCGAAAGCCTGCAATTGACACCCAAGTATTAGCTTCAAACAAGATGAACCAGTGAAATAAAAAAAAATTACTTGTTTCTCGAAATTAACACTCCTTGAGCTCAAATCAGCAAAAGTCAATGGCAACAAGTCCAATCACTGACGGAATTGTAAGTTTAAGGAAACTTGAAGATTTTAGTAACTCCAAGAAATAAACATCATGTCAAAAATGACCGAGTGAAAAGATTAGATATAGCACATGAAATCTATTCGTAGTAATCAAACAAGAAACAAGTAAATATTCTATATGTAATCACATCAAAAATGTGTCATGTCTTAAATTTAGATGTGTTCCAAACATAATATATAAAAGATAAATGAAGCTTTTGGTTCACTACAGTAGTATAGAGATTCACTGCAAATGTTACCACATAACTAAAAATTGGTTAGAGGGGTTTCCTTTGGGTAGAATAAGCTTCCAAATGCAATCTCAAACAATTTTCAGATCCATTACTACCTTGTCTGTTATTGCCCCACAATAAAATTGAAGACATTAAGTGCATTTTTCAGCCTTTTCTATAACCAACTCTTAAAGCAAAACACATTTTTTTTGTTGCTTGCTAAAATTGGAAGCAAGATTTTTGCCAAATAGAAGTCCCCCGAACAACTTTAAAAGGGCCAATGAAACTTCTGACAGCATGTGACTCATTAGAATTGTGAATTTTAACTCAACCTGCCTACTGGGCTACTGAAACCAGTCCTTAGCATTCACCTACATGGAACCAAACTTCACAGACACATAAATGTAATCAGATAATCCACAAAGTATATTACTCTTGCAATAATTACAAAAGAAATTAATACTAAAAAATCGATTATTACACGATTACTAACACTGGTAAGAAATTCTGCAACTAATATTCATGTGTATACAAAGTCAATGCACTAAAAGGGCAATCTGAATTCAGTAGTTGTAGTTTCATATCTCATATTTCTACTACATTTTAGATTGAACTTTGTTGAGAACCAGTTTAGTTTTACGGAGGCCTCTATAAAACTTCCACAAGGGGACATTTAGATGTCAATTAACATCAAATTAACTCAGATAAAGTAATGAAACATGCATGTAAATCAAGCAAAGGGAAGTCGGAGACAAACCTGCTTTGCAAGGCTGCAAGCACGGTCTGGTGAGTTAAGAATCTCATAATAGAACACAGAGAAGTTAAGCGCCAGACCAAGCCGTATCGGATGAGTTGGTGCCAAATCAGCTAAAGCAATATCCTGTGAAAGATTTCTTCAATGTCATAATTTGAACCTAAATTTACAAGGATGACCTAGAAGAAGATAATAAAGAGAATTTTAACGTGGAAAATATGCGGCAAACAAACAGCAATGTAATGAGTTATCAGTATTACACTCGCATCCATTTATATCTAAAGCAAAAGAATGGCCTAGTACACATGTCTCCTGCCAATGCAAAATGTGAGAGTTTGATCACAATCTTAGGCCTGCAATCAGACAGGCCATTTACATGACTTGAACTCAGGTCACCAGGTTGTAACATTGCATTATGCCAAAGCTCACCCTGACAATCATGCATGTATGGTATCTATGAAATGAAAATGATTTTGTTAAAACCAAGGTAATTACCGAAAAGAAGCATCTCAGGGAAATTAAAATTAAAAAAAAACAAAAAACACCAAAATGAAGACTGAAAATAAATGCTTCCTCTGCAGAACAGATTCGATTGTAGTATATCCATAAAAAAGTCTTAGCCTATACCAGAGTGGTTCCAGAGTTGATTGTTCCTTTTGTTTTCCTCACACACCTGGAATAAGTTGCATCACATACACTTCTTTTGCCAATAGGAGAATATTGTTTTCTTAGCATTCCACTGGATTACTTCAAAAGAAAGAGAATGGAGATTGAAGAATCAGCAAAAGATTAACACATTACGAGCACACACCTGCGAAGATTTGTAAGCCAACAGAGTGCTCTCAGCTGCTTCTTTCCTCTCAGCTCCAGTCTTGAACTCTGCAAGGTACCTGAGCACAGCCCCAGAACAAAAATCATAATTAACAATAAATTTAAACTTTGTGGCAGAAACTAATTCTTGATATGCTTCGTCTAACCTGTGGTAGTCACCCTTCATCTTAAGGTAGAACACCTTGGACTCCGCCGCGCTCGCAGAGGGCACCAGGTGGGAATCAAGCAGCTTCAAGATCCCATCGCAGATCTTGCTGAGTTCAGCCTCGACCTTCCCGCGATACTCCTTGATCAGCACGACATGCTCCTCGTTGCCGCGGCTCTCCTCCTTCTGCTCGATGGAGGAGATGATGCGCCACGACGCGCGGCGAGCTCCGATCACGTTCTTGTAGGCCACCGAGAGGAGGTTGCGCTCCTCCACGGAAAGCTCCTCCACATTAGCCGTCTTCACCACCTTCTCCATGAACTCCACCATCTCCTCGTACCGCTCCGCCTGCTCCGCCAGCTTGGCCAAGTACACATTCTCCTCGCGCGTCGATTCCACCGGAGACATTTTGCTAGATCTCAATCGAAGAATATACTCTCTCTGACAAAATCACAAACACCAGACCGACATAAAGATGATGCTTAATTTAATCCATCAAAAGGACCGGATCCTAAAATTTCTTCCCGAGAAACGAAACCTCCCATCTTAGCATCGAAGAAGAAATTTAGCCCCAGAAAACACAAATGCGACGGTAAAACGATTCCCGAAAGACAAAATTGTCCGGATCCATCGACAAGGGATCAAAAGAAACGAGAGCAAGCGGAGGAATGATACCCTTTCCCGGAAACGAGACGCTTAGGGCTCCTCTTTGCCTCCCGTGTCTTCCTCTGCGAGGACGAGTTGCGCCGCTGGATCGGGTGCGTTTGTTTCCGTCACGTTTTTCCGGTTTCGAAGGGCCTTTATGGGGGCAGAGTCGAGGCGACCAGAGAATAAAGAGCAATACGTCTTCTACTCGCAAACTCTATTCGTTCCGTCACCTGTCTCACTATTGGCTAAACATTACCAATAACATGGTCTAATCGTAAGATGGGTAGGGGAAACGAGTAGCGACTCGATAGGTCGAAAAGTCGAGCGCTTGGGGTCCTTTACCGGAGGACGGCCGAACACGTGGTTGGAGCGGAATGGCGACAACCATGTGGCCCACCGGCCGCCCATTTGCGCAGCTCGATGCGCTTCGGCCAAATTGACCGACCACGGGAAGAGATAACGTTGCGATGACATCACGAAACCCTTTATGACGACAACCATTGGGTCCGTCACCGTGTTCCGTGACTTGGGCGAGCCACCGGGATCAAGATCTTACGGGTTGTGGATTAGTCCGATCCAGATCAAATCCAAACTAGACATCATTATCCCGTACGATCGGATCCAATGTTCAGTCAACGAATCCCACTTTATCGTACGTAATTGGGGTTGGGTGTGGTCAGATCAAATTTGGGTCCATTCAATTGTAAATCTTTGTATCTATAGCAAGAGTTAGATTATGATTGTATCATAAAAAGCTAAATATTGTTGCTGATTTTATTAGCAAAATTTACATATTGATATCATATCGTCATAATATATTTTGGGCATATATATAGATGATGAAACGAACGCATCCATCAAGGTGAATCCTTTACGCTTGCGTGGAAAATCTCGATCGTATCACCTGGTCTCACATCATGCCATCCGAATGATTTATCTTCCTCCATGGCGTTCTGCTTGTAGATGAAGAAATAGCCTTCGGGTGGCAAATCGAAGTTAAGAACGCCATGCAGTCTCTGCACCTCCTTCCGCAGCTCGCTCACGTTGTCCGACGTGTTCACCTCCACTGGTATCGTCTTCGCGCCGTGCTTCGGCAGCAGCATCAGCCTCAGCTTCTTGGCGCCCAGCGACGGTCGCATCACCAGATTCATCCTCGATTGGTCGGCGACGACGTAGTCAGCCAGCCTGCGGTGGTCCTGCAACTCGACGCCGCCGTGGAACAGCACGAACCGGTTCGGGGGGACGCCGCTGAGGTCGCGGACACGCTCCTTGAGGCGAGCCACGGTGTCGGCCGTGTCGGCCTCGAGCGTCAGCTGCCGCCGCGACGTCGGGGTGCTCACGGCCACGGTGATGCGGGCGCGGCCATCGCCGTTCTCCGGAAGCTTGCCGTCGGCGGCGTCTGCTTCAAGCACGAGATGGATGCGGGAGTTCTGGAGGATGGTGTAGTGCTCGGTGTCGCGGTCGTCGGCGAGCTCTTGGCCTTCGAACACGAGCTTTTGGGTGGGGACGGGGTAGCCTTGATACTTGTGCACCTTCTCTTTGATCTCCAGGACCGTGTCGAAGAAGCCAATCTCGATGGTGAAGTACCTGCCGGTGGAAGTCTCGAAGACGACGTCCATGTTTCTTTGGCTTCTTTACGTGGGTCAAAGATGGTGCCCTCGTCCTCTTGTAGACTCGCTCCTCCACTATGTACTCCATAGTATCCCGAGTAATCCGGTCTCTTGCCTGATCGAATCCTCTCTTTCCTATCTATCAACATTACCAATAAAAGAAAGAGAAAAACAAAATAAAATAAAATTCAAAATATTAAAACAAATTATTTCTTCCTCATCTTTTGTCTCCTCGAGGTTCTCATCAATTCATTCGGGATCTGCGGAGAATTGAAGTGCAAAACATTAGTTATAGAGAAATTATTTATAGGCTTCACACTTTAAAAACAAAGGAAATAAAATCCCAAAAGTATTTTCACGATGAACAAAATTCATATAGTCGATCTCAAATAATTAAAATCTTAAATATGATGGGTACTGTGACGACACATCATTGTTCATCACTACTGACATAAGATTCCAATGAGTAAATTCATGGACAATATATTTGTAATAACCCAGTGTTTATAGATTAAATGGGATTTTTTGCATATTTTTTCATGGGGTGGTATGATTTCTACCTGCTTGGATAACTCCACATTTACCTCAACATACACATCTTTGTGCCAGCAAGCTTTGGATCTGCCATCCCTTGATTGTCCAATGTTCTGACACATTCTTTTCTAGTATTATGAGCATCAGCTTCATCCATGTCTCCTGCAAGTTAAATACAAAGATCTAAGACAACACAAGTATTACTTTCTGGAACTTCATCCATCTGTGCCAATTATACCTCAGATTCTTCTCCTGATGCCAGTATAATTGCATCTCTTGTATGCTTCCTTAGCCTTAATCCCTGCATTGTGAAAAACCTGATCCCAAGTCTCTCTTTAGAAGGAAAAGAAATATAACTTGAAAGTGGATTTGCCACCACATATGAATCTTGAAAAGGTGCTGGAACATGCTCAGCTTCAAGCTCATTGAAATAGTGAGGTTTTGCCATGATGGTAGAAACTGAAACTATTGAATTCCACATTTTATCCCAAATCTATTGACTCCACATTCAAAGTTAAGAGATAATAATACACAAACAAATTATCAAGACACATTGAACACAGGAGCAACTACCATGATCATGATCATGATCATTCAATGGCAAATGCTTGAGAGTCTTAGCAAAGGACCAAAGTAAGGATCAATGTGCACATTGCAACCCCTACAAGCAGAAAAGATCAATGTATACATTCTTAGTTCTACCAGCTGAGAGGTTAATTCAATGACTCCAGAACTAATCACTCAGGTCATACAACAACAACATATGAGACCTAACGTTAAATGGATGGCTGCCACTTAGCTGTTTAACACAAAAAAAAAGCAGCTTGTACAGATCTCGGTAGTTTCATCACCATAGTGTTGATTTACTTGAATGCATATATGGAATTATAGTGACATGAATTCCTTCGGTAGTTCATCTCATGCATCACATGAACACTACTCACCTTATTGCCTTGTGCAAAACATGAAAGGAAACCTCGACCTGCAACCCAACCCTTCTCATCGGCTTGCTTCCGCAACCAAAATGATCAGCATCAAGACCCCCGACTCCGTGGCGGCCACCCACGTTCGACAGGTGGCGGAATCGGAGGGGACGGTGAGCCTGGGCTTCGGTTTTCGGAGTCAAGTAGGCGGCCAGCAGAGAGGCGTGCGGTGAGAGGAATCGATGTAATCGGGGATGGCCAACTCGATCCTCTGCCTACCAACGGGCGCCGAGATCGCGGCCAGTATCGTCTGAATGAAGGCAAAAAAAAACAGAGCAATGATCTGAGCGAAGACAATTACTAGGGTTAGGGTTGAGCGAGAGGGGGATTTATGGAGTGCTTGCTACCTCAGCGTACGAAGCGAGGCATCGAGTCGGTGGATCTCCTGCTGCGGCCATCAGAGTGATTCTGTTGGGTTACTCTCGGAGCGACAGAGCGCGAAATTGGTGATGATTTGTCTTTGATTTATATATAAATATATATATATATACTTACGTGGCGACCTACACGACACACACGTGGTGATGTCCGCAATAGTATCAACGAAGGCCCATTAGTGAGTTGGGCTGAATTCATGGGACTCCATTAGTGGTGGGATACATAATTTCTTTTTCTTTTTTTTTGCAAATGTTTAAATGGTATAGATGAAATTTTTAACATACGAATTGGTGATGCTGTATTAATGGTTTATTAAATGTGATTATCATCATAAATCATAACACCCTAATTTAGTCTTATGATAAAAGTATTAGGATTAATAAGTATTTTAGAAGTTCTAATTATATTTTTAACTATTTGAGTAGAAAATATAATTAAATTTAATTTTTTTTATCAAATTGGAATAAGAATTTAGATTAGAGACTTAAGATAGGAAATGTCCTTAATTATTAAGATTTGAATTCAAATAGGAAGAATCCATAGACACTTAGAATTGTTCCTATAAACATATTTGAGAGGATATACAAAAAAATAATTATGAGTGTAGAAAACTCAAAAAATTTATAGTTAGTAGAAAATTTTTTAATCATGTTAAATCTCATGTCAGTTTATTTATTTATTTATTTATCAATATCTAAGTTTTTTTTATTTTTTAAGTTTTAAGAACTCTTCCTATAAATAAAAAGGAGAATAATTAAATTGAATTATAGGTTAGATTAGTATCCTATCACAAAGTTGGATTTAAATGTTTTGTATCAGTTTCTTTTACTAAGGAAAGCCATCAACTTAAATCCACAATGGAGTTGATACAACTGGGAACCATTTGATCATCATTTGACTGTTCTCATCAATATTAAATATTTTGTATCATTTGACTGTTCTCATCAATCACTACCATGGAGGAACCACAGTGGCCTTTGGCTCTTGGAGGCACCACAGGGCTTTTGTATCCACTGAGACAACAGGTGGAGAGGTGTACACACCATCAGGAAATGGAGAATCTGGTGATGTCAAAGGAAATCCAATTTCCAGATGACACCAAGCTCCATGTCCTTCTCATTCTCATTCAACTTGAAGATCTTGAATAAGAACAGCATCATATACAAGTCTATCCATTCTTCCACCACCAGCTGATGGACTGACTGTGACTTCTCAGCTCCATCACAGGATTGGTACTGAGCTTTGTTGCAAGTGATCAGATTGCAGTCATTGTCAGATTTCATTCAGCAGCAACCTCTCTCTAAATCTCTAACCAGCATTCTAGATGACTTAGAATCCCTGCCTTAATACAAGTAGTTGACATTGGATCACACCTTCATAGGACAGACCTCTAAAACCCTAAAAGAAAGCATCAAGTAGGGAGCTAATCATGCGCTATCGCAGGAAAGCAACTTCGTCGACCACAACGACATGACTAATCGAACTCCAGCTTTCCATTATTACCTCCCTTCTCTGAGCTTTGAGCCTGCTCACATTTCCCAACCAGTTGGCTGCGTCCAATGGGTGCCCGGAGAAGCCCCCCCGAGGCGACGTGGGCGATCACAGGCCTCGCTCTTCTTGTGGCCATCTCTGCGAGTGACCCGCCGCACATGAGAAGGGTCACGAGGGACGAAGCTCACGTCCGTGCTCGTCCTTCTCATCGACTGTGCGCTGCTGCTGCTGGCTTCTTCTGCTGCAGGATGTTTGAGAGCTGGCAAGGTTGCAGGACGCCATGAACGGATCAGTCGCTGGCGGCCACCGCGTCACATCATTGCATGAGTTTGAAGAAGATAAAATGCTTGCATGAGTAGGTAGTTCTCTCAAATGCTTGCATGAGTAGGTACTCTCTCTCTCTCTCTCTCTGCAGGCAACTTCAAATTTGTTTGGCAATGCATCACATCACATCATGAGTAGGAAATAATTCTAATCCAATCGAATATTAGAAAATATGATTTCCATTATGCATTTTGATTCACTCACATATCAATCCTTTTGTAACAGCATAAGGTTTTAGATTGCATTGATGTACAGTGAGATGATAAAGGCTAATTCCGAAATCAAATTAAAGAACATGAAAGAATTTTCTTATTATGATATTAAATAAAGAATTATAACAATTTATGCCATGCAAGGCTTCACTATCTTATGATAGATGGATACAAGTCGTAATGATTTTGTGATACGATGTGATAAAATAATTAACTTATTTATTTTATTATTATTTATATAAATTAAATAAAATAAATGAATAAATCATATTTTTTTCTTGTTGATTGCCTTTTGAAGCATATGGTTACAAAATTCAGAACAAATTAATCGTTCAAACCAAAATAATCGAGAACTAAACCCTCGACCAATTTGATCGATCGTAGAAAAAACAAATTTTCTATTTTTTCCGAATGGTAATAATTTTTTATCATAAGTACGAAAGAAAAAATTATTCTTATAATGGCTACTCTTTTATTCCCACAACGCATATGCTTTCGTGTAATTATCGCTACCATCCGCTTTCACTATATTACAAAAATTATATGAGGGTGAATTTAAAAAAAAATCCTAACTTTATCAATTTCTTATATAACAATCTAACTTTCAGAAATTCATACCTAGGAATTTTTTTTTTCAAAATAATCATTCTATTCCTGTCAGCGATCATCGTTCGCTCAACTGATTGCTTGGCTTCATATGTAGGCTAGCCCTATTGATCTCGCTTATATCTCCATGCATGTGATTTCTCTAGGGTCTAACAAGGGCGATTATGACTAGCTGATGCCCTTAGAGTTCGATGAGAGCATAAAGATTGTGTTGGATGTGACGTAGAGAGAAGGTAGCGATGAGTTTGACAATGATAATAGTAAAATGATCTTTTCACATAGCTAAGGATGCTCTGCAAGAATTTTTCAAAGTTAAAGATTTTTTCTAGCAATTCACTCGATTATATATATAATAATTTTTTTAATATTATAATAAAATACATAATTTTTTTTTCAAACCTTATCCGATATATTCACACTTTATAGTAGTAGTGTACCGGACTTATTTATCAAATATTGAGAATTCAAAATCTCATCCAATATATTTTACTATGGGAAACAACTAACTTATCCTTTGTTAAAAAGTAAAAATACATAATTATTACTATCAGACTAATTGACCTCACATATTCGGCTAGTAATCCATTAATATAATACCTGAGAAGATTGATGTCTGATAGACATCAATGTTTTGAATAAGAACATCTATGTCAACATTCGGATAGACTTATGGCCTTAACAAAGAGAAAAAAAATAAAAAAAAGAGTTTTAGGTGAGACTTTCAACAATCAGATAAGGTTCAACCACGTTGGTTAATCTCCCTACTGTTGTAAGGAGCAAACAGACATCACCTCTCTCTTTCAACCTGATGGATTATGTCTCTTTGGCTTTCAATCGAAGAAAAAGATGAGGAAGAAGAAGAAGATGATGATGATGATGATGGATGCCTTGTACATAGTACTCCTGAGGACCCCATCCAACCGTTCGATCAAGGAGGCGAGCGGTCCAGATGTAACTAAAGCAAAGAACGCAGGCTCTCCCTCGTATCAGCCATCAGTGCGTGCAGCTGCGCCCGCCTTCTACCCGGGGAGAGGAAGTGGTGGGTAGAAGCCCGTCGACGACAAGGCGGGGCCGCGACGGGGACGCCGATGCTTCGTCCGGTTCTTCCCCTCGGCGGGCCACCAGGTGAAATCCGGTGAATGGACCGCTCGCCCAATGGCGTTCGGGGAAGCGGATGGCCTTCTCGACCTCCACCAATCCCGTTCGAGATAAGCCCCTTTGCGGGCCCCGCAAGCCTCTTCCCGGCCTCTCATAGATCGACACGATGCCAAAAGCGCATTCCACGGGCCCGCACGCGCCCGCTTCCCGTCCCACGAACATATACCACTAATGCCGGTGCTGCACCTGCTTGCGTTGTCTTCCCTCGCTTGCCTCGCTCTCTCTATCTGGTTGGGTAAGGAGAGCGCTGGCTTCTTCTCCGGCGATGGGATGCACCGAGAAGCAGCGCCCGGCCAGCGCGGTGGGCGCCAAGACGGCGCGACCCTGCGATGGTTGCCTCCGCCGGCGCGCCCGGTGGTTCTGCGAGGCCGACGACGCCTTCCTTTGCCAGACCTGCGACGTGTCCGTCCACTCCGCCAACCCTCTTGCCCGGCGCCATCGCCGCGTCCGCCTCAAGACTGCCTCCTTCTCCGGCTTTTTATCTACGACGGAGGATGGGTCGGGCGATCATGCGACGCCCGCGTGGCTTCATGGCTGCAAGCGCAAGCCCAGAACCCCTCGTGGCAAGCCGGGGGTTGCCGGAGCGGCCAAAGTGGAGCCCCTCGTGCCCGACCTCGAGGCGTTATCGGCGGAGGAGAACCAAGTCAACGAGGAGGATCAGCTCCTCCACTGCGTGCCCATCCTCGACCCTGTTCTCGCCGAGCTATTATCCGAGCCTCACCACGACCACGCCAACGGTTCGGACACAGAGGCGAAGCCGGCCGTGCAGCTCTTGGAGCAGGCTCACGTCTCCGCCGTCCCCACCGCTGACGGGCTTGGGGGTTTTCATGCCTCGGACTTGGAGCTCGAGCAGTTTGCGTCGGACATGGAGGTCTTGCTCGGATCGGGTTTCGACAACGATTCCTTCAGCATCGACGGGCTTGGTTGGATGAACGGGACGGTGGAGGACGACAGCGACGGACAGGTGAAGGTGGAGGTGGAGGTGGACTTGGACGTCGCCGGGATGAGCAGCGATTTCAGAATGGAGATGGACCTTCCCAAGGAGGCACTGGACCTCGGTTTCGACTCACAGATGATGGCAGTCGAAGTGGACGAGCATAAGCCATCGCAGCAGGCGGAGACGGCTTCAGACAGCTGCTACAGGGCGGAGGCAGCCGCGAAGAGGAAGATGATACTGAGGCTGGACTACGAGGCTGTCATCGCCGCTTGCTCTTCTAATGTGTTGTCGCTGTGGATAGACGGGGTGAGACCGGATTTCGATGCCAACGATTCATGGCCGGACGTCCCAGTAAGAGACTGCACCCTTCATGTAACACTAACTAACCTCTTTATTTAGATGGCGATCGATCTTGAGATCTGTGTCACGTACAGGCGATGGCAGGAGCAGCAGCAGCAGCAGCAGCGATGAAGGAGATGCATTATCAACAGGAGGTGGCTCACGCGGCGGTCGAAGGAAGGGAGGCGAGGGTGTCGAGGTACCGGGAGAAGCGGCGGAGGAGGCTGTTCTCGAAGAAGATACGGTACGAGGTGCGGAAGCTGAACGCGGAGAAGCGGCCGAGGATGAAGGGCCGGTTTGTGAAGCGGCCGGCGTTCCCAGCCGCCTTAGCTTGTCGATGAAACAGGAGCCGTCGAGCCCCCCTTAAGACTTGTAGAATAGTACCTTAGAATCGTTAGTCGTCTCTCCTTTCTTATGCTGAGAAAGGGCAGATCTACTACCACATGCAACCTTTAGAGCATGGCTACGTAGTTATCTGGAATTGCCTGCAAGAAGAGTACTAGTTTTTGTGCTGTCAGTGCAAGCAGGAATTCGCGTAGAATTATCAACTGGAGTTGATATGTTGTATATAGATGAAGAAATTTGGGACTCTCTCTCTACTACAGTACTAGTTCATGAAATTTGCTGAAGCAACTGTGAAGATTGAGATCACATCTCTGGAGTTTAGGCGTGACAGGAAAATTTGAACTTTGAGGTACATTTTATGACTATGAACTTTGAAGTTAATGACAGGGAAACAGGAACAATAATTATTAACATCTAATTGGCTAAGTATAACTAAGTCTCAAAAGAATAAGGATTAAAAAGTACTATGAAAGAAAGAAATACCTACATGATTATAAGAGTGTTGAAGTCGCTAGCTAGCTAGCTTATCCAATAAAAGCTTGGTTGGATCCTTAGTATCCAAAATCCACCTTCATCATTTACCCTTAATAAGAAAAAATCATATGAGCGTTAAAAATAAAACAAAGACTTGTGATATCATAGACGAACACATACATTCATACGTACATACATACACAACTCACAAAACATAAAGATATGTAAAAACAAGGCATTCACATGCATTAGTACAAAATAACTGCAAAAGTCACAAAGATAGTAATCTCGATTTGCAAGAGACATTAGAGTAAAAGGACATGAGATCCATTCAGCAATGATGGTCCATTTGAATGCCAAGGACCAGTTCTCACACCCCTTCTTTCTCTTTTCCTTCCTTGTACAACAGACAACTATTCCATCATCGAAAACAGGCAAATTAACAGAGAATTCCAATCAAATGGAAGATTTGTAATTTCCCTCTTTGTATAGCTGTTCCAAGTCACGGCCATTCGATGGAGAATGAACCATACGGAACTAGAAAGGACTCACCGTTCGGCTAAAATTGTAGGCAGCCATCGGGAAACTGGCCCACAGGGTGAAAAACACCAGCCTGGAGTTGTCCTGAGCCTGCATCTTATGAAATGAAAAGAATTTAAACCAAGAGTCAGCAACCAGTAGTAAACCAAAACCAATTTTTCATAAGATGTTTTTCACTTACATTTACAAGATGTACATGAGACAAAGTTCTCTAAGAAATTGTCCAAATCAAACAACTTGCAAAGGACAATTCAAGTTCCGGTTTTTGGTCGTGGATCCTCCTTCCAACCTTTGCTGAGTAGATCATAGTTGATTGATGCAAGCTGTGATAGATTCTAATCACCAAAGACAAAAAAAGTTCAGTATCAAGTTAATGGAAAATGCATAAAATATATATACTAGAATGGTTCTTCTTTGAAAGAATGCAAACTTTAGCTTATTTTGTTATTTTCACTGAGGCATCATACCAAATATTTGCAATTCAGATTTATGAGAAGCAGATTCATGTAAATAACAGTTCAACTTTCATGGAACTTAAACAGATGTCAATGTAATATATATTAAAACAAGTCCAAAAATATTTGATTACCAAATTAAAATAATCCAAACCTGACCACTCCAAAAACAGTCCAAACCAACAAATTAGAACATGGTTGATTACCAAGTCAGCATGGCTCTTTCCATTCCCATGTTTCCAAAGAGGAGATTACATATAAATACTGGTGTCAGCTGCTACATTATGATCCACTTGATTTTGCAGCAGAAGCCAGTTTCACAATTACATGCAAGATACTATTGGCAATTAGAGTGCTTGACCATATAGTAGGGCACTTTTAGTACCTAATTTTTCAAGAAACAATTTTGTAGAAAATGGTTGCAAGTTGCAACAGCATGCACAGTTTTTTTTTTTTTTTGGGTTAACTACAATTTAGGGTTTTGTTGTCATAAAAAAAGACTGAATATTGAGGAAACTTTTATTGAAGAAAAATTGAAATCTTCTTCCTCTTAATGACAAATGGAAAGCTAATAAGTTTATTTAGCTCAAGCATGTCAAAGATCCAGGAGAGCATACAGACACAACTGTTGATATTATTAATGGATAAAGACAGCATGAGCTTTTTGAACCTGTCATATATTTCTTGGTCAAATGAGTTTAGAAGCAAGTTAGTCCAAATCCACAACCTCAGAGCTAGTGTCCAAACCTTGTTACAAAACAATACTTGTGTGACCTGAACCCTTCTTATTTTGTTAGGCTGTCAATCAGATGGGTCAAGCAAACTACTGCCACCACTACATAAAGAAATCGAGACAACAAAACACAACACACTAGCAAAATAATATTTAATACATTGACCAGCAATGTCTGTTGAATGTTAAATGTCAAAAGACTACGAGTAACATCTCAACCCAACCAATCATATTTAAAATGACAATTCCAGAACAAAAGTTTTACTCTTTATCCCAGACTGGCCAATCCTAGCACCTCACAAATAAATGTATTTACTGCTCAAAATTAGAACAGAAAATGATATCACTAGCTACTAGCATCTTGCATGATTCTAGGGAAAGAATAAATATGCAGCCAGACTAGACCATAAGTGTAACACCCCTGATTAGTCCCACATCAGAAATGAACAAGATTAAGATTGGTTTATAAGGGTCTGATGAGTGTACTACTATTAACTTCAGCTTAAGCATTTTGGTCAGTAGTTTGGGCCAAACAAAATTGATAGACCAGTTAACCCATCAGGCCCGGATCATGACATTTGGTATCAGAGCCGACCTATAGTTTGGGCCAAACGAAATTGATAAGCTAGTTAACCCATCAGGCCCGGGCCATGACATTTGATATCAGAGCCGACCTAATATTTGGGCGAGGGTCTCATATGCACTATGCTCGGGTTTGATCTGGGTTATGTTGGGCCTTGACGAGGACGTCAAGCCTTTGAGTAGAGGAGAGTGGGGGAGATTGTAACAGCTGTCTGGTAAGCCCAATATGGCGTATGCATTGAGCTCTAAAAGGAGCTTCTTAATATGTGTCCAGGTTATAAAAGAAAATAAGAAACTGCAGAAGCTTTCAGAATCGTTCGCTAGACCCCAAAGAAATAAGATGATCAAATCTTCTTCTAGTGCCCCCCCTTTTTACGCTGCTCCCTTAGATCAACACTTTGGGGGGATTTCATCAATCAAGTTCATTCTTAGTGTAGCATTTCAATGGATGTTACATCTGTCAAATATATATTTATCTGCATCTTCTATGTCTTAGTTCCTCTGCTGCAGCTAGATAATGATGAATGATTTAGCTGATTATCACAGATCTTTTGAACAAATCTATATAATTGCTTTCTTCACCTGTTTTCCACTACCTATTTTACTTGTAACACCACAGAAAGGAATCAACCAGAAGAAATTAATATGATCGTGCTAATTACCTTGAAAGAGAAATTACTAAATGAATAATTGACGGATGTACTGGAATCAAACTCAGCAAGACCTCCACACTCATCACCCTGTTTGTCATTATTTACAAAAAAAAAATCAACGTCCGTTGTAACAAAAAGACATTAAATAATCGATAACAAAAATGATTTTGGAAAATGCCAGTAGAAAGATTTTGTGTACAAAAAATGACGAAACCATTATTTTCATGAACAAAATCAACAGTTCAAAAAATAAAACCACAATCACACTTGCATACCAGTTCATCATGGGGGTTGCTTAAGCAACTACTGTTTCCACTTATGCTTCCATTATCACTAGAATCTTCAAATTCACTGGTTTCATATATCTGTTCGTCTGATGGATTCCAAGAAAAACGGCTAGTGAAGTAGCTGGTATCAAAGGCATTGTCCGATGAAGGAACAAATGCAGCCTGCAAAAGTGGCAGCATTAGTACACTTAATTTTAAGTATATGATACAGCAAATAGTATGATTGTAATTGACATCACCTTCTGCCTTGCAAGTGTGTCCCAATTGATATCTTTGAAAAACACATGTTGCTTGACCTGGAAAATTTGATTTAGAATATAAGTCTATGGACATCACCATACATTATCAGACATGCAGCCATAATTGCAGTAATTATATAAAGTCAAGTTAACGTACTTCTGATGCACCATTGGCTCCAAGTCTTTGATGAGGATCTTCAGTCAATAATCTGCAAGGAGTTGACAACAATAGAAAATCAACACTATGTCAGAACCGTGTGCAACAATCATCTCGAGGACCTTCAAATGAATTAACAAACTACTAGAGGACTTTGATAGCTATGCAAATATTGTTTGACATGAGCATGCAAGAGAGCAAGCAATTAAACATTTAATAGTCTACATCTTGTATATGTTTATATTACAGTGCAACTATTTTAGAAGAAAAATAGAAATAAGCCGAATTCTGTAGTGAGATAAGACCTGAAAAAAACTAGTTGCAGCAACCATTTTAGAAGAAAGAAAGTGACATGAGTGATCTGATCAAATATCATATCAACAACAAATAGTGATTTTTCATTAGGCAAGATCTTATCATAAGGATTTGTGGCAGGTAAAGAAAGAAAAGGATTCATATCAGGTTTTACAACAACCAACAGGTTAACAATTAACATGAAAAAAAGGTTTCTGTCTAATACAGGAACATGATGTTAAAACAAAGAAGATTGCAGGCTCGAAAACAGCAAACAACTTTTCACTGAGAAACGGGACCAGAGTCACCTGAGCAGAATACGGAACAGAGTCCAACAGTAAAGCAAGTATTAGGAAAATTTAGGAAGGGATAGGAAGGATTCATATCAGGTTTTACAACAATCAACAGGCTAACAATTAACATGAGAAAAAGGTTTCTGTCTAATACAGGGACATGATGTTAAAACCAAGGTCCGCAATACTGTACCGTACCAGAGTTTCGACCTGGGCTCGGTATGATACGGTATGGGTGTACCGAGCACTGTAGCAGTGCTTGGTGCACTGTTTATAGTGCTACAGTGCTGCAGTACACTGTTTACAGTGCTGCAGTACACTGCTACATTGCTGTAGTATACTGTTTATAGTATTACCATACACTATTACAGTGCTACAGTGAATACCGGTACATATGCCCGTACCGGGCGGTACACATCGATACGGCAGACCTTGGTTAAAACAAAGAAGATTGCAGGCTAGAAAACAGCAAACAACTTTTCACTGAGAAACAGGACCAGAGTCACCTGAGCAGAATGCGGTACAGAGTCCAACAGTACAGCAAGTATTAGGAAAATTTAGGAAGGGATAGGAAAATTGATTTCTGTCTCACTAAGTTCCCAGTAGAAGGCCCCCGAGTAACATGTAGAAATTCAACCTAATCAAATTAATAAAGTTTATCTAAAGGGGCTATTCAATCGTAGTTCCCTATTTACTGGATCCAATTAAAACGATTTGGTAAACATTGAATACGAAAAAAGCATAACACTTACATAAAGTCAATTACTATCGAAACAAGGCAGGAAACCAAAGAATCTGCAACTACATGACTCCAGTTCACCTGGACTTGTAAGCATCACAAAACCATAGAGCTTCAGACCCTCCACCAGTTTATGAAATTTAGTACAAGAATAAATGACAATGCAAGATTTCCTGCTAAAATTTTGGCAATCTATGCAATGAAAGGTCTATCAATAATATACACCATAATCATTAATATCATAACGGAAATTGCAAACAGACTTCAAAAAATCAGAAATTTCTACCCCCGAGTTATTCAAAAAAGTGGAAGACGTTAATAATAAAAGAGCATACCAAGTACACAAGGCTCTCGCCAATAAAGTATATATAACAGCATGCTTCTCTAAAGTGCAGAATAGGTTATCTCTTACTTGTCAATAAGATCTTGGGCCTCAAAACTCATCTCTTCATGTACACGCGGCCAAGGTATTTTACGATTCAGAATATTGTCAAAAATTTTCTACAAGCATAAACAACCAACAAAGAGAAATTGGTAACTCTCATTTGGGGAAAAAATGATGAAGAAACAAGGTGTTAACATATTCAATTCAGTATATACTCAAATAAGTGTAACCTCGATTTTCAAGATGCACAAGAAAATTCTACATCCATAATTTGTTAGGAGACCTAATAGTCTTAAAATGTTTTATTAATTAGACTCAAAGTAGCTTATCTCCTATCACATCTGAGACACAATAAGGCTATAAAGTATGTGGTTTTAAAAGAACCTGTGGATGTTCTGCATTGAAGGGTGGAATTCCAACAATAAGCTCAAAGAGAATGACACCAACTGACCACCAATCTGCACTTGCACCTGCAGAAAATAAAAAATAATAATAATATTATTATTATTAATGTGATCAGAAACAATCAAATAGTATAAATTTCACCAAGAATTGCATCGGTTATACAAACCATGCCCAGTTCCCAGAAGAATCTCCGGTGCTAAATAATCAGGTGTACCAACAGCAGACCGTTTCTTCCTACATTCTCGCTGATTCAATTGCTCAGATGCAGATACCTGGGGTTCATCTTCTCCATATAATGATGTCCCACTAACAGCAGGACCAGATAAATCATCCGTACTGTTAATGAGACCAACCTTGGAAAGACCAAAGTCAGTCAGCTGTGAAGACAAAAATAGATTAGAATAATGAGAACAATAACAAAGAAAATGAAGTTTAGAGTGTTGAAGCTAAATGTGATTTAAAGAGACAGATCCCAACATTAAAATTACTGAGATAGCAATGTTCATGCATACGTATCCATGTATGTATGTGTGTATGTAGAGTGAGGGATAAGTATAATGAAAACCTCCATGGAATATTGGATAATTTAGATACATAATCCAAATACAGACACATGGTAATGTATACCATATATGCATGCTTAATTGAATTTAACTAAATAAAAAGACTGCCACATATGCATGCAAAAGTAAGCATGCCTCAAAACATGCTGTCCTCATCTTTAGATAAAAATGGCCCATGCTAGTATTATCATGTTTTCTTTGTTCAGTTTAATTGCTTTATAAACAATAGTATATGTTAATATCACAGCCATCAGAGTCAAGGTACATTGATAATGCTAATTATCTAAAAATAGCAATCAAACTACTTAACACATGCATTAATAAACTCAAAAACAACACGTGATTTTGCATTGAATTTGTCACTTGCACTACCACCTATGTGCCTAGCCTAACCGGCAACCGCTGTACTTGGTAGGTCTGCTACCTAGTGTTGCCTAGGCTATTTACCAACCATGCATCAAATCTGTGTGACATAGCAACGATAATGTTGACAACTAAAGGTGGCAAAGAATAAGGTGAAATGGGTCTCAATTGTTCAAATTTGTAGTTCATAATAGGATCGAAGGAAACTGATTTTATATATGGATAATAACACCGGTTTTTGAGAACTAAGCAAAAGGAGTGATGGCCTCTGATAACCACATATAGAAGATTACATTGGCAGTAAAAGAATTGAATCTTCTGAGATCGCAGTGCAACCTTCAAGAATTTTCCCGATCTATAAGGCTCAACTTTTTTCCTCCATTTATAAAATCTTGACTGAATCAACCATATTTGAGGTTTTAAATCAGCTAGACTGTCCTACATTGTCAGCAATGTGGATAACAGAAATCTGAATGTAATCCATCTATACTTGATTGGTTTCAGCAGGTTGGTGGAAGCCATGGGAGAATTCCACCTACATATTACTTGCCAAACTATAAGTAACAGAACCTAGTACCAGAGTTTTTCATCAGTGGCAATGGTAGGAGGAAGACACTTCCAGATTCATTTCAGCTATATAACCTGGATCATTATTAATGGTTTTCATAGACATGCAATGGATCTTGATGAGGATCGAGATATTGAAATTTATTATGAGAAACCACGTTCAAAAGCTACCAAACCGATAATCTTGATATATCAGCAAAATTTAAGCAGTGAATATTGTTGAGCTCACATAATAAAGAGTTAGTACAGCCATTTGCAGTAGGTTCACCAAGACAAGACAAGATGGGCATGTTTTGTTGCCAATGCCTACTTCCATCTTGCTGTACAGCCGCAATAATGAAAAGTATGGATGGATGGATATAAAATAGCTAAATGCAACTCTGTCAAACATTAAGTTGATTCTTATTTGAAGTGCTTCAAGATCCAACTGGGTCAAGCAAGTAACATATTCACCTGCTGACCTGAGAACTTACACATATGGATCAGTGGTACTTAAACCTGACATTTTGAACAAAACCATCACCATTCATAAAATCCATGGGAAAAGGTAATTCAAAAGGTCGCAGATTTAAACTTTCCACTTGGCTACTTGTTTGGTTTTGAATATTCCAAATTGTTTGAAGCATAAGGTATATACTAGTTGAATCTGGAGAGCATATTTTTTCCTTCCATTTGATTATAATGATTCCTAATCTACAGTCAGCCATCCACTAGTGACTGGATAGCTATTCCTCGTGTTCTCTACCTTAAGCTGCCTAACCATCTGTCATCAAAATGAACACAGGTCACCACCATAGCCACAATAGTCACCTTAGTAACCCCTCTATGCAAGCATGGCTTGCCTTAGCCACCAACCACCAAACAGGAGGCCCCGGCCAGCTACGACCTCTTGGCACATGTGCAACCATAGGTCAACCACAGATTGACCAGTGATCAAACACAAACCCATGGCCCAGAGAAAAAAAGGTTGGGTCATATTTAAAAAACTCATATGTTCAAACTTTAAAATATATGAATCATCTGAGAAACCCTAAAGACATGCAAAGTATTGAACTTTAATACCTTGATATGACCATCATGAGCAATTAATAGATTGTCAGGCTTCAGATCACGATGCACCACACGCAAGGAATGCAGGTATTCCAATGCAAGGACCTGCAGATTTATACTCCAGTTATAAAAGAATAGGCACAAAAATTAAAAAAAAATGAATGCAAGAAATAATTTCTCAAGGAGTACATACAACTTCTGCAATGTAAACGCGAGCAACATCTTCATCCAAGCAACCCAAATTTCTTAGTAACGAGTACAAGTCTCCCCCATTCAAATATTCCATCACAAGATATAAATTCTCCCGTGAAGTAAACGAATAAAAAAATCGAACCTTTCAGAAGGAGCATGCCAGTCAGAGAGAAGTCATAGAACATTAATTTCCGGATAGAAACTTTAAGAAAATCACTCACCACAAAAGGATTGCGAACTGTAATAAGAATGTCACGTTCAGCCAAAATACTCTCAACAGCATTTTTGCGGATCATATCTGCCTTTTTTAGAACCTGATAAAAAATCAATTAATTTCCACCCTAACATGCTAACAATATATGAACAGGACTTGTGAATAACAAGAATGTAAACATCTGGAGAACATAGAACGAGGTAGGTTTCAGAAACCAAAACTGAATATGGGAAATAATAAAATAACAATAACATGTAAGAATGAGATAGATTCTCATATGATGGATTACCCATGAAACTGTGAAAGTAGAATGGTCTTGTATTGTGATACAGTGAAAATATTGTTAGGCATCCATCCCACTATTTCCATACAAATTTATCAACCTAGACTATCTGTATTTCATACGGTCGAGGTATGAAAGTGCTACATGGGATCAATGGGTCTGTTAAAGCACTCACAACGTATGCAATGCTAAAAATGAACAGTGTGTGGAGAAGGATATAGGATACCAACACTTTGTGGAACAGATCTTTTCTTAGTCAACAGAAAGGAACAGAAAAACACAAGTTTACGGATAAAAGGTTGACAAAGAACATATTAACTACATCAATGGGAAAAGGCAGCATGGTTTTAATATTTGGTCATGCACAACACCAGTGACCAAAATCTATGTAAGAATTTAAAGACATTCATGTTTCTATATTTCTATATT
Organism: Musa itinerans; assembly: GCA_001649415.1. Lineage (NCBI taxonomy): Eukaryota > Viridiplantae > Streptophyta > Magnoliopsida > Zingiberales > Musaceae > Musa > Musa itinerans. The sequence continues at coordinate 46,722 of LVTN01000399.1, forward strand.
CCTTCAACATTTGATCTTCCAAGTTGACCAGTCAATTAAAGGCTTCAGATTAAGTATGGAAGTTACAAGGCACAAAACTTCATCTGGTGCTCTCTCGGGGCAAATATCTCAGCATAATTACTTACAAACATAGATAGGACCTAGATAGATATTGGAAGCCTGCCTCTCTCAGGGTAGTCACTTACAAATGAAGAAAGGCCCTAGATAGATATTGGAAGGTGCCATATAAGACATGATGGCAACAAACCATGGAACCAAAAAACAACCCAAAAGAAAAAAATATTTGTCGTAATAAAAATCTTTAATATGAAGCTCAGGCACATATATATGTATATGAAGCTCAGGCACATATATATATACGTACCTTTATTGCGAAGAGATCTCCTGTAGTTCTTTTCTTGGCCAAAAAAACCCGACCATATGCCCCTCGACTGATGGGCTTAATAATTTCAAAATCGTCTATAGATGTCCGATCCTTGGTGGTAGGGTGAACAGGACTTGCTCTCAAACTGCGAACTACATCATCTTCTTCATCCATTACAGAACTTGTTGCAACAACCTTTTCCATGTCAAGTGAAGTTACTGAATCACAAAGCTGCAAGTACTTCTCACTATAGGATGGCACATAGCAAAAAATGAAAAACAGCCATGATTATAAGAGGGGGGATTAAGAGGCTACAAAATGATCGATTGAAGTGAGAATATCTCCGGTGTAGATCATTTTTTTCTTGAAATGTATGAATGAATTATGAATTCTCAAGGAAAAAAAGGACAAAAGTCAACAGGACTATGTACAATTGATTGATCTACCTACCGATGAAGCTTTTCTATACGTGTTCCAAACGTTTGAACTGTAAGTGCCTCAAGCTTCCGACGGTTCATAACTTCTTGTAGATCTTCCAAACATGAAACTAAATAACTCAAGGATCTTTCTTCATCCACTGGAGTATTTGCTATGCATCGAGCAATATCGGCAAGCTCAATCATCTGCACCATTTTAGAGAAAATAGAGTGCTCATGATGAATGGCATGATCATCAATAAACAACCTGTTAAGCTACAAAAAGTGCAGTTGGAGAATCCAAGAGAAGAATCATGCTTTTACAACTACAGTTTAATCTTTGGATGAATGACTTGGCATTGTTCAACTCAGTGTCTAGCTCTGGGTTTTGTAGCAATCAATTTCACTGTTTGAAGTGACATTAGACAGACTGTCATGTTTACACAAAAGTAACAATGACATCAACAACAGCACCCAAGGAAAAACGACGACATCAACAACTATTCATAACAATTCTTTAATGATATCAGATCATACTTAACTCACAAAGCCCCATATAAAAATTAAGTCTTTTGTTAAGATAAAAACATGCAAACATCAGTGATTTAAGAAAAATACTGCATCTAGTACATTACAGATAGAAGACCAGAAAGTAACTGCAATATATACTTTAACAGCAAATAAAAAAAAGAAGCCTGTACATCTAAATTAAGTGTCATTAGTAGAATTACATTCCACAAAAACTGCTAGTTACAAATTAGAAAAATCAAGAAATCATGCTTTTCCTAGAAACTGATAACCAGTATCATCAGATAAGTACATTGACACAAGTAGATAAAGAAGTAACAAGATTGAATGTAATTAAAGGCATGACTTGCATGGATAAAGCCAAGAGAAAACAAATTCATAAAATGAAGCCCGATACAAGTATGCATGCAAGCCCAATACAAAAAGTGGAAATAATGTGAATATAGCATAACTGTACACACATTTGTATCAATGCAAGAATTAGATTCATAATACAAGTATGCATGCAAAAAAAAATCTCCAAAGACCATAGATTCTGCCAAGTTAGTTTACTGTTAAAAAGAATTAAAGAATATCTACCAGTAAAAATGTTTAGAACAATAAGCTTATTGTGCTTAATTAGACAATAACCACCTGCGGAAGATCATCACTCTCAGAAACTGCACTCTTCTCTGCCAAAAGCATGTCTATATGACTAGCCCTCGGTGTCATTAAAGGCGACCGAGGAGTCATGCTGCCTATTGATGAGGTAGCCACTCCTTGATCAGACTTTGGACCAAAACGAGTCTTGCAAGTCATTGATGGCAGATATTTTAGGTCATCTAAAAGAAGGGGATTCTCAGCCTCATGAAGACAGTCCAGCATATCACCCAAACCTCGCTGGGGCAAATCACATAATTTTGGAGAAGGAATATCAGATTCTTCAGTCACACTCGAATTAGATATCTTTGCAACATCTGGGCTGCCAGTTACATTAGGTAGATCTTTCTGTGTATAGGAATCAATCATCTTCTCTAGTGTCTCAGCTATTCGAAGGAGACGCTCATCAACACTTAAACCTTTTTGGTCACACCGATCCACAACAGCACAAACTTTTGAGTGTTCCTCCACAAACAAAGTAGGAACATACTCCTCACAGATACGACACATAATTGATCCTTCTTCAGAAATACTCTGCTGATCAGCCCAAAAGCCCCATGAATATTTGTGTTGATGCTTGGAAGAAACAGAAGGATGCACAGAGGCATCAACAGGGCTAGTTTGCTCAGCAAGATTAGAGGAAATCATGTCTTCCTCTGAACTCTTTTGCAGGTGTAAGGAATCAACTTTCTCATTGGGTGATTCATCTATAAGGGGGCTAGATTTTTTTTGGTCCTTCGATGCAGGGGATGGTAGAGGCTTCCAAGAAGCCATGCATTCCCTTGGAGAAGGTGAATCATACTTTCCGATGTCAAGTTGTGAAAAATAGTCAACAGGCTTTATCTCCTGGCTTCTTTTCCATTTTAGATTATTTTGCTCTTGACTACGGGACTTTCTTGAAACAATTGCTTCAACAGAGTTCTTTTCAGCCTTGGTAGGTTTACGATCTTTCATTGATAATGATGATACCTCAGCTAAATGCATGACTTTAGATCTTGGATCCATGGCTATCTCATCCTCAGCAAACCCACTTTCCTTGTGAAACTGAAGTAATCTAGTGCATCTAGTAAGGATAAATAGCATGTGGGTATGGAGTTTTTTTAGCATTCCTGAAGAAAGTTCCTGGCGACGGTCATCCAAATCCTGAACTATACCTTCACACTGAAGCCAGAACTCCCCAGCTGTCATAACACAACAGCTCCTAGCAAGTATCAACAAATCTTCCAAAACTTCTTTCCACTCAGGATGGTTCTCTAGATTTTTTTCCATTATACTAACCAAATCACCAGCAAAAATAGCTAGATCTGAGTTCACCTCTTCCTTTGCTTTCTCAAATTTCACCTGAATAACTTTCAAGATTTCCTGTACAGAACAAGCAGTACAAAAAAAAAAACCAATCTTATCCAAAAATCACCAATCTTAAATGATTTTAAAATTCAGAAAGAAACTTATCGAAAGAAGTAATCACCTTCAAATTGTATGTACTTCGAGGCTTCCAAAATGGAAATGGTCGTACTCCTTTGGAGCTTAGTTCATGTGAAAAACTCTTTACATCTCCAGGAAACTTCTTCCTGGGAGCACTGGTAGCCTGCATTATTTCTTTAAAGCGGGGAGATTCAGACTCCTTTGGAGTTTCACAAGCATCATATTGTGACTGTAAAAGCAACTAAATAAAGTCATTATTTGCATCTTATTAAAAAAATATATTTAAGAAGTGATATGTGGCAAGATATGAATACCATTTGTGCACTAAATATAAAACGTAATTAATGCCTAACCTCTACTGCCGAAGCAAATGTAGAATTATTTTTTAATTTCTCAAATTTGTTCCATGATAAATTAGCTTCACCTGCAAGGCAAAATTTACTATACATATTAGCAGTGTAGAAACTCTGTCCTCAAAACTAACATCACCATGTATTTTACTGGTTGCAGTGAAAATAATAAAAGATCGATGGCTTCTCAAACGAGCAAATTTAGGCAGCATTCCTATAACTAAGTGATTGGCGGCTCTGAATCATTTTATATAAAAGCAAAGTGGCATTGAAAAAACAGCAAATGAAAATTCAACAAATTCAAAAAAAAAAACAATCTCTGCACTTAACCCAGTGAGATAGGAAGCCTCTGTACCACAAGCAACAAAAGCATTGATAATTACATCCAATACTTTAAAAGCTAAATGAAAAACGTCACTAGAAAGTAAAACGAAAGTATACAACAAAATTTCACAAGGTTCGTAGGATCCAAAGCTAATGAAAGCTCACAAATGGAAGATAAAATCAAGCAACAACCAACTTCATAATCCCTTAAGGCTCAATTCATAATCAAGAAAAAGAAATTTCTCCTAAACATCAATAATACAAGAAATCAATTTATAGAAGGAAACAAGAAAATGGTTTTACATGTCCAAATGTTCACAAATATGGTGCAAGAAAGGGGACAAGAGAACAGCAGTCCCTTCCCACCTCCCAACCTAGACAGTACACAGAAAACTGGTTGATTTTATATCTTCCGCTCTTTCTTTATTGGTTGTTTAACTACTTATTTTCGGAAGTGAAATACCTCCAATATTTCATTAATATGATATGATTAGTGGAAAACACTACCACTAAGACATTGCAATATTGTAGGTACTTCATTCGTTATTTTCAACATAAAGCATCATGAAAAGTTCAACCACATCAAGGCCGGTTTTTAGAGACAGGGAATGAAATAGTTATGTATCTTCCAACAGGCCTGAGTTTTGTGATGTCAGTATTGTCAGAAGTAATCTGCATTCAGCCAAAAAGCAAGAATCATCGTGAAGGTTTTGAAAACATGCATGTTTATGTAATAAGCCAAATGTTGGGTATGTCGTCAATTTATCAGGATGACCGCTATAAGTCCACCGGTTTATCACCATTGTTCGCATGATCAATAAATTCATCATAGCTGGCCTAAATCAAGATTAACCCCGGGAAAATTTTCATCTCGACAAGAATATTAAAGCCACATAGATGTATCCGTCTGTACCACAGAAGCTTACCATTATTAATCTGCCACCCGAATGGAGTATCCGCGCTAGCCGTGGACCACTGCTTGGCACCACCACCACCACTACCACCGCGATTAACCCAGGAGCTAGTAGACGACTCGGGGACCTTGTCTAGGGCCCTTCCATCCTTCTTTGCGCCGCTACTGCCAACACCACCACTCTTTCCTCTCGCCATCGAAGTCGACGAAGCCGATGATGAGGCAGTGCCGTTGGTGCCTCTAGACAAGTTGCTACTCCCGGGACCCGACATCCCGTGCTCCACGCGCAGACCCTCCTGTGGCAACGGCCCGGATCTAGTCTTGATCCTGTTAAGGCCGAGTGAGGAGGCCAGGATCGGGGAGAGGGACGCCGCCGCTGGCCCGGCCCCGTCCTTGGCCGCCGCCGGCCCTTTCCGGAGCTTGGCGGGGGCAGAGAAAGATGCGGCGGGCGGAGGGGGGGGGTTGGGGGGGGGGGCATGGACAGCCTCCTTGCCCTTGGAATCCTTCCCATCATTACCCTTCTTCTTCTGCTGCTGCTGCAGGTGGTGCTTCTCGACGGCATCCTTGATGAGGGTATGACGGGGGGTGGAGGCGGCGGCGTCGTTGGACTTGGCCTTCTTCTTGTCGGATCTAGCGGTGGAGGGGGATCCGTCGGGGCTGGACGAGGAGTCCGACTTCTTGGAGGAGAAGAAGCGCCCCTTGAACACCATCTCCTCCTCTCCTCTTCTTCAAGAAACCGAGGGCTAGTCTCCTCCGCAATGAGGAGCGAAGCCGTGGATGGTCGGAACTCGGAAGCGCCAGTCGTGGGGGCGAGGGTGGCGCTTCGGACAGGTCTTGGGTATTACCTTTCGTTGGTGAGCGAGACAGCGAAGAGGAAAAGTAGGAGAGACAGTGCGGAGTGCGGAAAGAACGATACTCGGTGACCGCAGGATTAGGTTAGACTGCGCTTTTGGGTTCAGTGCAGACCTGGGTTTGACACGTGTCCAGGATTGGGTCCCGTGATTGAAATTTGAATCTCGAACGTTTCATATCCTTTCGTGCAATGCCGGTGATAAAAAATTATTGCATTATAAATATATTATTATGTTTATATTATAATTTTCTATGGGTGATTTCCTTAAAAAGAATTCTTTTTCTTTTTTTCGGATAACGGTCTTTTTTTTCTTTTTAAAAAAATAATTTTTATTATTTTATAATTTTAAAAATCTCCTTAGTCTATCATCTTCATCCACCTATCATCATCATATTTGTCCTTCGTCGTCACATCCTTAATCATTGCGTACATGAGGGCAGCCCTCTCATACAGATGGGTCCTCATCATTTATTATCTTACGATGATATATTCCTACTATGACATTCAAGTAATCGATTAATCTTGTTATCATTGGTACGATCGTAAATTATCCTCTTTTTTCTTTTATTTTGTAGAGTGACGAAAGCATAGATAATCTTTCTGTCGACAATGGTACGAAATGTAGCTATCACTTCTTGATCGGATTGAAGTGACGAGCATGACGACAAGAAAGGTTAAGACATTGCAATGACGGGCAAATGACGCTGATGAGATGAATGTGGTGACAAGAAAGGGAAAAAAAAGGGTAATTTTTAGGATTACATAAAAATACTATCGAACAAAGAATGAAAATAGTGGTACTACTTGAGAAAAAAAAAATTCCGACTTCGATTTTACTTATAAATCATTATTATTATTTTTCCTTCTGTGGCTAAAACCTTCTTGTTGGCCGCAGAAGAAACCCAACGAGGACACTCTGGTCCGCGTCAATGGCGAAGGGGGACATGTGCGGCAGCCCAGATTAGCTCTCACAGCGAATCGCAAGACAGCCTGAACTCGACGTTCCGAAACAAACCTCCTTCCACGCACACCGCTGCCCTTGGTCCATAAAAGGCGGCGGCCTGCCTTCGTCGTCGTCGTGACACCCCCCCTGTCGTCCCAAGCTGCGCGCCATGGCTGCCGCTAACCTCGTCCTCCTGGGCGGCGCCATCATCCTGGCGTGGTGCGCCACCGCGGCGCGCGGCCTGGGTGACGGGGTGGTGGTCGACGGGGACGTCACCGACTTGCTCCCCTGCATGGAGAGCCTGGCACCGTGCCAGACGGAGATGGACTTGCCAACGCCGACGCCGGCGTGCTGTGATCCTATGAAGGACTTGATAAAGCGCGACCACCGGTGCGTCTGCTCCATGTTCTTCGACGACCGTGTTCTGGCCTTCATCAACATTACACGCGAGAAGGTCGTGGACACGAGGGTGAAATGCCGCATCAACATCGACCACCATTACTGCGACGGGTACGGTAATGGTGAGCGTCTCCCCTCTCTGCCCTCCATCTTCTCCATTTACCTGACCTTGCGAAGCTCAGTATCCATTTGCGCTCTGTGAGTGTGCAGCTACAGAGCTAGCAACAGCATTGTCGCCTCGGGGCATGACAACGATAGCGGCTGCAGCTCCCGCGGAAGGTAAACACACAATAAGCCTTCAACGTTCTCTTTGCACGGAAGAGGAGATGATAAAAGGCTATCGGCCATCGCTAATGCTGCGACGCATACTTCCTTCTCATATTTAAGATAAATATTTCAACGTGACATCTCTGTTTTGGCTTTCTCAGGAACAACAAACAGAGCAGCTGCTGAAGGTGGATCGGCGAGTAGGCTGGCCATAATTCTGCTGAGCAAGATGGTATTGTTGATCTTCCAGTTCAAGATATGAGTTCCCTTCGCTCCACTCCCAGCATAGGGAGCTTTGGGGTATACATTCGATGTACTGGATCTTCCTTTTCTTCTCTCTCTCTCATCATTATCCATGTTTCCAAGGTTGAATCCTAGAACCGAGTTACAGAAGAAACAGGAGACAGACCACATCAACAGTCCTTGTGCCGTCGTGGATCAAGAAATGATGCTTACCATGAAAATTCTGGGCTTTGATCGCTACTTGTTAAATCACTACACATCTAAACTAATTTGCGTTATCTCTTCAAAATGTGATCTTCGCTTCGGCTTCTTCTCCTCAAAATCTTCTTGCTACCAATGCCATTGTAAGGTGCTGTCTGCAGATGCTGTGCACAAACTGTAGCTGGGTTTGCACCCGCAAACATGGGTAGGGGAGAGCTAATGCTGTAGACAAAAGGTGAAGTGACTGCTGCACCCCGGGAATTCATCTATCTTTTGTTTTGATTGGCATGAGACCTCCCTCTGCAGTATGATTCTCTCCTCTATTCAGGATAAATCCTTCCTTACTGCTTCATAATAAGGGGGCAGGAGGGATCCACAAGCCAAATCCTAAAACACAATAATAGATCCATTTTAATTGATAGCAAGAGTTAAAACGATAAGGTGCGGTGCAAAATAAGCTGAACTCGGACTCACTGCCTGTTCTTGTGGTAGTGGTAGATGCCGCAGCATCTGATTCTAGTTATACACGTATAGACGACTCACATACATCGATACAAGTTTCCTCTTAAGACTTATAAACAAACAGGATATGTCAAGGCAGGTGCACAAGATCGACGATACTCCAAATAGTTAGAGGCCGCTGGCGCCTGGAATGGTGACCCATTGCAGCTGCAGTTCCACTTCACCGCGTTCGACATCTTTAAGGCGAAGGACGAGGTCCTGAAGCACCTTGCCGTCTGACCAGTATATGGCACTCTCGTCAGCCAAGCAGTTTTGCCTGCCCGGCGCCACCTTTGTTATCATGGTGCCATTTGGAACGCCTTGCAAGTTCATCCTCACAGCTTCCACAAATGGACGTATGTCAAACTCGGCATTGCCCATAGGATCGTCCAGGCTGAACATGTCCTTGTCATACACCTCCTGCATAATAAACATCATCGGTGTCAAGATGATTGACGATAACCATTGGAAACAATACCAATTGATATCCAACTTCAGCTTCTCCAGGTAAACACGAGATGAGAATGCTCGACCCCGATATACAAGCCCAACCAGCAAAGACTTTATTTTTTGCATCTTTTGTTAGAAAAAAAGATGGGGTTGCAAGTTGCAACCAAGCAGTATTATCCGAAAATAAACTACAGTGTTTCAAACTGGATGGCATCATTATTAATAAAAAAGTTCTGTTCAAACATATGATACCAGAGAGCAAGAGTCTATTGTCCCAACAACAATTTCAACATCCAAAATGCATAAGCTGATAAAATTTAGAAAGAGAATTCAGTAAACTTTCTTCAATATTAGGTTGAGTAAGATTTGAGTAAAATTGAGTAAGATTGTGGCAGTGTTGTTCTGGACGAACACCTTAAATTTTTATCATTGCTTCTGCATGTATCTCGTGTTTAAGCCCAAAAGAAAGCTTTGAAATGGATAACAAGACATTGTGGCTTCTGGAATTCCCAGACACGTTTGTGGGTTTGGGAACCTTCAATGGGCAAATATGGATGTTCAAACATGATAGGACTCGCTAGTAATTACTGGTGATAATGCTAGTGCATTTGACACAAACGCCACCATACCAAATCAGCTAATGTTAAAAGTACAGCTGCTACTTAATAGATGAACAGTTTATCTACCAATAAACCTAATTGTACTCACAGGGAGCTTTGGGGTATACATTCGATGTACTGGATCTTCCTTTTCTTCTCTCTCTCTCATCATTATCCATGTTTCCAAGGTTGAATCCTAGAACCGAGTTACAGAAGAAACAGGAGACAGACCACATCAACAGTCCTTGTGCCGTCGTGGATCAAGAAATGATGCTTACCATGAAAATTCTGGGCTTTGATCGCTACTTGTTAAATCACTACACATCTAAACTAAATTTGCGTTATCTCTTCAAAATGTGATCGAAGAAACTTCTCAAAATCTTCTTGCAACCAATGCCATTGTAAGGTGCTGTCTGCAGATGCTGTGCACAAACTGTAGCTGGGTTTGCACCCGCAAACATGGGTAGGGGAGAGCTAATGCTGTAGACAAAAGGTGAAGTGACTGCTGCACCCCGGGAATTCATCTATCTTTTGTTTTGATTGGCATGAGACCTCCCTCTGCAGTATGATTCTCTCCTCTATTCTGGATAAATCCTTGCTGCATCATAATAAGGGGGCAGGAGGGATCCACAAGCCAAATCCTAAAACACAATAATAGATCCATTTTAATTGATAGCAAGAGTTAAAACGATAAGGTGCGGTGCAAAATAAGCTGAACTCGGACTCACTGCCTGTTCTGGTGGTAGTGGTAGATGCCGCAGCATCTGATTCTAGTTATACACGTATAGACGACTCACATACATCGATACAAGTTTCCTCTTAAGACTTATAAACAAACAGGATATGTCAAGGCAGGTGCACAAGATCGACGATACTCCAAATAGTTAGAGGCCGCTGGCGCCTGGAATGGTGACCCATTGCAGCTGCAGTTCCACTTCACCGCGTTCGACATCTTTAAGGCGAAGGACGAGGTCCTGAAGCACCTTGCCATCTGAGCAGTATATGGCACTCTCATCGGCCAAGCAGTTTTGCCTGCCCGGCGCCACCTTTGTTATCATGGTGCCATTTGGAACGCCTTGCAAGTTCATCCTCACAGCTTCCACAAATGGACGTATGTCAAACTCGGCATTGCCCATAGGATCGTCCAGGCTGAACATGTCCTTGTCATACACCTCCTGCATAATAAACATCATCAGTGTCAAGATGATTGACGATAACCATTGGAAACAATACCAATTAATATCCAACTTCAGCTTCTCCAGGTAAACACGAGATGAGAATGCTCGACCCCGATATACAAGCCCAACCAGCAAAGACTTTATTTTTTGCATCTTTTGTTAGAAAAAAAGATGGGGTTGCAAGTTGCAACCAAGCAGTATTATCCGAAAATAAACTACAGTGTTTCAAACTGGATGGCATCATTATTAATAAAAAAGTTCTGTTCAAACATATGATACCAGAGAGCAAGAGTCTATTGTCCCAACAACAATTTCAACATCCAAAATGCATAAGCTGATAAAATTTAGAAAGAGAATTCAGTAAACTTTCTTCAATATTAGGTTGAGTAAGATTTGAGTAAATTTGAGTAAGATTGTGGCGGTGTTGTTCTGGACGAACACCTTAAATTTTTATCATTGCTTCTGCATGTATCTCGTGTTTAAGCCCAAAAGAAAGCTTTGAAATGGATAACAAGACATTGTGGCTTCTGGAATTCCCAGACACGTTTGTGGGTTTGGGAACCTTCAATGGGCAAATATGGATGTTCAAACATGATAGGACTCGCTAGTAATTACTGGTGATAATGCTAGTGCATTTGACACAAACGCCACCATACCAAATCAGCTAATGTTAAAAGTACAGCTGCTACTTAATAGATGAACAGTTTATCTACCAATAAACCTAATTGTACTCACAGAGAGTGGTCAAGGTGGAGGTTGGATATAGATCCATCAAACAAATTTATTTGCGGTAGCTGATTCCTGCTCAACCCAGTTGTAAATGGGTTAATTCTAAGATTTAGGTTTCCTGACCAATCCAAGGTGTACTCATGCAATTAACTCTCCTTGACTATCGATTATATGAAATCGTGACTCATTCATAAATATTCATTTATCCTATTTAGAAGGAAAATAACCACTTCTGCACGTAGTTGCTTACAAAAAATTGAAACAACTGCATGAAGATAAAAAGATTTCAGTATATTGTGTCCAAATAATAGGGGAAAAAAATCTCCTGCTGTCACTGGATGGTGACAAGTAGCAAAGTTACAGAGAAACATACAAGTCTCACTGGAAGGGCAGGATCTTCAACAGAAAGTGTCAGCTCCTCATTCCAAATGGGATTAGTATTACGCCTTATCACCCGAGTCTTCAGTTTCTGCACGAAGATGGATGAACAGATAATAATATAAATATGCAGAACAGGCAACAACATAGCAGTTGATGGACTAGACACATAAACTAGACATGGCATATGTAAGCAATTATACATCACGTAAGACATACTAGGACGATTTATCATCATGACACACAACCAATGAAGCATCAGAGAGAAATTCTAGGCAAATATTACTATCAAGGATCCAGATAGAGAATCAAATAGAAGACATGAAAGACGATTGATTACATCAGAAAGTTCTCTTGCATAGAATTCATGACAGGATATACCAGGATAAGAACTATAGATATTAGTCCCAGAGCTAATACATAGGATCAAGTAATTATAAGAAATCAAAATGTAATGAAAATGTGCATTATACAATGGCAATCATGTGAGAAGATTCAGTATAACTTGAAGAATCTTAGGCAAAAAGAGCTAACATCAAACAGAAAAGAAACTACATATAACAGAAAATCTTTTACAATGTAGGTATATTCCATACAGTACTGCAAAAACAGCATGAGATTCAAGTGTAAGACTGAAAGTAAAAGAAACATACAACTTGTATGCATATGTGATCTCAATCTATCCTCCAGAAACTGCAGATTACAAAAATACAACACGTTTTGTATGTACAGAATACAAGCCTTTGATATATAAGACACTAACACCAGATGATTATCCTAATACACAATATCAATACTGGAATCACAAAAGAATGTGACTATTTAGTTAAACATCACTTTTGCTCCAGGCTTACTAGAGCTAATGGTGCTTCACCAAGAGCCATTTGTCAATGCTGCAATAAAGGTTTTTTTGCGGAATTATCAACATGTATCTACCAAAATTAATCTAAAACCATATAATTTCTGAGAGAAGCAGAGAAAACAACAGAAATGATTTCTTAAAAGCCCAAAATATATTCAAAACAAAAATAGGCAAAATGATGCCAAGTAACAAAAGATCCCCTTAACCAATTTGCAATCTATTTGGAAGTACGATTCAAATCACAGGCAGCAGTTCAAGCTGGAGCTTACATACCAAAATTCCAAGAGATACTACGACTAATGTCAATTATGCCGTGGCTTATCCTGGTCTCTTCACATGGGCATCCATCTCACAGCTCAGTACCGGAGAGTGTGATTGATGGCCTGATAGCCAAAACTGTGATAACCAAATATAGTCCGACATCTGGTGTGGATTATATAGCTTGAGTAGCGTATGACTCTCACTACCTGTCCAAAAATACCTTTTGAGTGCTCCTTTTTGAGGATTTGACCTATGTGTAAACTAAAAGGAAAGACAATTGATTTGGTTCAGTTTGTGATGTAAAGTCCCCCTACCAAATTCTGATGTTGACTAAATCTTGATCTGATGCTACTCCAAACTGACTTCAAAGAAACACTAACGGCCCACGATCTAGGATGCCAGACTTTCATCATTAAGAATACACCATATACACCAAATGTTCATTCATCTGCATATGCAAAATTCCAAGCCATGTGTAGCAACTTTCACATCTCCTAACTAAAAAGACCCATAATCACCAAGTGGTTCCTCTTGCCAAAACCTAACAGGCAAGGCAAGCAATCTGAGGCAGCAAGACAATCTTTCTAATATTCTGTTGGTCTATATGTTGATGACTTCTCGTAGGGAAAAAGTAAACAAAAACTAATAAAACATGTACATAGTCACCCAAAAAAAAAAGAAAAAGGAAAGGGTAAGAACAACAACAAACAAAATGTTGAAAAGGTCTAAAAACAGGCATTTAACAATTTTGAATGTTTCTTTCTCATTAAAAATGTGTCAGTCAACAAAATGAAATAAATCTACTCAACCCACAAATACGTGTGATGTGTGTAAAGCACAGGGCTATAGAGAGCTGAGGCACAACAGAAAATTAAGTTGAGTCATGGAGCAGCTTCAGATCGAGTCTCGGATTCAATTAGTTTACTGGTGAACAGAACAAGGATTTCCTTTAATTTTTCTTCTTTTTTGTCGGATGCAAGAACTATTAGTTCGCGAGGAACTTCTACGGAGATGAAATCTTTCTTTGTAGCAATGTCAACTAAGTTCGATTTATGTTTCTTCTCCGTAGCAATCAAGAATTAGTTTATGCTCCTACCTACCTACCTACCTACCTACAGATGTCCGAGTGGAAAAGACACCATCAAGAATCAACTAGTTTCTTCGTAGCAATGGCCAAGCGAAGCAATCAAGAAGCAACTAATTCTGCTCTGCTCTTTCGCGGCCCTTGAGGGTGCACCTACACGCCTCATTCCCTAAATCCTAAATCTTCTTGTGATTTATTTTCCGTCCTTCGTCTCTTCTTTCCGGATCCGTCCTTCTCTTTTCTAGCTTTCTCCGATCATCGCAACTCCTGACCGTTTCTTGGTTCTTGACATGATCCTCAGACACATGACACTCCCCATCCCAGTTCGATCCGAAGATCCCCGATCATCCAAAGGCTCGATCAAGAAACAAGCCTCGGGACGATCGACGCGAAGTCGCACGCCTCGCTGCTACAAGAAGGAGGAGGTGGGTGTAGGGCGAACCTGTTTGCCCATCTTGAGGATGACATAGGGGTCGCTGCTCCGCCAGTCCCGTACGGCGAGGTTCACACCCCGCAGCACCCGCACCTTGAGCAGTCCCAGCATGTGCTCTCCACCGCCCATCCCTCAACCTCTGCCGCCCCCCACCGTCGTCCGCTCTCCTCCCGCGCAGCAGAATGCGACGAAACGGCATTCACGGAGTAAAAGAGCCGGCACTGACTGGGCCACCGCCGACCTTCGCTCGGCCGTACCAACTTTCTCTATTATTATTATTATTATTATTATTATTATTATTATTATTATTATTATACTATATAACATTTTCGTGTTAAGATGACCTTTGAGTTATTTTCTATTTTCACGCTTATTTTTATTTTATTTTATTTTATGAACGTAAACTTGATGTGAGACTTCCAATTTATCCCCCAAAAAAAATCTTTAATTATTTATAAGAGCGAGTATTCTATTATTTCTATGGATTTAATATTAGATAGATAAAAGGAGAAGTTCAAATGGAAACAATATGAGTTCTTAATATCACAATATTAATCTAAAATAAGTTTGATATATAACAATAATAATAATAATAATAATAATTGACTGAATAATATTGTCTAAAATCTAAATCCAAATTATCGTTTAAAATGATTTTTAATATGAAACAAAATCGAGATGTTATGGTATGAACCAAAATATTAGCCAACATCATGATTGACCAGCAATTTCCACTCCCTCGACGAACGGATGCAAACGACGTCAAGGATCGAAAGCAATGAAAAAGGACGACGGTGGTATTTGGGTGCACAGAATCGATAAATGTTTGAATCGATCAAGAGAGAGTCGTCTCATTTTGTTTTTATCTATCTGCAGACCTTAAGGTAGAGAGAGAGAGAGAGAGAGAGAGAGAGAGAGAGAGAGAGAGAGAGAAGAAAAGGCCTACAACATGACTGAACATTTAATAGAGAGAGAGAGAAGAAAAAGCCTACAACATGACTGAACATTTAATACTCGGAAGAAGCACTTGACGATCTAAGTTTAGGCATCCAAGGAGGCTGATAGAAATGGTGAAGCTAAGCTGAAGGAGGAGGAGGAGGAGGAGGAGGAGGAACGAACCTGGTTGCCCATTCTGAGGATGACATAGGGGTCGCTGCTTGTGAAGTCACGGACGGCGAGGTTAACCCCTCGCTGCACTCGAACCCTCAGGAGGCCAAGCAAGTGGTCCGCCATCTCTCCCCTCAGCTTCACCACCACAGGGGGGGAAGGATGATGCAGCAGTGGGGAAGGAGTCTTTCACAGAGAGAGAGAGAGAGAGAGACTGCACCAGTTGTGGTTCCCCTGGGAGTATCAACCGGTTGTATAGCTGAGGTAAGGAGGAGAGGAATAAATGAGAGAGACATAAAAAAGCACAGGGTTGTGATACAAAGGCAATAATAAATAAAGATGACTTTACTCTCCTCGGCAGGATTCCAACTACATGTACCTTCAAAATAACTGTAAGATTGAATGCTGTGCTGTAAGAAGAGTACTACTAATAATAATAATAATCTCATAAAACAATACAAAGAATGAATTTTTTATTTGTTTGATTCGTCTCTATTCGATAAGAATATTATTTTCACGACTTCAATTGTGATGGCAGAGAAATAATGTTCTTACGACATCGACTTTGCCCTCTTAAAATAAGATTCCAACGGGGGTGACATGAAAGAAAGAAAAAGACCGTAAGGTTGGAAACCAAGTCTTCGCTTCACCATTTCTACATAAAAAATAGATTGATGAGGAGGACAAGATGGGTTGTAAGCTAAGAAATGGTCAAAGAACGTCTTGTGTTGGGTGATGCCAATAGGGACACTTGTGCTACGACAAATACCCAACACTTGTTGTTTTTCCTTTTTCCTCAAGACTAATTGAATTCATGAAGAGAGAGAGAGAGAGAGAAAAGAAGATAAATAAGAAGAAAAAGAAATCCCTGTTGACTAGTATTCTTATCTTCAACAACAGGACCGGATGTTTGAATCTTTATTAAGAATAATGACTAATGAGATCTTGGAAGAATTCAATTTGTTCTCACTTTTCACGCACTTGTGCTTGTGGGAGTAAATCATATTCGGGTTTAGAACATTAACAAAACCCTCACAAATTCCTTATGCATGCTTAGAACATTAATGATGATGATGATGATAAGAAAAATTCATCACAAGTGGTATTGTCGAGCATGTACGAGCTCCTTCCAATGAAAAAAAAAAATATTCAATGAAGATTTGATTCATCTCACGTGTATCTGGGCATCCTACTTTTCTATATTTTATAGATTTGTATGTAATTATTGAGAGTAGGGATATCCTACATAATGTAAATATTCTATTAAAAAAATTAATTTTATTTCAAAATAATTAATATATACAATCAAAACAAGTGATTGTTGAGATTCATGTTGGAATGTCGACTTTTCATTTTAAAGAGAAGGTATGAAAATATATTTATTTTGAATCAGAGGAGGAAGAAATGTAGATGTTATAGTGTCTTTTTTCGATCGAAATGATCAAGATCAAATGAATGTTTATTTTTTTTTCTATCGAAGAAGAAAGATTTATCTCTGACCTATTAAAAACTAATGGTTGAATAAGACATAAATTGTTGGATAATTCTAGTAAAAAAGATAAGAAAATTATTGACTATTCAATAAGACCTGATCAAACAATATCTAATGGTCACTGGAATTTCATATATCCTTCTATTATCCAAGGGAATTTTTATTTCGTGACAAAAAAAGCAAAGAAATAGATTCATCGTCCCATTACTTACAATATGATAAAAAACGAGAGAAAGAACTAATACCTTATTTTGATATTTCGATCCAAATACCAAAACAAGGTATTTTACGTAGAAATAATATTCTTGCTTATTTTGATGATCCACGATGTAGAAGAAACAATTCAAGAATTACTAAATATAGGATCGTAGAGGTCAATTCAATCATAAAAAAAGAGGATTTGATTGAGTATCGAGGATCAAAAGAATTTAGTCCGAAATACCAAATGAAAGTAATCAGTTTTTTTTCATTCTTGAAGAAGAGCATATGTTACTTGAATTTTCATTGATAATGATCCGAAACAATGGTATCATTGGAGTAGATACATAACTCGCTTTAAATACAAGAAGTCGAGCAGGCGGATTAGTCTGAGTAAAGAGAAAAGAAAATTTGAACTAAAAATATTTTTCAGAGATATTTATTTTCCTGGAGAGGCAAATAAGATCTAATTTAAAAATATTTAAATTATCCCTCAATAATTTTTTTTTACTCGAAATCACATTAAATGATCTAAATGGTCGTAGATGAATACTCGAGGAACATAAGCTGAGCTAGCAATTCTGTTTGAGATCAGCAGACGTCAAAGTACTTGGAACAAGGGAGAGAATAAAATCCGAGGCAGAGAAGAAGCATACGAGAGGAGGGGATCAGTATGTTTGTTGCATGGAATGGTCAACGTCCTTCACAGCTGCATCCGCAGCTGAAGCACGGTCGCCGGTGCTCGCCCCCACGCTTCAACTTGCTCTCCTCGTACTTGCCCGCCAAATTGTCGAACACGTAGCCGGCACCGACGCCGACGGCCAAGTCGATGGTGTAGTGGCCTCTCGAGGCGAGCAGCCTCACGCTCTGCAGCAGGTTGAGGGAATCGAAGACCCGGGCCATGCCCCACCTCCTGGTCCTTCTCATGTCCAAGGATGCGATCACGGCCCCTGCGACATGGCCGGAGAAGAAGAGGAAGAAGGACACGTTGCCCACGGGGAAATCCACTCCTGAACCCTGAAAACCCTGCACCAGGGATCGAGACCCCGCATAAGCTGGACCAGCAGAGACCGAGAAAGCCGAGGGGGAAGCGACCAAGAAGAAGAAGAAGCGTACCTGAGGCAACGGGAGCTGGGTGGAGCAGCCGAGAATCCCCCTGCAAGTGAACATGAAGAGAGCCGCGATGGTCGGACGTGGCCTCCCCTCCACCAGGAAGGTCCACACTATATACACGGTCTGCATACCCACGAAGACCTGAGAAAAATATACGGCCAATCTCCATGAAACCATCAACCACTACAAATCCAAGAAGGCATACCTCTCCTACTCCGCCCCTGACATGACGGCCTAATCTATTTAATTAATAAGTAAGGAGGAAACTAAATCCACTAATGTCAGATATTGACATGTTAAGCTCGATTGAATTTTCCATGATGAAACGAACACGATCGAATCGTTGATACGATACATCTACCACAACTGGTGATCCTATGATGTTGAAAGCAATTAGCCATTGACGATATGATACGAGCATTTACCAAGATGCTATAGAAGCCACATATTTCATACGTTTCGTCTGGACCAAATCTAAACTTAGTACTGTATAATGAGGCCAATTGACCGTTCATCTGAGTCTAGATCTAATTCCATGAAAAAGCATGG
>LVTN01000399.1:67050-223066 GCA_001649415.1 Musa itinerans
CTCTTTTTTTTTTTTTCTATCTCCAGACCTTAAGAGAGAGAGAGAGAGAGAGAGAGAGAGAGAGAGAGAGAGAGAGAGAGAAGAAAAGGCCTACAACATGACTGAACATTTAATACTCGGAAGAAGCACTTGACGATCTAAGTTTAGGCATCCAAGGAGGCTGATAGAAATGGTGAAGCTAAGCTGAAGGAGGAGGAGGAGGAGGAGGAGGAGGAACGAACCTGGTTGCCCATTCTGAGGATGACATAGGGGTCGCTGCTTGTGAAGTCACGGACGGCGAGGTTAACCCCTCGCTGCACTCGAACCCTCAGGAGGCCAAGCAAGTGGTCCGCCATCTCTCCCCTCAGCTTCACCACCACAGGGGGGGAAGGATGATGCAGCAGTGGGGAAGGAGTCTTTCACAGAGAGAGAGAGAGAGAGAGACTGCACCAGTTGTGGTTCCCCTGGGAGTATCAACCGGTTGTATAGCTGAGGTAAGGAGGAGAGGAATAAATGAGAGAGACATAAAAAAGCACAGGGTTGTGATACAAAGGCAATAATAAATAAAGATGACTTTACTCTCCTCGGCAGGATTCCAACTACATGTACCTTCAAAATAACTGTAAGATTGAATGCTGTGCTGTAAGAAGAGTACTACTAATAATAATAATAATCTCATAAAACAATACAAAGAATGAATTTTTTATTTGTTTGATTCGTCTCTATTCGATAAGAATATTATTTTCACGACTTCAATTGTGATGGCAGAGAAATAATGTTCTTACGACATCGACTTTGCCCTCTTAAAATAAGATTCCAACGGGGGTGACATGAAAGAAAGAAAAAGACCGTAAGGTTGGAAACCAAGTCTTCGCTTCACCATTTCTACATAAAAAATAGATTGATGAGGAGGACAAGATGGGTTGTAAGCTAAGAAATGGTCAAAGAACGTCTTGTGTTGGGTGATGCCAATAGGGACACTTGTGCTACGACAAATACCCAACACTTGTTGTTTTTCCTTTTTCCTCAAGACTAATTGAATTCATGAAGAGAGAGAGAGAGAGAGAAAAGAAGATAAATAAGAAGAAAAAGAAATCCCTGTTGACTAGTATTCTTATCTTCAACAACAGGACCGGATGTTTGAATCTTTATTAAGAATAATGACTAATGAGATCTTGGAAGAATTCAATTTGTTCTCACTTTTCACGCACTTGTGCTTGTGGGAGTAAATCATATTCGGGTTTAGAACATTAACAAAACCCTCACAAATTCCTTATGCATGCTTAGAACATTAATGATGATGATGATGATAAGAAAAATTCATCACAAGTGGTATTGTCGAGCATGTACGAGCTCCTTCCAATGAAAAAAAAAAATATTCAATGAAGATTTGATTCATCTCACGTGTATCTGGGCATCCTACTTTTCTATATTTTATAGATTTGTATGTAATTATTGAGAGTAGGGATATCCTACATAATGTAAATATTCTATTAAAAAAATTAATTTTATTTCAAAATAATTAATATATACAATCAAAACAAGTGATTGTTGAGATTCATGTTGGAATGTCGACTTTTCATTTTAAAGAGAAGGTATGAAAATATATTTATTTTGAATCAGAGGAGGAAGAAATGTAGATGTTATAGTGTCTTTTTTCGATCGAAATGATCAAGATCAAATGAATGTTTATTTTTTTTTCTATAGAAAAAGAAAGATTTATCTCTGACCTATTAAAAACTAATGGTTGAATAAGACATAAATTGTTGGATACTTCTGGTAAAAAAGATAAGAAAATTATTGATTATTCAATAAGACCTGATCAAACAATATCTAATGGTCACTGGAATTTCATATATCCTTCTATTATCCAAGGGAATTTTTATTTCGTGACAAAAAAAGCAAAGAAATAGATTCATCGTCCCATTACTTACAATATGATAAAAAACGAGAGAAAGAACTAATACCTTATTTTGATATTTCGATCCAAATACCAAAACAAGGTATTTTACGTAGAAATAGTATTCTTGCTTATTTTGATGATCCACGATGTAGAAGAAACAATTCAAGAATTACTAAATATAGGATCGTAGAGGTCAATTCAATCATAAAAAAAGAGGATTTGATTGAGTATCGAGGACCAAAAGAATTTAGTCCGAAATACCAAACGAAAGTAGATCGGTTTTTTTTCATTCTCATTATCCAAGTAAATTCTTATTTCTTGATGAAAAAGTGAAGAAATAGATTCATCATTAAATGATCTAAATGGTCGTTTTGGTATTTCGATCGAAATATCAAAACAAGATATTTTACGTAGAAATAGTATTCTTGCTTATTTTGATGATCCACGATACTGAATAAGCAATTCAAGAATTACTAAATATGGAACCGTAGAGGTCAAAAAGAGGATTTGATTGAGTATCGAGAATCAAAAGAATTTAGTTCCAAATACCAAATGAAAGTATATCATTTTTTTTTTCATTCTCGAAGAAGTGCATATCTTATCCGGATCTTGGTTGATAATGGTCTAGAATAATAGTATCATCGGAGTAGGTACACAACTCGCTTTAAATACAAGAAGTCGAGTAGGCGAATTAGTCCGAGAGAAAGGAAAGAAATTGAACTAAAAATATTTTTCAAAGATATTTATTTTCCTCGAGAAACAGATAAGATATCCTCGGGCCACAATGATGTTTTGATACCACTGGAAATAGAAGGAAAAGCATTCTAAGGAATCAAAAAAATAGAAAAATTGAATCTATGTCCAACGGATCATATCTACTAAAATAAGTATTTTGTTTTGGTCGAAGATCATATCTATCAAAAAAAAGTATTTTGTTTTGGTTCGACCCGTAGTCACATATGAAATAGCTGATGGCATAAATTTAATCATTTTTTCCTTATGATCTCAAATTTCTCACACAAGTATTCAATTAGCTCGGACTTTACTTACTATTGAATTGGGATCAAGAACAAAAAGGTTCTCCTAAAGAGGTTCATGCTTCCTTCGTTGAGGTAAGAACAAATGATATAAGAAGTCATAGTTAAATACTAACTCAGATGGCTTGTTATCTCAACACTTAATTGAATATTTCATAAGATTAATATAATATCAATTAAATAACTATTTACATTAATCAATTACCAAAAATTATTATAAAAAACTTAGTTCTCAATCCTATGAATCTATTTACTAACTTCAGTATTCGAAAGATTTTCTTTTATATCCATAACACAATATTGTGTGAAGTTTACTTTTGTCGAGTAAACTTGAAAATTGGGCAACCAAAATAACGATTCAGAATATAAAATAGACTCTTCTATCCTGTTCCGGTAATAAAAAATTGGTGGCTGCTAATTATTACCTTAAAACACTTAGACAAGTAATTTAGGATTAAGGTGGTTAAAATCACGCCTTCACCCTTCGCCTTTGATCTCAAACGTCTGCTACCTCGTAGTCATTTATCTATCAACATTGGTGGCACTGATCTAACAATTATTTATCCTCGAGATATATTATTATATTGATGTATCAGAATTAATCATCCCTCCTAATGAGGACCAGAAGCAGAGTGGGGTTGTCAATTTTGAGCACCAAGAATGATATATAATTTAATTGTTTAGAAATTGCAAATTGAATTGAATACTTTATATATGAATTCAGATGAAAAATATGACTCAACATAAAACTTGATATGAGTAAATATAGGACAGAGAATATTTTTAATAGATTCAAAGAATATTTCACTGAAAGAAAAAAACTATTTTTTATAGAAAATACTCATAATTTTCCAATCAGTATTCTCATTTTAAGTACTTCTAATTTTAAAATATTTAAATTATCCCTCAATAATTTTTTTTTTACTTTAATAAGTATACATATTCGAAATCACATTAAATGATCTAAATGGTCGTAGATGAACACTCGAGGAACATAAGCTGAGCTAGCGATTCTGTTTGAGATCAGCAGACGTCAAAGTACTTGGAACAACGGAGAGAATAAAATCCAAGGCAGAGAAGAAGCATACGAGAGGAGGGGATCAGTATGTTTGTTGCATGGAATGGTCAACGTCCTTCACAGCTGCATCCGCAGCTGAAGCACGGTCGCCGGTGCTCGCCCCCACGCTTCAACTTGCTCTCCTCGTACTTGCCCGCCAAATTGTCGAACACGTAGCCGGCACCGACGCCGACGGCCAAGTCGATGGTGTAGTGGCCTCTCGAGGCGAGCAGCCTCACGCTCTGCAGCAGGTTGAGGGAATCGAAGACCCGGGCCATGCCCCACCTCCTCGTCCTTCTCATGTCCAAGGATGCGATCACGGCCCCTGCGACATGGCCGGAGAAGAAGAGGAAGAAGGACACGTTGCCCACGGGGAAATCCACTCCTGAACCCTGAAAACCCTGCACCAGGGATCGAAACCCCGCATAAGCTGGACCAGCAGAGACCGAGAAAGCCGAGGGGGAAGCGACCAAGAAGAAGAAGAAGCGTACCTGAGGCAACGGGAGCTGGGTGGAGCAGCCGAGAATCCCCCTGCAAGTGAACATGAAGAGAGCCGCGACGGTCGGACGTGGCCTTCCCTCCACCAGGAAGGTCCACACTATATACACGGTCTGCATACCCACGAAGACCTGAGAAAAATATACGGCCAATCTCCATGAAACCATCAACCACTACAAATCCAAGAAGGCATACCTCTCCTACTCCGCCCCTGACATGACGGCCTAATCTATTTAATTAATAAGTAAGGAGGAAACTAAATCCACTAATGTCAGATATTGACATGTTAAGCTCGATTGAATTTTCCATGATGAAACGAACACGATCGAATCGTTGATACGATACATCTACCACAACTGGTGATCCTATGATGTTGAAAGCAATTAGCCATTGACGATATGATACGAGCATTTACCAAGATGCTATAGAAGCCACATATTTCATACGTTTCGTCTGGACCAAATCTAAACTTAGTACTGTATAATGAGGCCAATTGACCGTTCATCTGATTCTAGATCTAATTCCATGAAAAAGCATGGAACCAACATGGTAGATTAAGATTGGGTGAAATTGTAGAGTACAGATGGATACCGTGTGGAAATTGCAAGCGATTTCCAGAATATGGATTTAGTGTGCAAAAAATTGGGAGGTGAAAGAAGAAAAGATACATGAAAGAAGGGGACACGTTATCAGACTCACAGTGTTGAGGGCAGCGAGCAGGGTGTTGAGGGCGGGCGCGGTGGCCAGCAAGCGGTTGAGAGGCTTGGTGGCGATGAACCCCAAGTCCAGAGGCGGGGAAGTCGAGGGAACCATCGGGATGGTGTACTCGACGCCCATGAAGAACAAGAGCGAGAACGCGAAGGCGCAAAGCACGGGGTGGCGCCTGGCCACCCCTGCCGGGCCGTCGAGCGACCATCCGGCGAAGGACGGCCCCTGGGGTGGCAGCAGCGGCACCGGAGGCGGCGAAGGCGTCCCCATTCTGTTGCCGTCCTTCACGCCGGGAGATGAAGGTAGTGGTGGCGGCCGCCGAGGGTCGATTTCGCTGCCGTGGTCATGGTTGGCGATGCCCAGAGTCACCCTAGTTCCTTCCGCGACCTTCCTCTGCACACAGAGATGGGTGGTGCTCCCGCCGTTCTCGGCCGTCATGGTTGGACATGGCAGTCGCGATCCACCGCTGCTGTCAGATTTATAAGGATGTGGCAGGAAGAGGCTCGGATCTCTCAAGGCCGGGGGACGGCAAGCATGTGGGGAGCGTGGTGGATTGGTAGGGCATGCGTGCGAGCTTTGGATCGGTCGCGGATAATAAAGAAAACCAAAGGGAAAGCGAGGGGTGGGGCGTTGGTTAGTAAACAGGCGACCAGTGGGCGAGCCAGTGGGGGAAGGGGAGGGGGGGCGCGGGGTCGTAGACCGTAACGGGGGCGTAGATGAAGAGACGGCCTAACGGTTCAAAAGGAGCTCGCAGAGGAATGCAGAACGGCGTGCCGTGCGTTTCCCTTTACCCGTTCCGAACCGCATTGAATTCTCGCCTACCAGCCACGACCAAGTCGTTCAACAATCCATTAGCCGGCCGTAGTTTCGGACGCAACAACCACCCCCGTACGAGACGGTATCACCCCGCAGAGATCCACCGCTCCAACGTGGCGGGACCCACACGGTTAACAAAACGCAGTCCGCAACGCCAAGGGACGAGCTGTGGTGGTGGGGTGAGGGAGTGATTGGTCGAGGGCGGATTAGGAATCCACTGAATCCGCTCCAGCCATGCACAGCCAATAGAACAGCTCCGATTCTGATGCATTCCTTCCCCTCCGGGAGGGATAAGATGAACTCCAGAGCAAAGGGTGTCCAACTGTTTCATAGTTCAACTTATTAGCTTCGTCATACGCTCACTATAATCAAAGCTCTTAATACAATATCTAATTTATGAACTATTGTTTACAGACCTACTATGGTTTCTAATATAATAACATATAGAGATCATCTCATTGGCACTAACTATAACACAAATTATCTACTTTCTAAAAATATGCATGAATTCTGAAAATAAAAAAAAATATAAAAAGGGTTGGAAATAAATTAGAAATTAGCATTTGAAGCCATTTCAATGCGAATAAGCGATGAGGAAAAGCGACAACCACGTCATACCTCAGATGCCAAAGGAGCAGTAAAGCATAACTCACGCATCAACGATGATATGGTAGTCGTCCAAAGTTGAAAAAAGAACTCCGAATCTCTTCAGATCATGACTGATATCAAAATCAACCTGCGTTCAAACAGATGCCAAAAGAGGGGAACAAATGCTTTAAAGAAATAAAAAGGATCATCTGTCCATTATACGAAAAGAATCAAATTAGATTTATCCTAATCAAGCATAACAAATAACAAATAGGATATAAAACACATAATTACTATGCAAAAAATAAGTTGCTTCGGTTTTGCATGCAAGTGGCACAACAAAAATCTTTATTTCCAACATTGTTTTCGAAGGAAAAAAAAAGCCATTATGCTGTTATGGTGTTTTCTGAATTTACATCCAAGCCAAGCACATTCGGTAGTCTGCAACAGTTGCTAAGATCTGGTTAATTGCAGTCATTACCATGCTATGGAATAGGCACTGAAGCTTTAACCCACCTGTAGAAAGCCATTAAACACAGTTATATTGTGGTCTAATAACCTTAAGTATGCTGGTTTTCAAATCCAAACTTGAGTTGCAGGGCTGTAATGTCAATCAAAGTGAAAGTTGGACATGAATACAAAGGACAAAACAATGCCACCATCAGCTCTGGGCGGGTTTAAGCTAAACCAGAGAATGATATCTTCAGTGCCATTAAGCATTCTGCAGATTGATGGTGATTGAGTCATTGTAGGCGTCAGTGGTGGTTCAGAAGAAGCAATTAAAGGTGTGGGAACAGGAAAAGTGAAGGCAAAGACTTCATTAGCAGTATACTCAGTGGTGCTGGAACTGGAAGCTTTGTGGGAACTCACATCTTGAGTATACACAGAAGAATGAGGCAAGCACTTGGATATACGAGGCACAGTAGTTTTGACTTAACCTAATATGCTCGGATTTGCTACTCTGTGGAGTCATGAATTGTAGAATATCATGGCAGTACTACCTTACAAGGTGAAATTGATAGATTAAGGATATGCTTAGAAATATATAATACAAAGAACCTCAGCCTTTCTGACATACTAGTATTTAAATCAGCTACTTCCAACTCTTCACAAGAACATAATAACTTGAGCTACAAAAATACTACAGGAAAAAATAAATAAATATCTGATTCAGTAATAGTTAACACAAATGAATGCTTCTCGCAAACTGCATCAAGGATAGGCTGAACATTGGGCATACAAAAAATTGATATGTGCTACACCTGTCTTAACGGAAAAGGCTTAACGGAAAAGGATAAAGAGTAAAGTTTTCATTTCTATACATGAACAACAGGACCTGTGAAAAAGTGAGATCTCCAGTTTTTTGTAAGCACGAAAATTGAAATAAGATAAGAACTTAGGAATTCGAAGGCTTTGTCAGATGAAATTTGCTGTCACAGAAAAGCCTGGAGAGAAATTCTTGAAGTGATGTTGTACAAAGGAAAAAGCATTTCGTTCTCAGGATTCAACATAATACATTGTAAATTTAACAAGCCATATGGGTGGTTCACACTAAATCATTTGAAAAGGAAAAATATATTGTCCTTCTGAAGAATGTATAACAAAGACTACAAAATTGGAAAAAACTTAATAAAAATAGGTAAAACACATGGTCCTAATGGTCATACCTAAAATATGTTCAAGTACAAGATTATGCAATTATTAAGAGATCATTTGGCTGCAAGCGTCAAGCATTCGGTACAAGACCACTAGATCCCATGTATAGTGGAGTGATAACAGTATTAGCAACAAAACATTGCAATTTAGCTAAAGAACAATCACGGTGATGATAAAGAGAATGAGTCATAATTCATATCAATTGGAACCATACGTGCGCCACATATGTGCAACCAGCATAAGTAGCCACATTCTGCAGATGCAGCTACCGGATGTAATTGAGTTGCACGTCTTGGGTGAGGCAATCAAGTCCCTGTCTATTCAAATGAAGGTGCTTACACCTACCATATCTTGGATATTGGGGATTCAACAATGCATGAGAAAAATGAAAAAGAGTACCTTGCTTGAGGCAAGCATGCCCAACAGACCCAATCTCTGGAGAGACAAATCATAACTTGGTCAACCTTTTGATGTAACACCCCAAATCCTAGTCCCACATCAAAAGTAGGTTGAGACATGAATTAGTTGATAAGTGTTTGATGAGTTTACTATGGCTAAACTGGATTAGGTATTTTGAGGATTAAACATTTTTGAGTTAGTGATTCAAATAAAGCTAATGGACCAATTATCCTATTGGGCTCAATCGTGACAAATGATACCAAACTAACCCAGTATTGTACATGGTAAGGGGCTCGGATGGACAGCGCCAAAGTACGCATCATGACGTAGAGCCGCCATGGGTTAGGTCTCACATGCCCTATGCTAAGGTCTAATTATTCTTTCTCAAAAATCACCCTCGAGCAGGATGACAAATTTTCCATAGCATTTGAAGTTGCTGATGACATTAATTATAAACAAACAAGATTTGAGGTGCTAAAACCTGTGGCAGGAGTTGATCCATTGTACTTTTCAGGGACTTAATAAATGCACATATTGAAGGAAATGAATCATCTAAACATCTGTCAGATTTTTAAGCAAAAGAGGAAGCATGATGAACTTAGAAGACAAAGTACATTAACCTGGAATACAAAAAGTTTTACCTCAATGCTCAATTTAGGAACCTCAAATAGATTCAATTGCAACGACTGTGTTCTCGATGCCGAGATGACAAAATCCGTGAGCTAATGAAAACTCTTCTTCGTTCTTCCTCCAGACATTGATTAAGTGGCCTGATTTCGTAGGTCTTTGTGAAGCCTTTCCCAAGATAGAGCTGATTTGCAATAATGGTGTGGGTCTATCTTCAGTAAGAATCTATAAGACAGGATGCCGATACAAAAAGGAAATACCCAGAACCTGGTTTGTACGAAGCCGATGTCAAATGTCCAGGCATCGCGCAGGGGCATGCGATGCGACCAATAACCCTAGGAAAGAAATGAATCATACCGGGGAGGGATTCGGAGGGTGGAGGGTAGTCTTGCTTGACGCAGGCGCCGATTCCCACCAACTCTGCCGCTGCCTAACTCCTCCTCCTCCTCCTCCTCTCCTTTGCTCCTGTCCATCGCGTCCAAGATCGCACCCCACGACGCCCTCCGCTTCCCTCTCGCCCCCACTATGCAAACCCTACTCTCCGCCTACGCGATCGATCGAGCCGAGCGATTTGTGATCCACAAACGGAGGCCAGCCCTCTATTTTACGAAATTTGCGCGGTAAAACCAATCGTAATGCATCTTTTCAAGCCAAATCATTATATGTGAAGACAAGCTAAGGGTTAATTCTGCATCACTTAAAAAGTAGGACCTCAATGGAAATGTTGTGTTCATGTGTTACACCTATTGTTAGTTATCTTTATGTATCAGTGTTTATATATTTTTAAAAATTGTATTAAAAATTTTATATTTATAAAAATAAAAATTTAATCCTGTTATTCATATAAAACCTTTTGTCTCTTGATTTTTAATATTATAAAATTATTTTTTTAATCATATCTTAATGTTTTACTTTTGTAAATATAAGAATCTCAATGTAACTTTTAAAAAATATAAAGATCGATACATTAAATATAATTAATTATTGAGGATAATTTATAATTAATCTGTTATCTTCTTTATTTCAATACTAAACACTTGAAATGCCTTGGGAATTTTAAAGATAGAAATTCTTTTCACTACTAACAATAAAAATCGAGACAAATGGGTGAGATATTCTTTAATGATATTATTTTAGTTCAAACAATACAATCTTATTCAAAAACTTCAAAAACTATAAAAAAATTGTAAAAAAGAAAAAATATGTCATTATTGTGAAGTAAGATATGTTAATAAATAGAAAAGAAGTTTACATCCCAAAATCTACGAGAGCAATTGGTTCTATGTTGGTAAGCTTGTGGTATTGAAATTGATTATTACAAGAATAAAAAGCCATATAACAATTTTTACGATAAAAATCATATCAAGAATATCATTGTAGATATTTTGTATGTGCTAAACATATAATTTTAGGAACCAAATAATTGAATAAGATATGGATCGTCAGCTGTTATTATATTTTTTTTTCTGGTTGAAGGAACTTCGCTATATTGAGACCATACCATATTGTTGAATGCTCGGCATAAAAATAATTTGAATTATGATTAATACTACATCATATAGCTATGATGATGCTAGTAGTAAATGAATTGTCACATTCAATGAAACTATGGATCGACTATTGGTGTGACCTGCAGTCTTACAAAGAATTATTTATCTTGGGCGATAAGTGTACCCATACGATTTTATTTTTTAGAAACATGTGAACTCCAAAAGACATCTTTAAGGGTAAAAGAGATCCGATAAACTTATGAGCCATTGATTCTCGTACTCTCCAATTAATATGAAGTCATTGATTCTCGTACTCTCCAATTAATATGAAACTAAATAATTTTATCGTAATATAAATAAAGACATGAATTTTACACTAGATGATGTGAGGAGAAAAGATCGAGAAATAAAGCACCATTTATATTATTCCAAAACATCCAAAGAAAAGTAAAAAATATAGAAACAATATGTTATTTAAATATATATGGCACAATACCTCTTTAACAAACATTTAAGTGATCGTTGACAAATTTTAATTTATTACACACAAAAAATGTAAGAAGTTAATAGATTTAAATCATGATTTTTAGAAAAATTGACATTCAATGTTAGGGTTACTATTCACTCCAAATCAAACTTGAAATTAGATGCCAATACGAGAGAAAACACAAAATGAAATGATTTGATCATCACGACAACACAAATAATATTTTGTAATATTTTAGACTAGTTTTGTATAAATTTAAATATATTATTATTTTTATCATCAAAAAGAAAAACGAATTGTGATTGCTTCAAATATCTTTTGAGTTATTTTGGTCATTATAGACATAAGAAAAAACAAAAGAAAAATAGAAAAAGAAGTTAGTGCCTGTGATCGTGCCACGTCAGTCACTTATTGTTGCGTGATTCGATCGGTCGTGCTCCTGAAGGTTCTGCAGCTTGCGCCTGAAGACTCCACTCAAACCCTCTCCAGAAGCTTCCACGGCCTCGCAAACCCTACCAAAACCCTACCCCTCTCCGCCTCCATCTATAAAACGGAGACGAGGACGCCTCGCTTCGTCTCCTCCCCTCATTTCCTCGTGGGTTTCTCTGTCTTTCTTCTACCATCTCTAAAACACTCGGGGGTCGCTCGCGAAGGTCACAGCTTGGAAGAGAAGATGCTTGGCGCTTCGAGGCGATCGGTCGCTTCCGCAGTGCGATCTGCCGGCGCTCGCTGCCGCGTGGTGGTGCCCTTCGTCTCCGCCTCCGCTCCTTCGGTGAGAATTGTTGCATGATGTTGCGCCGTCTTTCCTTCTCTTTGTTCGTTTACTAGGTTATGGTGGTGGACTTGCCTCTTGATGTTGAGTACCTCAGCCGTGCTGACGTGTTATTTGTTCATTTGTTCCGTGCATAAACCCCTCGGTATGCTGCGGAGTTGCCCGTCGGAATGGTGATCTGAATGGCGGCATCCATATTGTTAATATCGACTCCAGTCCTTTCAATCCTCTGTAGTAGATATTTTCCACCATCAATCACGATTTCTATCTACTCAAATAACTCAAGTTGCTCTATGATCTATGTCCAATTCTGCAAGTTTCTCTTAAATTTTCCTCTGAAACATCATGGGATGACTGACAAATGAAAATTTCTTTGGATGTCTGAGAAACTTTACTATAATCTTTGTTAGGTTTCTAAACGGCAATTAATCTTCTAGATTATCTAATTAGTTGTCTGGGAATTTATGATGTTTCAGTTAGTACCATGTTGGAGATGAAAGGTGGGTTGTGATGGTATATAAGACTAGATAAATTCCTTACTTCTGGAAGCATTTTTAGCCATTGGGTTCTAGTCAAATTAGATTCAAGTTATTGAATCAATTGGTCACTAGGATGAATTATGGCAATTGGTCTTTGAATGGGGACGTGGTGCCATGCATGTGTGGGATTGAGACAAAGTAGGCAAAAGATACTTGTGGATGGTCAAGAGGCAGGTGGAACTATCACCCTAATAGAAAACTTTTTAGGTTGCATGCTGGAACTTGTTGGGTTTTGACAAGGATGTCAAGCCTTTTATAGGGGAAGATTATTAAATTTTGGTTAGTCATTCCTCTGCTTTTAAACATAGTTGAGATGTTATCAATTGGCTCCTATTTAATCTTGTGTGCTTAAGCATAGTCAAGTACTCATCAATTGTTTCCCAGTCTAAGTAAAGGAAGACCCCCGAGTGCTTGAGCATTTTCTATGATTAAATGGAAAATAAAAATTGTGATAGTACACTATGAAATTCTTAAAGTAGAAGACCCTAATCAAGACAATTGAACCGTCTAAGGATTCAAGTTAGAATCAATTGAACTGAAATCAGGATACACCATATGATTTACAGGTTGTCAAGTGTTAAAGCTTTTAGCTAGTCGTCATACTTTTTTATCCCAAGCACATGAAATTTTCTGAAATGTAATGTTTACATGTGTTCAGTTTTTTTTTTTAAATAAACATTCAAAAGAACAACAGGAAGAAGCCATAGTTGCAACCAAATGTACTTAATTGATGCCTTCTTTTTTTCCTTTTCAGGCAACTGAGTCTGATTACGAACTCCCAGACTCACCATACAGATATTTTTCTACATTTTATGCACCAAAAAACAATGGATCCAAATTTGGGATGCATTTGAACTCGAGACACAGCATGCTTGCCTGCAGCCGTCTTGAATCAACTGTAGCTGCAACTGATTCATCCGAGCTGCCGAGTGAGAAGTATGAGTACCAGGCTGAGGTATGCCAGATGGAAGTCCTAATGTGCAGTTTCATCTATCAAAATAACACATCTCATAC
Organism: Musa itinerans; assembly: GCA_001649415.1. Taxonomy (NCBI): domain Eukaryota; kingdom Viridiplantae; phylum Streptophyta; class Magnoliopsida; order Zingiberales; family Musaceae; genus Musa; species Musa itinerans. The sequence goes on from LVTN01000399.1 coordinate 80,621, forward strand.
GCTCTTCTAATTAACATAACAGGTTAGTCGGCTAATGGACCTTATAGTGCACAGCCTATATAGCAACAAGGAGGTCTTTTTGCGGGAACTTGTTAGGTTTGTGTTTGTTTTGTTGCTTTACCGTGTTATTTTTGTGTGTGTGTTCTAGAAACTGATATTCTTCAGTTAGATCCAATAAGATCCACCTATCTTGTTGACACTATTGGTATTTTGGGGAAATAATTAGCACAGCTGAATGCCATTTGGTGCATAAAACATTATTGGGTTTCCTGAAAAAGTGTGATTTCATGTTGCATGCAGCCTAAATACCATGTAGTTGCCTGAAAAAGTTCCTACCTTTTAGCTTTTTGTGATATTTTTCTAAAATAATTCTTGCTTTGGGGTCTTGCTATTCTAATATGGCATTTTGGAGGAAAGCATTTTTAACTTTTTCTATGAATAATTGCAGCAATGCAAGTGATGCACTTGATAAGCTGCGCTTCCTAAGTGTCACGAAGCCTGAGCTTTTGAAGGATGCTGTTGACCTCGACATTCGTATTCAGACCGACAAAGACAATGGGATTATCACGATTACGTAAGTATTACTAATGTAGAACCAAGAGTGCCTACATATATGTTTGATGATGAGAAAGAAGCTTTAGCCAAATTATAATGGTTTGCTTTTTTTCAGTGATACTGGAATTGGTATGACTAGACAAGAACTTGTTGACTGCCTTGGAACCATTGCACAGAGTGGAACAGCCAAATTTTTGAAGGCATTGAAGGTACAGGCAGTTGCTTGAGCGACCCATCTTTTTTTCAGTTATTGGCATCACTATATTTTATCCTTGTGGATCTGAGGTCTTGCATTCTATATACAGGATAGCAAGGATGATGGTGTCGACAGCAATTTAATCGGTCAGTTTGGTGTAGGTTTTTATTCTGCATTCCTTGTATCTGACAAGGTAAATCTTAAGCCTGATTTTTTTAAAAAATTGGTTGCCACCATATGAGTTTTTAGCTATACCAACAGTTTCTAAAATGCTTTTTTTTGTTATAAATAGGTAGTTGTTTCAACAAAAAGTCCAACATCTGACAAGCAATATGTGTGGGAGGGAGAGGCTAATGCTAACTCTTACACTATTCGGGAGGAAACAGACCCGGAAAAGCTCATTCCAAGAGGAAGTCGCGTAACATTGTACCTCAAGGTCTGTAAGTTTGCCTTCTGTAGTATAGCAAACATTCCGGATGATTTTCATAATTTGTTTCTCACCATTGTAAGTTATGCTCAGCGAGATGATAAAGGTTTTGCTCATCCGGAGAGGATCCAGAATCTTGTGAAGAACTATTCACAGTTTGTCTCGTTCCCAATCTACACATGGCAAGAGAAGGGTTTTACTAAAGAGGTAAGGGATTAGTGTGGCAAGTAGCAAGGAACATACAGATCTAGAACCTGTTTCCAGTGACTCCTGGCAATCAAACATGAACTGCCTTCAAGTTAGTTCCATCCTGATAATCTCATTTACGTTTATTAGGTGGAGGTAGATGAGGATCCAAGTGAAGCTAAAAAGGAGGGTGATGAGGATCCTACTGTGGAAGTATGTGTTCTTCAATGTTCATTTTGATGTTGCATAATTTTAGTTGTTATCCTTCCTCTAGTTGATGTTTGGGTCTGTAATTGTGCTTTTTTATGTTTTCATATAGAAGAAGAAGAAAACTAAGAAAGTTGTGGAGAGATACTGGGATTGGGAGCTCACCAATGAAACACAGCCTATATGGGTGAGCAATATGCCCAAAAATATTTTTTGGCATCATCTCAGTTCAGATCTGGTTCCTTGTTTTGTAACATGTACATGTTACTGCAGCTGCGCAATCCAAAGGATGTGACTACTGAGGAGTATAATGAATTTTTCAGGAAGACTTTTAACGAATACCTGGATCCTTTGGCTTCTTCACATTTCACAACCGAGGTACTTTGTTATTTAGCAGACTCCATTTGTGGTTGTGCTATAGTAGTAAAGATAGAATTATAATTTGGTTGCTTGTCAAATATACTTGATCAGATTTGACAGTGTCGGCTTCACATAAACCAAAAAAAAATGTTTGCAGAAAGTTGGTCATTTGAGTTTTTCCTTGTTCGTTTGTGTTTTTAATTGCTTAATTGAATTACCAACGAAAGTCACAAAATTTAAGATTTTTGATATTTCTGGTCATTCTAAAATATATATGGCAAGTGGAGTGTGTGCTTATCATAAAACCTTGCTCAATCGGAAAAAAGGTTTTTTTTTTTTTGAGCTGGTCAATTGAGTTATCATCAAATATTTAGATTTTTTATGCTTTGGGTCATTCTAAGACCATATCTAGTAATTGGAGTGTCGTGTTTTAAGATTCTGCTGCCTGTAATACAAATCTTGTATGTTCATGTATACTTATCTGCCGTATGTCATATTATGCCTTTGCATTGTGACTATCTAAAAGTTCTACAAGTTTGACCGGTACCTTTTTGCTAAGATGCTCAGTTATCTGAATGTGGAACACACCATATTAATTTATTTCTCAATGTATGTGCAGTATTCTACCTTGAAATGAAATTTGAATATTACAAATGGATATCGCTCTTATTTGCATTTGAAGAAACCACTTTTTTTCTTTTAAACGCCAAATTATTTTCATTTTCCTGCCTATAGTTCGAAGTATGCTTTGCTTAAATATCTAGTTGGCCATATGATGTTTTCTTGCTGCAGGGCGAGGTGGAATTCAGGTCCATTCTTTTTGTTTCGGCTGTCAGAAAGGATGGAATCTTTAACATAAAGACTAAGAATATAAGGTTGTATGTCAAGCGTGTCTTCATATCTGATGACTTTGATGAGGAATTGGTATGGATCCTCTACCTAAACCAGTTGATGTCATCTATTTTTTAGAAATTATACTGACACCTGATGCATTATGGGTTATTAGTTCCCAAGATATTTGAGCTTTGTAAAGGGTGTTGTGGACTCAAATGACCTTCCACTAAATGTGTCACGTGAGATCCTTCAAGAAAGCCGAATTGTAAGTCAACTTTCTGAACATGCCAAATGTCCCTTCTTTTCTATAGAGAAGTTGCCCTCACTTCACTCCTATTTTTCCTCAACAATTCATGCGGCTAACTTTGCTGCTCCTTAATCTTCTAGGTCCGTATAATGAGAAAAAGGTTAGTTCGCAAAGCCTTTGACATGATATTGGGCATCTCTCTCAGTGAAAACAAAGATGTAAGTGCTTCATTCCCTTATGTATTATATCTAGAAAGCACTTCTGTTCAAGGTTGTTTTTGTATAATTTTTAATATCAGTTATGAGAGTCTGTGGACACTTGTATGAAATGTCAGGATTATGACAAATTCTGGGAGAATTTTGGCCAACACTTAAAGATGGGCTGTGTCGAAGATCATGGGAATCAGAAGCGCATTGCTCCACTTCTGAGGTTCTTTTCTTCTCATGGTGATGATGAACTTATTAGCTTGGATGAGTATGTTGAAAATATGAAGCCAGAACAAAAGGATATCTATTACATAGCTGCAGACAGCTTGACAAGTGCAAGGAATGCACCTTTCCTAGAACGACTTCATGAGAAGGATTTTGAGGTATATTTTTGTATTATAGTTTACCTAAAGCACATAAACCATTGTTCTTGTGTTAGTTACTTTTGATCTAAATTATGGATCTCTCATCTTTCAGGTGCTATTTTTAGTTCATCCCGTGGATGAGGTTGCTATCCAGCATCTCAAGTCTTATAAGGAGAAGAATTTTGTTGACATCAGCAAGGAGGACCTAGATCTAGGTAACCAATTTTCCTTGTGTTATAATATTTTATGAGCAAAAATTTTTGGTCATATGTAGGTTGCAAGAACCAAATCCAACTGATGTGGCCTGGATTTCAATTCAGAAGCTTCATTTTGTATACTGATTCCACCTTTCGTACTAAAAATATGATGTTTGATATATTGTGATGGCAAAAAATTACCAGAACTAGTATAATGGGAATTGATTTATCTTATCCAAGCTAGAAAGCGTAAAAAAGGTTGCTGCTTTGTTCTTTAACCACAAAGAAAAGAGGAAGGGTGTAGGAGATTAAGTAAATAGAAATAAGGTAGAACTTGCAAAGGTAACAGATAAATAAGGAGATCAGAACTGTATCTCAATTAAGCCCGGTTATCTTTACTGTTATTTCTGACCTGAGAGGGATTTGGGGCATAATGCTCTTGGCTTTGTTCAACAAGTAAATGTTTTGGTGAAAATTTAGCAATAGTACAATAAAGATGTAAAATCTAATATAGCTTTCAGATATCATGATTTAATCCCAAGTGAAAGCAACTGGGTTAACATCAATAATTGAAATCTGGTTTAACATTTATCATCTTTTCTGACTCTTTTAATACCTAATATTGATTGCTATGCTTCAGGAACCAGTATCCATATATGTCTTATTACAGAATGCTCTGGTCGTTCACTGTTGTTGTATCCAAATGAGATTTCTTGTATTGTAACTGAAGGCCTTGTTAATTCATTATGCCATAGCTGTCTATATTAGAGTGCCTTTTTTATTTGTTATTTTCTTTTTTGGTCACATTTTGAAATTGATTCTGGGCAGGTGATAAAAATGAGGAAAAGGAGAAGGAAATTAAGCAGGAATATGGCCACATGTGTGACTGGATGAAGAAGAGGTTGGGAGACAAGGTTGCTAGTGTCCAGATATCCGGTCGTCTTAGTACTTCACCATGTGTCCTTGTATCGGGAAGGTTTGGCTTGTCTGCCAACATGGAGAGGTATGCAAATGCATGTGCAGGCCATTCACATAAGATGTGTGTGTGTGATTACATGGACGATGATTTTGGTCTTCTGTAGGTTGATGAAGGAACGAGAATCATTTGGAAATGCATCTAGTTTGGAATTTATGAGAGGGAGGAGAGTTTTCGAAATTAATCCAGAGCATCCCATCATCAAGGATTTGAACGTAAGTGTCTCTTGTCCAATTTGTATCAGATTTGATTGTCAAGTGAAAGGAAAAACAGTAGGGTGAATTTGCACTCCGTTATCCCTTGTGCTTCTTGGTCCCCAAAAGATTGCATTCATGTCTGTTGAGGAACTCATCGCTCATGCATTTGCATTACTCCTGTTAGCAAATGACGGTCTTCTACACCCGAGATATTTCACTGGATTTTCTTGCATCATCCTAATATGGCTGGCACTAATATTTGATTTCATGGGTTAATGCTCTATTTTGTGGTAATGCAGGTTGCATGCAGGAGTCACCCCGATGATCCTGAGGCTCAGAAGGCTGTAGATCTTTTGTATAACACAGCTCTAATTTCCAGTGGTTTCACAGTGAGTACTTCTCCCAATCATTTTGGATACTATCAAATAGATAAAACTAGGATCTCTATTGGAATACATAAATGGATAAACTTGTCTGTCTTGTAATCTTGCAGCCGGAGAACCCCTCGGAATTAAGTGGCAAGGTATATGAGATGATGGGCAGTGCACTTGTTGGCAAATGGACAGCCAATCCTGCCCATCCTGCGAGCCCTCAGGCCACAGAACCTATCGAAGCTGAAGTTGTTCAACCACTCGAAGCTGGAGGACAGAAATAAGCTTTGCCTGCTCCGTTTCCTTCCTGAGCTACTCTCCTGAGTCTCCAGTTGTGGAAATCATCGTTAGCTAGCTAGTAGAGCGCCCCCCCCCCCCCCCGCCCCACCCGCCCCCATCCTTTCGGTAACGTGATCGTCGTCTGTAGCGTTTCCAGATCGGCTGCTTGAACCTAGACCCACTTTGACGTTGGTGTTCTTTATGGCGATGCACGTCATCATATGAAAAGATCAATGTAAAACTTGGATGAATTATATCTCCAGTACTGTCATAACAGACTAAACGTCTACTCTGGTATTTTATTTGATTTTGTCGAAGCTCAACAAAGAGGGGCGATCAAAGCCCGGATGGGATAGAAGCTCCGGTAAAACTGTGTTCTGTGCGTCAATTAAGGTGATCAAAATTCGAATTGAAGAAAATAAGTCTCTTTTTAAAGAAATAAGATTTACACACATCAAGCGTGATTGGGTATATGAAATAATAGGGTCATAAATCAGGGAAAGCTGATTTATGACCCTATTATGATAGGGTCGCCAAGTTAAGGTTCGTGAGAGGCAGTTTTGATTACAAAGCAGCAGTGGCTTTTCTCTCGCTCGCCTCAAAAGGCGCGCGTGCTGGATTGACGATATTTTCTCGGCTTGTCAAAAAACGAAAAAACAAAAAAAAAAGAGTTTCTTGCATAGGGGATAAGAATTGATTGTGCGGTTGGCTAGATGGCAAACCGGTAAGCGCGAAAACGCCTCGCTCTTCCTGCGACCGCGGATACGCGGACGGCAGTAGGGTTAGGTGCTGCAGGACATCGACGATGGCGATGCTGCAGCAGCCGCTCCACCTCAGCGCACAGCTCTCCGTTCGTCCGAGGCCTACAAGCAGTAGCAGCCGAAGAAGGACGAATCCGAAGCTCTTTCCCGCGTTTAGATGCCGAATAATAGAAGTGGAGATGGTGGATCCTCGCGGTAATGGGAGAGACCCTCTTCCTCGTAAGTCATTTTCCCCGTCCTGCAATTCCTCGTCTACATGGTGGCATAGTTTATTAGTGCAAAGGATTCGAACTGGGATGCAATTGGAGTCCTTTCTTCATCTGTCTTCTTGATTCTAAAACCATTCGGCCTTTCTTCATCTTGCTTTGTACGGCCTCAATTCTTTTTCCAGATTTCATCTGTCTTCTTGATTCTAAAACCATTCGACTAAAAACTAATGTCTAATCTTTCTTTCTTTCCTGTCTGCTTAATTGTGAGCATAGCTCCATAGTCGGTGCCATATTGACAGAAAACAGCTTTGATACTGATGATTACTTGCAAGTTGAAATGCACTAACAAATAAGGACCACAAAGAGGCTTGGGTGCCCTAATTTACAGATTGCACCATCAGTATAGTTCTTAACTCTTAAATGGAACATATATCGATGTTTTGAAGCAAAATAAAATTTCAAGTCTGAACATGTTATATTTCTAAGTTTGTTTGCCTTGTCATAGAGTTTGTCTATCATCTTGTTGGATCTTGTTCCAACAATGAAATGTAATCATCCTTACATAGTTTTCTTTGTTTCACATACTATTGAGAGAAGAAGAAAATCATTAATAAATTGCTATCTAACAATTTTAGGGATTTAGCAATATTCATAATCTATTTTACGTTTTGGGTGCAGATATGGGAAAAATCGTAGCATCATCTGGGAGGAGAAGGCTTATCTTAACAGTGCTAATTCCTATTATGTTTCCTCAACATCATATAGCAAAAGCGTAAGTTTGATTTCACAAACTTTTGTTCGTACAGTTATTTCTGTCTATCTCTTTTCATGATGGCGAAACATTCTTTAATCTCGTCATTCTTAGAAGCTTGTTCTTTATAAGCAATAGCATCAAAATCAATTTGATGCTTGATTGCTTGGTTATAAAGATATGCACAATTGCAGATTTTTGTATTCTAGAAGCACAATAGTATTAGGGTTATGGTTGTTGCATGCATGTCTTCCATGAAAGTTGGCATATGACCTTGTCGATACAAGTATATTCAACGTACTGCATGTGTGCCTTAAATGTACTGAAGTGTACATGGGTCCTTTGTTGAAATGAACAGCCTGATGTAACATGATGGATCCTTCATCCATTGTGAGCTGTTCTAACTTATCAAATACATCTCTGAGAAAGAAATGTCAACAAAGCATTCTTTAATAGTTGCAAGTTCAATACATAAAACATTTGAATTAACTCAGGTTCACGGCACTGTCAATGTTTTCCTTCTAATTGAAGTTAACCTTAAAGAATGCGTGTATTACATATGGCACTCAAAATGGGAAGATCATAATCAATTTGAAAGCGATGTTTTTGTTTCTTCAGGGTCGATGTAGGAGAAGCATCAATTCTTCAAAATGGGGTGAGGAATTTTATGTCCAAGGCAAAAGCTGCTGGTTTGCTCCGTTTGGCTTTCCATGATGCAGGAACGTTTGATTTGGATGACAAATCAGGTCCTTGCTCCACAAATCAATGCTTTAATGACTTGGTATATGAATGCCTTTAGTTCAGGGGAAGCTTAGATGATGAATAAATAAACAAGATATCAGCTCCTGTCCAGGGTTTATGTCTATTTGGACTAGATTCTTATTAAGCCACAGTAGTAAGTTTTTCTTTGTACCATCTGCTGCAGGTGGTATGAATGGTTCCATAGTTTATGAACTCGACAGACCTGAAAATGCTGGCCTTAACAAATCTCTGAAGGTATGTTTTCCTATCAAGAGACATACGATACAAGAATATACCTCATTATGCATGCATGTCTAGATGCATTTATGAACACAAACACACATATAATTTTGTATATTTTCACCTCTCAACACATATGTTCTACATATATATATATATATGGATGGATAACAAGTTAAATGCTTATATGCATAATGTACCTCAATAAATATACATAGTTGCACATGTATGGACAGATAGCGTACATGAATGATTTACTTTAAAATTTTGAGAATGCTTGAAACTACTTGCTGATGGATAAATATCAAATCCTCAAATTTCTTCAATTTATTGGGTCCATCCTTTAGGTATTAGAGAAAGCCAAGATGGAAATTGAAAAAATTCAGCAAGGTACATGATCTACAGCATGCAATTTCCACTGCTTTTGATGGAACTCTTCTCTTTAAGTGGCTCTTTAACATCTAGTATCTTGGGCGGACCTGATTGCTGTGGCTGGTGCTGAGGCTGTTTCACTCTGTGGAGGGCCTGTTATTCCTGTTCAATTAGGTCGGCTGGATGCAAGGTGCAAAATCCTATCTTAATCAGTCCACTTTTAAATACCAAGTGCAGAACATATACTTGATATGCTAATGTCATGTCAACAATGTGGTTGTTCGGTCGCACAAGTAATTTCAGAATTCTTCTACATTTCATACCTTTTGGTTTTCTTGATCTTGTTTGTATTAAAAACTTATCCTAAGTTCATTTGGCAGGATATGAAAATTTTGTTTTCAAATAATTCCTTTTCAATATTCTGAGTATGTGCGCTGCTCTTTAGGACACCAGATCCTCAAGGGAAGCTTCCTCAAGAAACTCTTGATGCCTCTGGTCTAAAGAAGTGCTTTTTGAAGAAAGGCTTTTCGTGAGTTCTGCATTTTCTTGACAGGTTTAATTGGCAGTTCACTTGGAAGAGACCTCTGTGATCTCACTTTGCTAGTAAAGGACCTTTTTCGTTATCTGAACAAGTACATATTTGAATCCTTTTGTTATAATAACATAAATGCATCTATTCTCATAAAACTTGAGCTTTCTAAAATTTTTGTGTCATGAAATATATACATCTGTCAGTCATTTACTAGGTCTGGTTATTAACTTCAATTATGAAGAGTGTTGATTCTTGATACAGTGCCTGTCTTGTTTGTCCCCCGAATGCTTACTGTTGAAAGCTTTTATGATAACTGATATACTGTGTTCTGGACTCCTAGTCTCCAAGAGTTTGGTTTCAGTTTGTTAATTCATTTACTTAGTTGCTATGTCAGATTGGCTACCGAACAATTATGACCTTAAGGTCAAACACTGAACAATGAAGTAGTACAATCTGTTACTAAGTTCTGTGACAGCAGATACCGAGCAAGTTCACCTCTCTTAATCCCAAATGTGTGCAACTGTTTAATTCTAGAGTCTAAACACAAGAATCTAGATATGGTTACTTGAGTCTTTCGTTTGCCATTGCAATGCAAAATACCAATTCAAGAGAGAGATTTTTTTAAATGATTATTTATGAAACTTAGATGTAAAAAAATCAGAAGGTTTTAGTCATTGAGTTAGACAATACAATGACGAGTATGATATCACTTTTTTTTTTTTCTTAAAGCATTTCTAATTTTGATGGCTGAGATCACATATCTTGTGACTGAGAACATTAAAGTGGAATTATGTTGACAGGACACAGGAACTTGTTGCATTATCTGGAGCACATACAATTGGAAACAAAGGTTTTGGAAGTCCTGTTGTTTTTGACAATGCTTACTTCAATATACTACTCGAAAAAACATGGACATCTTCAGGTGAATGGTTCAACTTCAAGTTCCTGATGTTTTGTATATTTCATGAACTAGATACCTACTCTGTACATAAAATTGTATAACCTCACGACGCAGATAATGGAAGATGACATTTACGAGCTGCAGTCTTAATATATCTTCTTAAACCATAGTTATGTCATGCTCAGAGATGTGATAGCTGTTTGTCCTGGTTATCTGATAACCTAAAGGCCACTTTGTTCAAGCTTTAGCCACTAATGCTCGTATCAGATGCGCAACAAGGAACAGATCATAATATAAATATGCAGAGGAATCATCTGTTGTTTTAAAGTCATGGTTTCTTCTATCTGTTTTTAAGATGTTTTGCTTTTGATATATTTGCACAAAATTGACGAGGCTCTGCTAGATTCAACATCTTCATTTACTGTTTTCCTTATCCTTTACTGAGAGAATATCTTCTTGCTGCTCTACTCTTGTCATAAAGGTGGCATGTCGAGCATGATAGGGCTTCCATCAGATCGAGCACTAGCCGAGGACGAGGAGTGCTTAAGGTCTTTCTTCACCACATTTACTTTGAACCATCTTATGACATGGTGGGGAAGGTATTCTTCTTCTACGGCTAATGATCTAAAGACCTGTTGCTCGATCTGCAGGTGGATTAAGATCTATGCTGGTGATCAAGCCAAGTTTTTCGATGATTTTAGGAACACATACATCAAGCTCGTAAACTCTGGTGCTTCATGGAGAATTGTTTGACTAGATTCTTGTTATACTTAAACAGATTTAGTTTTTCACTCTTCTCTTCTTGTAATTATAGAATGGCAAATTAAGAAGTAGATTTGATCTCTATGCTGGTGATCAAGCCAAGTTTTTCGATGATTTTAGGAATGCATATCAGGCTCATAAACTCTGGTGCTTCATGGAGGATTGTCCGACTAGATTCTTGTTATACCAAATGATTTAGTTTTTCTCCCTTCTCTTCTTGTAATTATAGAATGGCAAATTAAGAAACCGATTTGATCATCATTTCTTATTGTTACATCCTGCTTAAGCAGGAATAGTTGAGTATATATAGTTTGGTTTGCAACTAATGTTTAGATTTCCCAAAAATTTTCCAACCAAAAGTGGAAAATGTGGTGTTCTAAATCCCCCCCCCCAGCTATGAACTGAACACAACTTTTGGAGGTCTAATCATCAATTAACAGAGAGCAGTATCATCAAAGAAAGCTGTGACATATAAGCAGCTCAAATTGGGAAGCAACAAAACACCACAGCCAAGATGAATAATCATACACTCTATGATCACAGGCACACACACACACACAGTGATCACAGAGAAACATCATTATTTCTTCATGACAAATCATGAAGAACTATGGAAATCGCAAGATGTATCCATAAAACATGTCTATTATTATAGAACGGCTGCATAGATTACAGTCCTCCGCCATTAGCCTGCAAAAGAAGGATTTGGTGGGGGAAAAAACAACCACAAGAAGGTTGTCATGGCATGCTCCAAGTAGTGCTCGCTGCCATACCCAAATCCCACACATCTCAGGCATCAGAACCGAACCGTGCAAACGCAACCAAGCAAAGACCCACAATGAAGACGATGACGGACACAATTGACTCAGCCGACGCGAAGCCAAGACCGGAACAACTCTAAAGACTGACTGACTTCAAGCTTCAAAGTTTTGACCCACAAGCATTCCCTAAAACACCAGAGGAGCAATTTATGATGCTTCCCTGGTAACACATAACCGGGATCATACGAAAAACATCTATCATGTGCAATAACGAGACTCATAAAGTGAGGTGATTTCTGCACCGAGATCAAAATAGAGGATAGCCAGCCACCCTAAAACAGAGTTCCCTTGCGGAAGAACATCTGCAAAAACTTGAGATTGGCCAACAGTCCACGGAAGATTACCAGATCTGTGATGAAGTTGAGAACCCACCACCAAAAGTCACGAGCCAAAAAACAAGCCAAAATAGATTGTTGCGGTTCATGATCTGTTTCTGGTGCTGAAGCTCATGAAAAGTAAGCTCAATGGTCAGACTCTAAAGATCCCCTGCGCTAGGAAAGGATATCGCACCACCACAGCTTCTCCTCTAGCAACCCAATCCCATAGGTGCTGATCAAACTGCAGTGCTGAAGATTCAGACCCACCATAGAGCTCCCCATGTTACCCAAGAATGGCAGACTCTTCTGTGTGACCTTTGAGCAACTTGAGAGAGAGAGGATGCGCAGGTTAAGCTGCCTTGCTGATGCCAGGACTGCCACACCGTAATCACTTATGGAGCAACTCGACAAATCAAGGTTATCGAGGTCGGAGCAACCATCTGCGATCGCCAGTAGGCTTCTGTCAGTGATCTGCTTACAACCATCAAGATTAAACACCTTCAGAGTGCCTCCATGTGACTTGACCAGCATAGCAACCAACGCATCGGTCACATTAACACAACCGCTAAGATTGACCTCCACGAAGCCCACCTTAGAATTCCCAATCAGTGGGATGAGCGAAGCATCAGTCACTCCAATTTGTCCGCTCAAGTCTACATTCTGTAGCTGGGGGCAGATCTTTCCCACTGCTTGCAAGCTAGCATCAGTGACACCGGGACAATCATGAATTGTCAGGGACCTAAGAGACACGCACGATGGCATTTGGGTAGGGCATAAAGTGATGTCTTTGATGCCCAAGCATCTCACCAGAGCCAGTGACTTCAACTCAGGATTGCATTTCAACAGAGAACTGACACCGACAAGAGTGACCTGGTTACAATCCTCAAGGTGCAAATTCTCAAGTGCGCTTGCAGTTTCTGCAAAACCTCTCAAACCAGCATCAGACAGGTAGTCAGATTTGCAAATGAAGAGCTGCTTCAGAGAGGGGGAACCCTTTGCAATAGCTTGCAATCCCAGATCGGTAAGCCCACTGCAAGAGGTGATAGAAATGGACCTCAACCTCTGCAAGCCAAGAGTCTTTCCCATAACCCAAAATCCCTTCTCATTCACCTTCTGTAGGTCAATAAGGGTTAAGTCGATTACATTCTTCCCGTAGTGACCGATGACAGCAAGCACGATATCACTGATGTTCAAAGTCTGAAGTTTTATTCGTTGCAAGGATGATGAGGCCGAAGAAACCAAGCTTGCAATTCCCTGATCGCCAACACGCATGCAGTCCTTGACAGTGACAGACTTCAAGTTCGGACAGCAACGACCAATAGCCTGCAGACCTTCATTACGGATGCTCGAGCAAGACTCGATTGTCAAAGATGTCAAATTGGGGCACTTCTGTGCAACAGCTATCAAGCCTTTGTCCGAGATTTGTGGGCACTGGCAGAGGTCAATCTTTTCTAACAGTGGGCATCCATCAGCAATCTCTGAAAGGCCAGCATCAGTGATTAAGGGCACCTTCCACAAAGATAGAACCCGAAGCGAAGGACAGCCATGGGCAATCGCAGAGAGTCCGACATCGGTGACCCGAGTCGAATTACTTCCTCGGATGAAAAGCCTACCCAGCCCACCACGGCTGCAGCTTCCGAAGGCGATGGAAGCGAGCCTAATATCGGTAGCTTCCTCTGCATCCAAGCGCCTGGTGAGATACCCGTTGTTCTCACATTCCTTCTCCTCCGCACAAACACCTTTGCTAAGATCCGGCATCGGTTTCTTCACTGATTCATCAGTGGTCTTCATCCGGGCGGCAAGTTCAGAAGAACGAATGCTGATCAGAAGCATAAGCCAGCGCTTCGACACACATGCACAGCTGCTTCTCTCCCTCTCTCCCGGCAAACGCCTGAGGATCTCGAAGAGGCACTCATCAGGAAGGGTGTCGATCGACCGTGGTTGCTGCTTTTCTGCTGCCACCTCTTCTCTCCCTCTGAAGCTGAAGCTGAAGCCGAGAGGAGCAATGACCCGAGCCCTCTTGCGAGGGGGGCAGTAGACATCGACGTTACGACCGAGAGACAGGAAGCGGCTGGAACCCGGGAAAAGAGGGCAGAGATCATCGCCACCTGCAAGAACGGCGATCGTCGATCGAATCGAGTCAACAACGCAGAAACATGATCCCATGAAAACACTTGAAAGAATCATAGTAGCTTCAAAGCACACGATCCCGCGCTGAAACCTCGATATCAGCGTTGTTCTAAGCGACAACTCAGAATCCATTTGTCATGCATTAAACCTTCCAAAACCAGACAAGAAAGTAGAGCGAAACATAGAGATCTGCTCCACCCTCAAACCACAAGAGGAACCCCAAAGAGTTCCCAAGATGCAGTCGAATCACACGTTCGAGCAACAAAAGGATGATGATTTTGCAGATCTCAGAAACAAAGGGAAATCTACGGCATCGATGTAGATCGGCAAGGTTCCCAGTCTCAGACAAGATCAAGAGCAAAAGGAACCGTCCGATCCCCAAAAACCGCTGCTAGAAAGGAAACTCTTCGTCGACGAAAGAGCAACAGAAATCAACGCATCAGCAAGGAGCAAAGAGACGTTACCTCCGTAGTTGACGAGAGCCGCCATGTCGACAGGAGCAACCCCGAGCAGCCCAATTCGACCACCAGAAACACCACCACCACCACCACCAACAACAACAACAGAGCGCTAATCGTGGAGTTCGCAGGCACCGTCGGGAGCATCACAAGTAGCACTCCACACATGCACAGGGGGGGGAGGACGAGGAGGAGGAAGAAGACTTCCCGCTGCTGGTGGAATGGGGTACTGGGGTTGAAGATAGAAGAAGGGGGGCAAGAGAGGCGTAGGAAAGGGAGAGGCGACGTGAAAGCGACGGGGGAGGGAGAGGGGGGATGGACTGAGGCGGAATCCCCTTCTTGCCCTTGGCGCGCACTGCATCCGTCCTCCCCTCGACACGGCGCCCGCACCGCGTTCGGTAGGCGACGCACGTTTTGTTTCCACACGCCGGAGGAAGAAGGTTCGCGGTGGTCCGCCTCACAGGACAAGGGAAGCCGCACCTGCACGCCGTCGTCGTGTCCGCGGCGATCCACGCTGCTATAATAATAATATTATTATAATACACCTTTAAAATAAGGTGAATGAATGAGGAATAAGAAATATAATATTCACCCTTGGTGACGTGGCCACTTTGGCTTTACGATAGGTCTTGGCCCACCGACCCAAACACGGCCCAATTTGGCCCATCATAAACCTATATCCAAGAATCCATCACAAATCTCTCTCTACGTGAGAAATATAATGGCATATTTTTATGTTTAATTTTCGTATACATATTCATCTTTTCTCGATCATAAACAATCACAGAATAAAATTAAGAAAAAATATACGATAAGTTAGTGATCAACCAAGAGGTAAATGGGTAATATTGGTTATATCTTATTTAGCACATGTTAAGGTGATTTGTGTACACTCAGTAAGTCCGGCTCGGTTTAGACCCGAAGGCATGAGTGATAAAAATAATAGAAGATAAAAAATATTGAAAGAAGCTTTATTGAATAGTTGAAGATGGGGCAAGATAAGATTTCCCCAACTATATGAAAAAATCTCTCTGTTGAGGAAATTTCTATATTCTGTTGAGAAAAATCCTTCCTCCTAATCTTATAAATAGGAGGAAGCTGCAACAAAGGAGGAAGCTGCAGCAAAAGAGGTAGGAGGTAGCTACAGCAAGGAAAAAAGGTGAGGCAGTGCTGGTGAGCGCAGCACTAGTGACGTTGCAGCGGAAGGGAGTCACAGCAGAAGGGAACGGACGTTGGCGCAGAGTGGTAGTAGAGAAAATAGTTGCCATTCGTCGAGGAGGAAAGATTTATCGCAAGAGGTAGAAAGCGTTTTCTTTTGCCGTCAGAGGTGGTAAGAACAAATATTGAAAGAAGCTTATTGAATAGTTGAAGATGCTTCAATAAATTAAAGGATTAGGAGGAAGGTTTTCCCTCAATAGAATAGAGGATTTTCCTCAATAGGATAAAGAGATTTCCTCAAATAGTTGGAGAAATTTTATCTTATCAATGAGGACATTCGAGGAATGTGGTAGTTTTGATGTGGGTGAGGTGACTCCATAACGTCCAAGGTAGTCTTCTTATGGTCTTGACTTACTCAAGATCATTTTAAAGTTAGACTGAGGTGGAGTCTAGTCTCCTCAGTGGGTTTCTACGTAAAGATTAGCGTTGACATGAGTTTTTCGATCCAATCCCCCTCCGGTACTCAAATTAGTTCGGAAGATTATTTAGAGTATGAGAAATTTTAGGAAGGAGGTATGATCTTGGTCAACGTTAGGAGTCAACTTTCATGATCGGTTAAGAAAATTCTTTATAACTTTGAATGGCTTCCCATTGATTATTGTCCACCATAGATGTGAGATAAGTCCAAACGACTACCTATGGATTATTGTCCACGAGGGTCGACAGAGTCAATCTAAACGACCTCTCGTGGACAATAAAAAATCGTAACTCACCTATGTTATTGCTCTATGGAGGGTGATTCTGTCTTTTCCTTCCACATTAGCACCTTTGAGAAGATTAGTTGACGAATGAGAATTGATTATCAAAATACTCCGTACCAACATATTTGTTCAAACATATTTTAATGACATGCAATCCTACAAATGAAATTATATAAAGATTAGTAGGGCTAAAATGAAATTTTTTTGTTAGAAAAATATATAAAGATTATACCATATCTAAAGTACTCCTAAAATGTCTTATAAAATTCAATTTGATGGCGTTTTAATGTCAACTAATAGAGATTAATTACGAGGATGTATGCATATCATAAAATTCATTATCAACTGCACGATCGATTCTCGAGGTGATAGGTTTGAGTCTTGATCGACTGTTTATGGTATTGATTGATCCTCCATTTTCGCCATACGAAGCATAATTTGATTTATACTCTTTACGAGGTTTAGGCTTGCGGTGACGGACGTCTGTGATATCAGTAGCTGTCGTGCCGCTAAGCTGCAGCGAGTCTACGCGCTCCCACTTGCTCTCTTTCTGCAGCCTCTCTATTTTGTCCTCACTGGTGATGTCGTCTTCTCACGATCCTTCCGAAGGAGCTCTTCTGATGGTCCAGAGATTGAATTGAACGCTGCATATGCCATCTGCCGGAGGACGGTGAGGGAGTGACACTTGTGAGATGTGGATGGCGCCCACGCCATTTGGATTTGGGACCCACCTCCTCCCCGTCGACGTGGCGGGCATCGACGCCATCGATGGCCTCACGAGCTGTCGGACGCAGAATGGTGCACCGTCAGGAGATGGTGATCGAAGCAGCAACGACGCTGCTGCTGCTGCTGCTGCCATAAACAAATGGCCAAGGGTGGCGGGAGGGACGTCGACGGCGGAGCCGACTCCCCCTCCACAGCGGCCCTCTTGCTCTCACGCTGACGCCAACGGGGAGTGGCCAGCGGTGTCTGCTCCACCGAGCAGGACAACAAAAGAAAGAGCAAGTTGCCTGTGGCGTCATCCTGACGAGAAGTAAAGAGGGAGAGACCCGTTCAACCTCCTCCTCTTTCGACCCTCTGATTGCGATCGGATGGCCCGTAATTTATGCACAAGCGAAGAAACAGTTGATTGCACGAATCATCAAGCGTCGTACGCCTGAGTTCATTCTACCCTTCGTCGGACAGATTACAAGGTTAGAGGGAGGCATTACACGGTAGATTTGGAGCGATCAGTAGCTGCAGGCCGTCCGCTGCATCACCCGATCCCTGAGGATTCCGTTGTACAGGGCCACCCTGTTCGCCGGCATCCCTCGCGCCTCCCGCCTTTCTCCTCGTGGTGGCCGTGCGAGCTCCGCCGCCGTCTCAGTGCGGCTACTCCCGCCGAGCTCCTCCACTACCGCCGCGAACTGGACCCTCTTCTTCCGCTGCTGCTTCCCGTTCGCCCTCTCCCTCTTCCTCCCCTCTGCGCAACAACGGTGTCAGCTCGTCTAGTGAAATCAAACAAGCAGACCGACGCGGAGACGGGTCGGAGGGCGTACCGGAGGAGGACATGCAGGAGCGAGGGTGGCACCAGGGGGGGGTGGAGCTGCCGTTGACGGCTGCGGAGAAGGGCTTCTGGCGGCAGATGGCGAGGAGGATCACGGCACCGGAGACAGCCACAGCGGTGGCCAGAGCCACCCCATGCGAGGTGATGAGAGACGAGGAAGAAGACATAAGGAGGAAGAACGGTGTCCGTGACATGTGAAGCTGCGATGCTATATAGTTCCAAGAAAGAAGACACTGAGAGAGTGTAATCACACAATACGTTCGGTAGGCTGGTTTTGACGGAGTCGTCTTCTAGAAAAGATGAGATGCTGCCAAAATGTCGTCCGTCGTCTTCTCTTTCAGCAATGCAGCGTGACATGATGGTGAGGAGTGGAGTTATCCACTTGGAAAAGCGAGAATTATGGGGAGTAGTTTAAGACTTCGATTCAACAACTTGACCGACATCGGAGTTCGGTGATGGGTAATGTGAACATCATAAACCGGGAGGGGGGAACGTTCCGGGAATCTTCACATAGAACATGGACAAAGGGCGTCATTAAAGGCCAAAGAGGAGCGAGTGTGATCATTCTAATTAGGCACGAGACTGTGAATCTTATCCTCTCTCTTTATGATGTTAAAAGAGATGCACCAACAGCGATTAAGCTTAGGGGACACGTCGTTGTTGCTTGGATGCTCCATTAGAGGTTGCCTTCTTCCTGCTCCTGCTGCAGCTGCTGCCTTACCTAATGCGCTCTCTTCAGCTACTTTCTTTTGCGTGATAAAGTGGCAAGAAGGCTCGAGTGGCTCGTGCTTTTGTTGACAGAGACCAAAAGAGCGGTGGAAATCTCGAATGAAATGGGAGAGAGTAGAAGAGAGTGACAGTGACAACATGCATAGGGCAACGAGAACAGGCAAAGAAGAGATGGAAGTACAAGAATACCACTGAGCGACAGCACAATGTATAATAATATGAGAAAAAGGTCAAGAAAAGTAGGGCTTGGTAATGTTGAATCCAGCACAACATTAGATTACAGGAACAGAAAGCTAGAGAGACACACAAGTTCGATTGATGAGCATATTGTATGTTGTGTAACAGAACATATTATAGCAAAAGCCCAAATCTGACACAAGGTTAACTGGAAACTAAGTGTCTCCAAGCAAGTGGATTCCACAAACGGTCTCCAAGCAAATGGAGTCTTTCCCTCCCTCACTACAACTGCTATAATTGAGAAGAACCAGATACATGGAAGCAAGAGGCGATAACATCAACGATTAAGTGGTGAGGATGGGTGGTAAGTACTCGGATTTGGCACCGAGGACACGGGCCCTGGTGTCAGGGAAGAACTCGATACCAGGTAACTCCGTGACCATCCCATCACTGGTGACTCCGATGGGGTAGGTTAGAAGATGTCCTGGGAGGTCACGGTCTAAAGTCTCACTGGAATAGAGATCCCAGTACTTGTCGGCGATTCTGTTAACCTTCTGCACACACTGCACACTCTCTGGGTGGTGGAAGACATCGTCAAGCATTCCGAGGTGCTCATACCAAAGAGCCAGCCGGAAACCATGGATCTGTCCCCTTGCCGGCTCCCTAGTTGACAGATGATATGGTTGGTATGCTCCCATAGCAATCTCAGAGTCTCTGCTTCCATCCATTGACCGCTGATTGATGTTGGCCGAACCAATTATGATATACTCGTCATCAACTGAAACCAAAAGTCTGGAGTAATTAAGTTTTCTTTAACACTTAACGAGTGCAATGAGAGTTCAACCAGCATCAAGATTAATATATAGCTACCAATATTTACTGGTCCGACCAAGTTCCGGTACCAAAACATACATGCTTTCCCTTTTTTTTATTTTTCTATTATTATTTTTTATGATACCTGATGGTACAGGTTGGTAGGCCATGGGTTACTAATATCTGACTTGTATTTAAATCCCCGGGTGCATTGAACTCCAGTTATGAGTAGGCACCAAGACACAACTTAATTTTTCAAAAAAAACATCAGAAACTAGACACAACTTTCGATTACTATGAAATCCTTTTTACAACTTAATGGCGATGACAAATTCAGAAATTGTGCTATTTTCATAAAACGTTTATTTTATTGGTGACACATTCTAAGATCACAGAATTTCCTCCCCTTTAGCCCATATTATTTTCATCTCGCAACCAACCAAGAGTCAGTCTGAGAACTAACCAGTATTGGGATGCTTGAAGATAAAATGACCTTAATGCAGCCTAGATTGTATCAGGTTATTGGTTCAGCTACCAGGACCAAAAAAAGACATAAAGATCTAACAGAACTAGAACAAGAATTGTTCAGATTTGCCTCAGGTTGTTTAAAATCAGGTGATAATTATATAATGATACACGTCAAGAATTTTCAGAATTGTATCAACTGTGGATGTCAAGAACCAGGTATATATTTTGCGAAAGAGAACATTTAAATGCATACAGTTAGTAAATATGAGTGTCGAGAAGGATACCAATCATCATCTTTGTATGAACATAGATCATGAACCGTCTGGCCTCCTGAGCTCTGCTGTAGTCAGTGTCCGGTTGTGGGTGCTCCAAGGGTTCATATTCTCCACTCTTCTTTACCTCTCGATTTCCCAAGCAGAAGAAGGTCAGATAGTCCTTCGGATTAGCTTCAATTCCTTTTGCCTGGAGAGCTTGTACAATGTCAGTATACATCATCTCCATTGTCCTCCGCTGCCAATCTAAGATTGCTTGAACAGATGCACTTTCTGGCACACCCTCTGGCCACATTGGAACCACAATATAGACGGTGAAGCGCTCCCCAGCTTCAATCTTACTAATAATCTTCAGAGATAACTCCTTAGGGATCAGATGCAATGCATCAATTTCCTCAGGCTTGATGCCATCAGCTTTCCATGCATAAGAGCTACCAAGAAAGTACTGGTTTTCAATATAGATAAAGTTCTTTGCCCTACGGATGGCATTTATGTATGCATCTTGAATGCTTCTGTCAATGATATTATCCTTTCCACTGACAAGCCCAGCTCTAGCCGCATCCTCTGGAGTGTCAGGAAAGCCAAAAGCAGCACCTCCATCAATGGATCTGAAAAGCTGCACGTTCCAAATCTCTCTGTCCTCTGGGAACATGACAGGGGAAGGCGGAATGATAATGTCAGAGAGATCCTGAAGCTGCACAAGAACATCTTTTCCTCCTTGCCTTCTCCATCTCTGCTCAAAATTGAATAAAACATCCCAAGCAATGGGCCCTTCCAGCCGTGAATGAATATCATGCCAAGGCTCTCTTGGTCCGCCTTTTTGTATGGAAGCCTCTCCAAAATTTGGCTGATGAAAGTCATCATGATGAGCTGTGTCCAATGTCCTGAACAGAGAATGAAACTGTGTGTCATATCTTCCATCACAAAGGTCTAAGCCCCCAACAAAGCTCACGATCCTCCGCTGCTGCAAACTTTTGTTTGGCATCTCGTGGTCAACGATAACAATTTTCTGATGATGTGTGAACATGGTGGCAATTTGCAGACCTTTAACAAAGCTTCCACCATCATCAGGATTTCGAGGGCACAAAACACAGTGCACGTCAGTGTCACGGAAATAGTTTGCAGTTTCCTCATCATGGGTTGCCATAAGACCATCTTTCTTCAGCAATCCTACTGAGGTTCTGTCATCCCAAACGAGCATAAGAACTCGAACACCTTCACTAGCCTTCCTCTTAAGGAGCTCGCCAAGTGTAACATCTCCACCAGGTTTTGGCCTCTTGGAGTCTCTTATCAATCTAATTTCTGTGTACACAGACCAACCTGTGATGTATATCAGATGTTGTGCATTACTAATTGCATCAAAAATGTCCTCCCAACACCTATGGGGCTCATAGTATCGTCCATCAGCAAGAGGAATTTGTGGAATGAAGTCGTCAGGGACATGCGCATCTTGGTAAAGCGTTACTTTGCAACCCTGTCTCTGAGAGAAAAATGTGTAAGGGACTCCAGGATACTTTGCACTTCGTACACCTCTCGCCCAGTTGCGGTCTTTTGAAACATCAAAATATTGCACTTTCACATGGATCTTGGCATCTCCAACAGGGTTCCGGTCTGCATCAAGTATCTCAAGCCATCTGTCCACCTCCTCACCATCAAGGATCTCCATGACAGGCAAATAAGCTCTTCCAATCAGTGATGCCCCAATAGGATTGTCAAACTTAACAGTGAAGATGACATTCGCTGCCATGTGGGCACAGTATATGTGAAAAGACTCATACCAACGTGGACTAACTGGTTCATTTGTGATCATTCTGGTCCGACCAACTCGGGCTTTCTCCAAATCAATAGTAGCATAAAGTTTGGTAGACCCCTTGCCGATACCAACAGTGTCTTCGATACCTTCAACGAGCTATTAGAAGCATTTCATGGTGTACACAAGAATTAGAAGATAAAAACGAAAGAAAGACGATAAGAAAACAATGAGTTTAACATATATATCAAACATTATAAGACAAAAAAAATCTATAATTGTATCTGACAATGATAACCTGTTTTTCGTTAGCAAATAATCAACCAATAAAATAATTCTCAGTGATAAAGAGGAACAGGAACAAGAGGGTAAGAGGATAAATTGTCTTAGGCATGGTTTAAAATAACAGTATTTACTGGGTCTAATGGTAAAGGAAACAAAATGTATCATCATGTGTTTACTGGAGAGGAATTCCTTTATATGTTACACTAGGAGCAATATGACTAGGAGAAATACTTTATTAAGGAGATCAGAACATATACTTGGAAAGACTAAGATATAAACTAATAGTTCTTGTCTTCAATTACCTTAATGTGCAAAGAAAATCATCAATTTGTGTACAGTATATAGACTCCTAAATGTGTCAGAAAATGTGCAGCAAGCAGTAATTGTGCAAAAGCTTTTGTTTCGTTAGTTCCATTGACTATTTTCTCCCAGTTTTCCTTTCTCAGTTGTACAATACCCTAAAAGGAGTGATTAAACATGACCATGTAAGATTCCTGCGCTCATATTTCTTAGCAAAAGAAAGTCCCAAATAGTCTCAAATGCTATATATAAACATAAACAGCACTTCCAAAGTAAACTTCAAAAAAAAATCTAAAAAAGCTTCTAAAACCAAACCAAGGATATTTGCTTCTTGGCTTTAGAAAGGTTCTGAAGCGCTGGTTTTTATGTAAATTAGTGTTTCATGTTTGGATGAACATATAACCCAATAAACACAATCTCCTCAAGGCAGTTCAAAGAAAAAATCTACCAGTAAAATGTACTTTCTGAAGCAATTTATAATCATATAAAAACAGATGCAAGATCACATCTACAAGTTGAAATGAAAATTTTGAAAAGAGATCTCATATAACCATGCAGAGATCAACAAGCAGAGCATGTCAAGTCAACAATATAAGCACAGAGAAAGATGACACATAAAAGATTAAAAGTGACTAGACCTCAGTTGGCTAGTATCATCATGACGAAAGGATTTACCTTGCGGAGGAACTTCGGAGCACCACCTGAAGCTCTGTGTGGATTCGTCAGGGACTCTGCCTCAAAAATTGTAGCATGGAGTGTTCCGTGTAACAAAATCTGCGCCATCTGTTACCTTCTTACCTAATTTCCACGCGCGTACACAATAAAAAAAGATAAAAAAACGTCAGAGGATATATGTCTAAACTCCAATCGAGCTGACGGAAAAGGTAAGCCTTCAAGAATGGAAGCACCAGCGAACAGATCTGCCTGAAACAAAGACCTCAAGTCCCGCGGCACTGTTGACACGTACACAATTAACCTACTTGATGTAAGCAAAACCAAATCGGGTAGCCCATTCAAAGTCAAAGAACACAAGTACCCTATCAAGTGCAAAAGCGCCATGGTTCTACTTTAGGGATCTAATTTAGCTCAAGAATAGTCGAAAACAAAAAGAAGAGTAGCCATCGAACAAGACGGATCCGAGCTCGGAAGCCATGTAAATTCGCACTTAGACAATCAAAGTAAGATTTATCAGGTTTCAAACAACCCGGAATAGAAAAAAGAATGAACGATGTTTGGGGCAATCATGATCGAGGAAAGAGGGATATCTCCAGTGTGCTCACCCGAGTAGGGATCGGCGCTGGGATCGGGGGAAGCGAGTGATAGATCCGGGGCGACGGGGAAGGAAGATGGAGGAAGAGAGATCGCAGCCTCTGCCGACCAGGCGTTGAAACTGGGCTTTATAGATGGAAAGAGCGAGTGAGTCGATCCGGAAGGAGTAGACGTGGGCGGAGCTCACGAGCCCCGTGGGAAGTGCGAACGAGTATTTTGATGTGGAAAATAAGAAAAATAACAACGGATAGGGAGGTGCTAATTACAGATTAGATTAGTTAATTTAGTTAGTTATCTTTAATTTTATTATTTAAAAAATTATATTATTTCTATAATTATAAAAATAAAATATTTATATTTGTTCTAATTTCATCGATTTTATCAATAGAAATATAAAAATAAAAAATAAAAAAATATATTTTTAATATTTTAATTGATGATGATTAACGACATCAATGATGAGAGACAATGATATCATTAATATCGTAAATGATAATTATAGATAAGAAAAATAATAACAAGAGATAAAAATCGCTCAATTAAGCGTTCTTCTCATCTACAACAATCACTTGTAACACTCAATGATATCACTATCATTACAAACTGAAATATTAAAATTATCTTTTTATCATTTATTTTCATATTTATGTCGATAAAATCAATAATATTAAAATAAAATTTAGATGCTTTATTTTTATAATTATAAATATAAAAAATATAATTATTAAAATATAAGGATTATGATGCTAAAGATAACTAACTACAAGTCTATAATTGTTAGCCTGATAAGAATTTACTATTATAATATTTAGAATATTATAATATTCCAAAAATTTACAAGAATACATATGTAAAGAAAGATACTGTAAATAAAATATAATTAGACGTTGACGAGTCAAAGATATTTGTAAATCCAATTTTGATCAACTAACGCCCAAATCCAAACTTTCTAGAACATAATCGTCAAAAGTCCAAACATGATAAATCGGCCTTACCATTCACCTTCTTCCACTAGTCTTTATAACGATAAAGAACTATAAATCTTTAGTTATCAATAATTAATAGCTCCGGATAAGATCAATAATAAGAACTTCCTCGATTTGAGATCTTCGTTTGATCCAACAAGTAGGAATATAAAAAAAAAAACCACAATTTGAGATGAGGATGCCAAATGACAATGATCATGATGTAAAATATATTTGATCTCTCCTCCAATACGTGTCCTAATTCCTTAAGTCCATAAGATGCCGGGTCAATTACACAGAGTAGAACCCAGCTTGGAACCTCCGCTGCCCATTTTGACCCCTAGTTCACAGCTATCATGTCTTCTACGCTAAAAGATTTGATTGGCATCTCTGGAATACAAATTCGACAAAAATATAAATATTGCAACACCATTTCAAAGTCTAACAGTTTGATATGAAATTCTACCAAAAATATAAATATTGTAATGCTATTTCAAAGTCGAACAGTTTGATATGAAATTCTACAAAATTATAAATATTGCAATACTATTTCAAAGACTAACATTTTGATATGAGATGGAAACGGAAAGAGAAGATCCGTCACTTATGTTAACAGAACTTTTAAATAAGCTTTAAATCAGATTATGACATTAATAATTAAATCTAGATCAGATGCTAATAGATGATGTATTCATGTAATTGAACAATTAAACAGATTCGTGGTCACCTTCCTAGTTGAAATCAGTCATCCCACCCATAAGGCGTCCCCCCTCTCCAGAAGGGTGAGACAAAGGGATGCAGCTTTTTGAGGCGGGCGACAAACGCAAAAAGGTCTGAACAGTCATCTGATAGCAGATGTACAAACTAATTGCATTATCTGCGTCCGCGTGCAATCGACCACTCAAAGATGTAGACACACCAGCTGCCATTATTGGTGGGCAATAATGAAAGATATGCCTTTGATATAAATCAGAACTGGAAGAATGCCAAAGCACAGTTTAAGATGAATTTTTATATCTAAAATATAGGTCTAAAATGATTATTCGATCCATTAATCTAATATGTACCTAAATATTTAACCCACTTATTTTAGGTTAAGAATTTAAATCTTTATCTTAATTTTTTTTTTTTGAAAGATACAAACTAATTTAACTAATAAAGACTAACAAATTATTCCTGATCATAGGATGAAAACCTATCTTCACCACCGTGTGCAAAAAGATAAAAAGTGACAACAAACAAAATGTAAGCTTACAACAACTACTACTTGATTGGGCTTTAAAGGCACTGAAATTATAACGTAAACAGAACTATTAGTCCATTGTCGGCTTCTGGAATCATTTACTGTTGAATCGAGCATATCACAAGGCTTAGAGACGTCACCATATCATCTCTAGCATGATTTTTACCTAATAAAATATTATCGGAATCGCACCAGCTAATTGACAGCTGAATCGTCAATTCATATACCATTTTCTTCAGAGCTGGTGGAGAGATCTGTGAGGCTCAGTTCAAATCCATTAGCTCAAGGATTCAGAGGAAAACTTCCCATAAATGCCTGATATCTCAGCATAAAGCTCACTACTTTTGACATCTTGATACATGGGAAAAGGAAGAGGTAGAAGCTACCATTAGACTAAACGCACAGCTACTTTAAGAGACACGTATTGCATAATTCTCCTATTCGCTTGGCATGACATATGGAACAGTTTTAGGATGCCAATCAAGCAGAGCAAGTTCGTCGGTTGGGTTCCACATGAAACACATGTCTCATTTATATCAAGGCTTGATTCTTCGAATACAAGCAGAAGGAATCCTACAAGGATCGAGAATTTTCTGAACCCCAAGTTTTTACTATTTTACCAGCTCTGTTTGATTTGGTTATTTCCCATTTAGGTTAGTGGATTCTTAAAGAAGCTTTTAACATCTACATGTAGCAATGTACTTGATTAAAGCAGGCTAAACAAGTGCAAGTACGTGAAAGATCTGACATTCTATCATTATCATTTAATAATAAGAACATAAGATATGAATTCATCTTACCTGAACTCAAACTTGATTATTGATATGTGCTTCTCCTGTCTCAGTCCCAAGGAGTTCAGGTTTACTGTTGGTGCCGATGTAGAACTGGCAAAGGGATGAAGTCGACGAACACCGGTGATTGCAACCTTGCAGTTTATTCTATCAGCACAGAAGTCAAGAAAAAGGTCAAAAAGCAAGAAATACTAACGTTGATATCACAATGTAAGGATTACAGGAAGTGCTGAGCTAACCTGAAGCAGCCATGCTGAATCCACCGCAACATTATATTACAGGAACAACAAGCCAGAGAGACACAAGGTCAAATAGATAAAACAAGCAAAAGCCCAAATCTGACATGTTTTATTATTCTCTTATTCAAGCAAATGCCATAATCTACTAAGCAAATACACGAAAGCAAGAATATGGTGTAGTTATGTGGTGATGATGGGTGGTAGACGGTCGGACTTGGCGCAAAGGATACGAGCCCTGGTGTCGGGGATGAATTCCATCCCGGGCAACTGTGTCACCACCCCTTCATCAGTAACTCTGTAGGATAGCTTAGAAGATGTCCTGGAAGGTCATGGTCTCCAACATTATCACTGGAATATAGATCCCAGTACTTGTCTGCGATCCTGTCAACCTTCTGCACACACTCCAAGCTCTCTGGGTGGAGGAAGACATCATCAAGCAATCCAAGGTGCTCATACCAAAGAGCCATCCAGAAACCATGGATCTGTCCCCTTGCCGGCTCTCTAGTTGACAGACGAAATGGTTGGTATGCTCCCATAGCAAGCTCAGAATCCCTGTTTCTATCCATTGACCTCTGATTGATGTTGGCAGACCCATTTATAATATACTCGTCATCAACTGAAACCAAAAGCTTGGGGTAATTAAGATTTCATTAACACTTGAATGGAGACAGAGTTCAATAAGCACCCAAGCCTATGTAAGATCTGATTTAGATTAGCATGAAATAGATCAGATGTTGATGGGCTTTGGTACCTGGAAATGCTCGATTAAGAATAAAACAATTTGCATCCATAAAGGATGCAAAGAAAGATTCTATAGTATGAACTAGTAATGTGACTAAACAAAAAAGAGTTTTCATTACCAAAACATGAAGTGCTAATTGTTGCAGGATAAAACTATATATGATTATACTTGATTTGAATCAGATGATGATTATATATCCATTGACCTCTGATTGATGTTGGCAGACCCATTTATAATATACTCGTCATCAACTGAAACCAAAAGCTTGGGGTAATTAAGATTTCGTTAACACTTGAATGGAGACACAGTTCAATAAGCACCGAAGCCCATGTAAGATCTGATTTAGATTAGCATGAAATGGATCAGATGTTGATGGGCTTTGGTACCTGGAAATGCTCGATTAAGAATAAAACAATTTGCATCCATAAAGGATGCAAAGAAAGATTCTATAGTATGAACTAGTAATGTGACTAAACGAAAAAGAGTTTGCATTACCAAAACATGAAGTGCTAATTGTTGCGGGATAAAACTATATATGATTATGCTTGATTTGAATCAGGTGATGATTGTATCACGGTCTACAATAAGAATTGTGGACGAAAAGCACCTAGTGTTCTTCGCAAAGAAAACCGTTAAATGCATAGAGCTGGTAAATGAGTGTTAAGAAGAATACCAATCATCATCTTCGTATGAAGATAGATCATGAACCGCCTGGCCTCCTGAGCCCTGCTGTAGTCCGTTTGTGGCTGTGGGTGCTCCTCAGGTTCGTATTCACCACTCTTCTTTACCTCCCGATTCCCTAAAAAGGTCAGATAGTCCTTTGGATTAGCTTCCATTCCTTTTGCCCGGAGAGATTGCGTGATGTCAGTATACAAACTTACTAACAATCTTCAAGATGGCTCCTTGGGGATCAGATGCAACGCATCGATTTCCTCAGGCTTGATATCATCAGCTTTCCATGCATAAGAGCTACCAAAGAAGTACTGGTTTTCAATAAAGATAAAGTTCTTCGCCCTACGGATGGCATTTATGTAGGCATCTTGAATGCTTCTGTCAATGGTGTTATCCTTTTCACTAACAAGCCCAGTTCTAGTGGCATCCTCTGTGAGTGTCAGGAAAGCCAAAAGCAGCACCTCCGTCAATGGATCTGAAAAACTGCACGTTCCAAGTCTCTCTGTCCTATGGGAACATGACAGGGGAAGGCGGAATGATAACGTGAGAGAGATCTTGTAGCTGCACAAGAACATCTTTTCCTCCTTGCTTTCTCCAACACTGCTCAAAATTGAATAAGACATCCCAAGCAACGGGCCCTTCCAGCCGTGAATGGATATCATGCCAAGGCTCTCTCCGTCCACCCTTTCTCATAGAAGCCTCTCGAAAATTTGGCTGATGGAAGTCCTCATGATGAGCTGTGTCCAACGTCCTGAACAGAGAATGGAATTGTGTGTCATACCTCCCTTCACAAAGGTCTATGCCCCCAACAAAACTCACAATCCTCCGTTGCCTCGAACTTTTGTTAGGCATCTCGTGGTCAACAATAACAATTTTCTGATGATGGCTGAACATGGCGGCAATTCGCGTACCTTTAGCTCAGCGTCCACCATCATCAGGATACCGAGGGCACAAAGCAGAGTACACGGTTGTGTTGCGGAAATACTTTGCAGTTTCCTCATTATGGGGTGCCATGCGACCATCTTTCTTCAGCGATCCTACTGAGGTTCTGTCGTCCCAGAGAAGCATAAGAACTCGAACACCTCCATTTGCCTTCATCTTACGGAGCTCACCAAGTGTGATACCTCCACCAGGTTTTGGCCTCTTGGAGTCTCTTATCAGTGTGATTTCTGTGTGCACAGACCAACCGGCCATGTATATCAGATGATGTGCATTACTAATTGCATCAAAAATGTCCTCCCAGCACCTACGAGGCTCGTAGTTTCTCCCATCAGCAAGATTTTGAAGCATCAAGATTTCTGTGTACACCTCTCCCATCAATATTTTGAAGCATCAGAAATATTACTAATTGCATAAAAAATGTCCTCCCAGCACTTCGTACACCTCTTGCCCAGTTACGGTCTCTTGAAGCATCAAAATATTGCACTTTCACATGGATCTTAGCATCTCCAACAGGGTTCCGGTCTTCGTCGCATATCTCAAGCCATCTGTCGACCTCCTCACCAATGAGGATCTCAGTGACAGGCAAATAAGCCCTTCCAGTCAGTGATGTTCCAACAGCATTGTCAACTTCAATAGTGAAGATGACATTTTCTGTCATAAGGGCACAGTATATGCGAAAAGTTTCATACCAGCGTCGATTAGCAGGTTCATCAGGAATCATTCTGGTCGAACCAACTCGAGCCTCCTCCAAACCAATAGTAGCATAAAGTTGAGTATAGCTCTCGCCATGACCGACAGTAGTTTTTAGATCTCCAACAAGCTGTTAGAAGAGTTTCAAGGTGCAGACAAGCATTAGAAGATTAAAAAAAAAAAGAAGATAACAAAACAATGTGACACAAGAAATCCATAATTTTATGCTACAATGACTGTCTGTTCTTGGCTAATCAAAATAACCAGCCAATAAAATAATTTTCATCAATCAAAAGAGAATAGAATATTCTACCGGTCCGATGGTAACGGACCATACAACTTTTTATCCTGTAGCATTTACTTTTATTAATTTTCCACTACAACTGGAAAATTGTGTAAACCAATATTAAAACAGTATTAAAACCTTTGTGTTGGGTGTTACAAGATAAGTTAAATACTGAAAGCTGAAAAGACTTAAATGAACAATGTATCTGAAAAGTCTTAGTGTATTCAAGGCTCGAGAAACTGATCATGTCTGTTCTTCAACTAATTCGATGAAAAGGATTTACAAGAAAGCTTCTGACTTTGTAAAGCATATCATGTTTCCTAAACTGGATTTCTATGCAGAGTGCAACACTAAAACTGGTTTATTGAAATCTAGAGACAAGTAGCGTCAATTCATTTATTCCAGAAAGCACACGTATCATCATGTGTTTACTGTGCGTTTTTAAGGAGACCGGAAGATATGCGGAAGTCACGCTGGAAAAGGTCGACGATAAAAACACAAAGAATAATAACAAATAAAGATCAGAAGCGGCAAGACCTGAGTTAAGCTGGTATTCATCACAATCAAAGTTTGTACCTTGCGGAGGAACTTCCGAACACCACCTGAAGCTCTGCCCGGATTCTTCAGCGAGTCTGCTTCAAAAATTGTAGCGTGGAGCGTTCCGTGTAGCAAACTCGGAGCCATCCGTTACCTTGTCACCCAAGTTCCAGACTGTGTACACACATAAATAGAATAACGTCAGAGGAAACAGATTTGGAGTCCTACCGAGCTGATGCAAACGGCAGAAATGAAGGAAAAACGATGTCACCTTCAATAACGGAGTCACCGAACGATCGGATCTGCCTCCCACGGCACACCGTTGAAACCTACACAATCAACCAATTTGATAGCCGAGTCGAAGTCGAACCATACAAGTAGGAAATCAAGTGCAAGAGCGTCATGGTTCTACATCAAGGATCCAATTTAGCTCAAGTACAATCGAAAACGAAAAAGAAGTCATCGAACGAGATGGATCCGAGGTAGCTTCACGTGAAACAATCGAAGCTGGATTCAGCAGGCTTCAAACAAGAAGTAGCACAACCACGATCAAGCAAAGGGGGATTCCTCCATTATACTCACCTGACGAGGGAACGTCGCCTGGATCGGCGGAGCGAGTGATAAATCGGAGGCAAAGGGTAAGGAGATGGAGGGAGAAATGGAGGAAGAGAGTTCACTGCCTCTCGATGCTAGTTTAGGTCTCATATATATAGAAAAAGCGTAGTGAATACATCAGGAAGAAGAGGGACGAGTAGCGGGAATCGAGAAGAGCCTATGGAAAGTGGGAAGGATGACAATGTGATATTAACAAATAAAAGAAATAACAAAAAGGTAGATTTTGTATACATCCCACTGCTCCTATCAAAATTTCATATTGGTCCCTCAAGACTTTAAAATATCACCTAACGCCTATATATATATAAATAATCCCCAGATATTCTTATTTATACCAAATATTCTGTGAAAACTCATTAAGATAAATAGAAAATATTTTATGTCTTTTATAAACCCAAATAAAATTAACTCTTTTTTGGATGGATGTTAATAGCTGTGGAGGAAGATATAAGCTATATTAAAATTTGTAATAGTATATACTATTTAAAATTTTACAAGGATATATATAATATTCCTTAAAATAATTAGACTTTGACAGGTCAAAGACATGTCAACTTAACTAACTTTTATCAATCTCAATATTCCAAATCCAAATTCTTCCAAGATCAACCCTTCCCAAATCAAGCCAGTCACCTCGAACTACGATGAGTTGACTTCAACATCAACTTTCCTTCATCAAATCATTATAAAGACAAAGGACTACAAAAAGTTATGGCATCTTTGTGTGTTTTCTAAACCTTTTATAAGCTTTCCTTTTACAAGTCCTTTCAATTTTGAGAAAACAGAGTAACAAATTCCACCATATATATCTAAAGGGCAGACAAATACAATTGTCCAGCTGATGTTACTTAGCGGAATATACGTTATTCTTAAATTTCTGAAGGTATTGCAAATTCTTTCTGATACAGGCAATGAAAAGAACCCAAAAAAAAAGATAAAAAGAAAACAAGTGTGTTAAGCAATTGGAGAAGGACATCACATTTCTTTATCTATTGTTAATTAGTAGCTCTGGATAGGATCAATATAAAAATACCATCTAAATTTTAGACACTAGAAAAAGATCATACTCTGACCAGTATAAAATACAGCGGAAATGAGGATGCGACATCACGAAGGTCAAGTGGTTGATCGATAATAATCACAATGTAAAATATATTTCTCTCTCCTCCAGTCGTCGCCCGCGAGTCCTAAAGATGCTGGGTCCATGACATAGAGTAAGGGTTTTTTAAATCATCCACTGTTTATTTTGACTCCTAGTTCACAGCCATGATGATGCCTCAAGGAGAATCATCTATTGTTATATCAGTATCATCACACGTTGTATTTGGCCTTTTTCAACTATAGTTTTGGTCTTTTTCATGTGAGGATAACAAATGACATGAAACCACAACAACGAAAATGTAAGTTGACAACTACTGCTCGGGTAGGTTTTTTGAGCAGTGAAATATAACATTAATCTAACTATTAATCTATTGTCAGCTTAGAGATCATGAACAATTTGCCCACTCATGCTACCAAATTGATGATGTTTTGGACTATCCAAAGAGAATATGAAGGGGTCAACACATCATCACTCACAAGATTTTACCTAATAAAATAGTTCTAGGATCAAACCAGCTAGGCAATAGCTGAGTCATCGTCTGTATCATCTTCTTCAGAGCTGAAGAGTTCTCACGGGAGGCTCAGTTCACATTCAGTTAATGACTTCTCATAAATCTTGTCATCTTGAGACATGGGAAAAAGAAGAGGTAGAAGCAACTATTAGACTAAATGCATAACTAATTTAAGGTACATGTATGGTGTTGCATAATGTTCCTAATTGCTTGGCATGACATATGAGAGATTGAGATTGAGATTGAGATGAAAGGAACAATCCGCCAGGTTTTGGGAGGCCAATCAAGTTGAGCAGGTTTTAGAAGGACTAAATAATAAAATTGCATGTGATCAAATTAGCTATTATATGCAAATGCAAGTAAACTACCGAAGATGGTTACAGTTTGGAAGTAAAATAGTGAAAGCAATAACAAGCAGGTCAAGACTATGAAATTTCCATTTAGACTTCGGTTAGAAAATAGCTTCAAGTCAATGATGAAGCATCTTGAACGCAAATCACATTACTGAACGCAGTAATTTCTTGTTATTTGTGGTTCTGGTGGTGAATGCTCCAATTTATCTTCTATGATAGTAGGAAAAGATGAACTCTGTAAGACAATTGCTTGATAAATAGCCAATTTCTTCGTAGCCAGTGATATGTCGTTCTCCCCCTTCTATTTCTCTTCTTCAACGTTTTTTAGTGTTTTTATTTTCCTATATGATTTGTTTTTTATCTGGTATCGGCCTTGTTCTCTTAAGGTCTTCGTGTTCCTGGTAACGATCTATCATCAATGCTAGTACTTCTCCTCTGCTCATAGGCATGTGTGCTAGTGAATCCCAGATAGCACCCTAATCTGCTCTAATACGAACATGGTACATTTTGACCTAAAAACCTTTGGTTACCTTCGTCCTGTCTTAATGCTACCCAAGCACAAACTACTTGAATGCATTCCCTGTGTCTTTCCATGCCAGAAACGTTGCATCCTTACATGCGTTCCTAATAACCGTCTCAATAATGGATCAACTCGAAGAGAGCAAGCAAGGTAGTGAATACCAGAGTGTCATCCACGAGAAGCATGTAGAGAATCGGCGACGATGACCCTATGCACTTCCATCTGAACCGCCGCCGCCGCCTTCTCAGGCCTCGATCGGAGCATCGCGTCTCCGGTTGCGTAATAGGGAGGAGGAGGAAAAAGAAGCGCGAAAGGGCGGGACAGAGACCAGATTTGCGTTTGGCGACCGGTATTTGAAGGCCGAGATGGGGCTCCTCCCTGATCTCCCGTGGAAGTTTCTAGAGACGCACACCTGATGGGCCGTTGTTGGGTGCTTTTAGGGGCTCATCCGAGCTAAGCCTAAGACAAGATTCAATCGGACTCGGGTCGGACTCAGGCTAGGCGACATTGAGCCCGATTTCGCAACTCTATGACTCGTGCATTTAGAATTGCAAATCAATTTTCGTTATAATAAAATAGGAAAAACAATTAAAAAAATATACCATCTTAATTACTGAATAATTGTACCCAACAAAATTACACCAAAGTAGCATTCTCGATTAAGAGCACCTTTCAATGTATCCAATTCTTGACATGGGTGGCCAATGGCTACGCGACAAGTCACTTTGGGCACAGTAGTTATCATACGTTACATGTACATATTTCTTGGGACAAACTATGTTACCCCGGAGACCATTTATTGAAAGCTAACGAACTACCTCAACGGTTCAACCAAGGCGTCGCCTTTTGGTACGCACAGTGAAGTGAGATAACGCAGTAAATGTGCTCATGTGCCATCTTCTCCTCGCCTCACATTAATTGGGATCCATCAACATTTCATGCATGCATCAGATTTCCATGGTGAGGTGGTGAAGGAAAAGTTGTCGGACCTTTCTAACTCCATTATCGTTCAGCCCCAAAGTTATGCAGATGGGAAAGGGTAGATAGTCTCCATCCTTATACATGCATCAGCCATGCACGCATTGATCGTCACTGCAGCGAAGCACCATCTGCTGGGGAGTTGTCTCCTGTCTCCTTGATTTCGCTGGCTTATAGTGCAGCTAAACCTACTGGGGATAGGATAAATGGGATCGATCTGTGAAGGCATGGGTTGATGTTCTTGGGTGGGTAGAGTGCAGCAACACGGCATGGTACAAGAACAGTAACGTAAATATCGGTCCTTCGTCGATCGATCTGACCGAACCAAGGCGGAACGTTTCGAGGGTTAACGAGGATGAGTTTGTGGGCGGAAAGTTTATCTTGCCAAAGAAACTCAAACCCGCTATTGGTAGATCGTCGTGCGTAAGCTCATATCATTTCTCTTGGCCTATGTTAGGAAGATCATGATCACCAGATGATTGCTTGCTTCGTGTCGATGGCCACCCACCTCCATTAACCAAACAGAAAACTCCATCGCAAATGGCTAGTTTAATCTCAGTGGATCTCTTGTTTTCTTAATAGCAAGAACTATTCTTAGCATGCTTGAGGATGATCGATTTGTCGTCGTCTTCGCACTAACAAGTAATGAAGTGGCGGTTTTATTCTTATCTATCTACTCGCCAAGAAGGTCGTCTTTAGAGATCAACCCTTTTACTGGGTAGAGTGCATAGCCTCATGAGCATAAGAGAACACAGACCACGCAGTCACAGACAAGCATGCAAGAAGAATTAAATGAGTTATTCATGGCCGTTGGTGCAGGAGTTTATTACCAGTGTACTGTGGTTGGTTACGGGCCGATGGCCACGCTTCACCGACAGCTCCTCTGCCACCTTCGGTGCCTCCCTTGCACGTTCTTCTCCAATTTATAATCTCGCCCTCCCCCTCCTCCCCCGTCAAGTTAACCATGACAGTAGCTGCTCCCTCTCTATCTATTTCCGGTTCAAAGCCGGCAGCTTTTGTACTTTGTCGTCAGTGAAAGCAGGCTCATCTTTACTCCACTGGCTTGATCCTCTCTCTCTCTCTCCCTTCTTCTTCCGGCATTCTGTGTCAGATTGCCGGTGGTTTCTTAACAACAACATGGTACAGTCGAAGAAGTTCCGAGGAGTCCGGCAGCGTCACTGGGGCTCCTGGGTCTCTGAGATAAGACATCCTCTCCTGTAAGTACTACACTGCTCTCTGCACATTGTACGCATGCCATTCTTTTCCTCTCCAGCTATGTGTGAATAGTAGCGTATGTGTTGAAGCGTAATGAAGACAATGGAAACATCATTTTCCATCTTTCTTGCCGTGGTGTTGCGCGCAGGAAGCGAAGGGTGTGGCTTGGCACCTTCGAGACGGCAGAGGAGGCCGCCCGAGCCTACGACGAGGCCGCGGTGCTCATGAGCGGACGCAACGCGAAGACCAACTTCCCGGTGCCCCGCACCCCGGAGGGCGACGCCGCCGCCGCCGACGCCTCCTCCAAGGCCCTGTCGGAGGTCCTCAGCGCCAAGCTCCGCAAGTGCTGCAAGACCACCCCCTCCTCCTCCCTCACCTGCCTCCGGCTCGACACCGAGAAGTCTCACATCGGGGTGTGGCAGAAGCGCCCCGGCACCCGCGACGGCTCCAGCTGGGTCATGACCGTGGAGCTCGGCAACGCGAGCCACGGCCGACAAGACGCCGGGGAGGCGATGATGGCGCCGACGTCGCCCCTCGCTGTGGAGGGGGCGTCGTCCCAGGAGGCGGTCGGAGGGATGGACGAGGAGGAGAGGCTGGCGTTGCAGATGATAGAAGAGCTCCTCGGCAGGAACCGCCCACCCTCTCCCTCCCATGCAGGGATAGAAGGTGAAGACAGCTTTTTCCTCTAGTGGCCATGGCAGCTGAAGCCGACTCAGTTTGGTTGGATGCTTTGTTTGTGAATACATCCATATATGGATCAGTAGATCCACCTCGCCATTAGCCCCTTAATCAGTCTCCCTCAACTCGTCAACCACTGCAAGCACCCATCGGACCTATATGTGTCTCTGTTTCCTCATCTGAAAGCATATAATTATGTCATGTTACATGAAAGTGATGCAGATGAAACAAGAAAGCTATAGTCTACTCCAACTTACCGTTAATAGATATGATAAAGCTCAGATGCTTGACATCTTGTTCTGTGGTGGAATGAGATCCTTTTCTGCAAACATATACATATCCTTTTGCAACGGCTGCATCTATCTACAATAATGGCTGAACAGTGGAGAAGATCACGAAAAAAGAGAAAGAGATATTTAACCACAGCTTCCTTCATTCTTGTTTTGCTTTAGCTAAGAATAGAATCAAGAACTGGCAATCATACATCACAGTCCCAAGAATGGAAGAGATACCCTTGCAAGTTTTGTGTACTTGTGTTGTGCGAAGAAGAGATAGGAAATAGCATAAGAACAAGGATAAAGTAGTCTGATGTTGAAGATTGGGCCTCGTCTGCATGCAAGTCTCCTTGAAATCGTCTCGAGTCCTTGTCACGAGGAAAAGCTTCTTGATCTTGCCAGTGATGTGGAGAGAATTCAAAGTTAGATCATTCCGAATTACCAAACTCATACGAAAAGGCTGAAAGAATCGGAGGAATGGGATTCGGATTAGTCGGAAGGATGGGTGATGAACGAGGCAGAAACTTACACATCAAATGTCACTTCCAAACCACATGCATGCTCGCTCGAACCTCTCTCCGATACTACTACTCGACTACTTAATGCGTCGGAGAGAAGAAGAAGAAACGAAACCCAGGAGACGTGGGGTTGGAAATCTTTTACATCGTCACCGTGCTACAGACTTGTGACGGTATAATTCTCGCCATCATACATGAGCAGCCGCAGTGTATTTTATCATCAAAATCGATCATGACAGCAGAAACGATCTTAGGAAATTATATGAACAAC
The DNA here is from genome assembly GCA_001649415.1 of Musa itinerans. Taxonomy (NCBI): domain Eukaryota; kingdom Viridiplantae; phylum Streptophyta; class Magnoliopsida; order Zingiberales; family Musaceae; genus Musa; species Musa itinerans. The sequence continues at coordinate 118,890 of LVTN01000399.1, forward strand.
CAACACTCCATCGAGGACCACCATCAATGCACAATCAATGGCTAGCAAACACATTTGACGCCTTTTATCTCTCCGAATACATCGATCATAAGACGCCGAAAACTACAGGAAGCTACAGCTGTTGCTTGTGATTTTTCTCTGGGCATGAACGAGTCAATGAAACCTCAAGTGAAGCACCATGAATTGTCAACGGATACCAACATGGGAAGGTAGCGCAAGGAAAGCACTGTCAAGGATCAGCGATTTGATTCACGCGAGGATCAGAGAGAAGAATGGTTGTGGTGCAAGGTCCCCAACTCGAGGTACATCAATAAAAGCTAGGGCAGATGAGTGACGACAAGAAGGACTCCACGGGCAGATGGGCTCAATGAATGCGCCACACTATTGAGGAATAAGGGAAAAGGAATAAAGTCAGATCGGATGCTTTGAAGCTTTTGTTGTGAGTGAATGGAGTTAATTGCAGCTGTTTAGCTGGAAGTTTAGGTTAAGAAAAGTAGGCATGAAGGAACTGAGGCCTCTCGTCCTCGCAATCAATGCTTCTACCGCATATTTTTGTGCAATAATGGTTCTTTTGCATTTTGGTGAAAACAAGTACTTTTACAACCTAAAATTCAACATGTGGAATGGAATGATGTACATTACAGGATTCAAAAGCAGCTCTTGTAGCTTTGGGTGTTGGCACTGTTGTTCTTGCAATGCTCTTGATGTCTCTCTGCACCAGCCTGGAAATTAGGTAAGCATTGGAAGATTACTGATCGTTCTACTTGGTAAAGAATGCTTGACCAATAGAACATGCATGGAGAACACAACAGTAATAAAAAAGAACTAACTGATAGTCCATATTCAGCCCAGTGGGCTTTTTCAGCCCATAACCCATATATCCTCTTAATCTAATCCTAATTAACATTAGGGGCAACAAAGAACTCACAGCTCTCAAGATGGAGAGATGGAGTTGTAGTAGAAACTTACCATGTTGTTTAAACACAAGGCAAAGTATTGTGTAGATCCTAATTGTAGCTTTGAAATCTAAAGCAAATATCTACTTGTGCTGTGGAGCTTTGACTCCCATGAGAAGTGTTTTCATTGCATTCATAACAAAAACATCATAAATTGTAATGTGAATCATGGAATTCTTGCCTTGTGACCATCATCATTTAGGCAATCATGTTGCTGCGACTCTAGTTGTTTATTATTATGTTAGAAAGAACTAATAGCTGTAGTTAATACTAAATCAGCAACATTATTAGGCTTCTCTTTAAAAAGCTTCACCCAAACACTACTGTAAAAACCAGAAACAAACAGATTTTTCATTAACAGAAAAAAAAGAAATAAAGTTTGTGATCATATGTAAAGTATAACATATGGTAAATGTACTTTGCATATTTATATTTATATTCTTTTCATGTGAAGGCCCATTTATATGACTCAACCATATAGGGCCCTATTTGATTTAGATTCATAAGGCTTCTACTTAGGCCCATGCCTCGTTAGTTTTTATTTACTGAAAAAGATATTGAATTATTTATATATCATTTCCTGTGCTAATATGAATACAATTGATTCCAATCGTGACTCGACTTGTTGTAGCCGGGCCACGGTAAAAGACTCGATCAATGATCAAGCGGCATGATATATGCCCGATGCAAAATCCCGAAAAACTATTCGACATATATAAGAAGGAATTTGATAGCTAATTGCCACGTAGAGAATACCTAATCGTCATATGGAGGCTAGCATTGGTGGAAGTGGCCTAAATTATCATTTGTCTATTCGTCCCTATGGACAATAGTTCAAGGGAGATCGGTTCGAACTTATCTCTCACATGTCACTCATGTGGACAAAACGTCAAAGGATGATGTTTGGACAATTATACTGTGTAATACTTCTTTCGAGAAAAAATCATACCAAAAAAGAATCTTAGATTAATTTGAACGTCGAAAAGATTGGATCGAAAAACTTCTCTCGACATCAATCTTAATGCAAGTGACATCTTATGAGTATGACCCTTCACCTCAAAGTCATTTCGTGACCACTCCAAAATTATCTCGGACACTCATACGTATTCAGGTCTGGACCATGTAACTCAGACGTTGACGAGAATTTTCCTTAACACACTCGTTTCACGATATTTTTTCATTAAATAAATTATAAAAACCCATGAGATGATATAATTAAGTTTTGTTAAAATCTTTCACTTCCTTTTATTATCGGTTTAAGCATACACTATGTCAAAAACCTATTAAACTTTGATTTTATATAGATTAATATTCAATCGAGCATTAGAGATTTTCTTGACTCCACCTAAACCTCTTTGCACATCCAAGTTCGACCTAATTTAGACTAATCATGATATCATGGACATTTCCCGTATCACCAAGCAAATCAAGTTTTATTTAACTAATTATATAATAGTAATAAAATATGACAATATACACCAATATTTGGAGTTCATATTACTCTCCTCGCTAAAGATGACGATTTCATATCAAAATATCGTAACGGAACATTATAACGGTTTCGGGCAAGCCTGCCACAGCCGTCGTGGCGTCCTCCCCAATCCCGATATATCATTGAAAGCAACGCGAAAAGAAGGCATCGAAGTCGAGGGAATAAAACCCGAGATATGCCGTTCCTCCCTCGAATATTCCCTCTCTCCGTTCCCGGCATATTCCGATTCCCCCCTTCCCCGTCTCTCCTTCCTCCTCTATATCATTCCTTCGCCCCTCCTCCTCTTCTTACATTACTGCCTGTTGTTTCCTACATTGGATCTCGATCGCAGAAAAGTTTGGTACTTGGAGATGTTTACTGCCTATTTGTTTCCTACATTGGATTTCGATCGCAGAAAAGTTTGGTACTTGGAGATGAAATTCGGGAAGAGTCTTGGTAACCAGATCGAGGACGCGCTGCCGGAGTGGCGGGACAAGTTCCTCTCGTACAAGGACCTCAAGAAGCGCCTCAAGCTCATCTCCGGTGGCGGCGGAGAGAGGCTAGCCAAACGGCCCAAGGTGGCCGACGATGTGGGGCCTGGGGATCGCGATCCCTCCTCGGCGCCGGAAAGCGCGGCGATGCCGGTGGTCGAGGAGGAGGAGGAGGAGGATTTCATGAGGCTCCTTGAGGCCGAGCTCGACAAGTTCAATACCTTCTTCGTTGAGAAGGAGGAAGAGTACATCATACGCCAGAAGGTCTACTCTCTCTTCCCTTTCTACATGTTTTGCCTTTTCCTTGGTTTCAAGCATGGGAAACGCATCTTTTGTTACGATAGAGGTGCGAAAACTCGATCTCGTCTCAAAGTTGGTGTGGGTGATCAGATCGATGGTTCTATTTGCTTGTTCTCATAATTCCATCAAACAGAGCTCAAAGGGAATCTTTCTGTCGATCGATCAACCGATTCAAATAGGCAAAGAATTCCATGAATTCGTAGAAAAATTTGATGAACAAACAATTATTGCAACGCAAGCTTTCTTTGAAGGAAAAGTAATTTTATTTATCGAATGAGAAAGCCTACTTAATAAATGTTTGTCATAATAAATTAAGAGTATTTCATTAGAAGTCGCTGCTGGGAATTGTGGTGCAGTTTGTGAAATCCTATCTTCATCGATGTCGGTTTGCAGGACCTGCAGGATCGAGTTGTGGAAGCCATCTCGAAGGATTCCAAGGAGGAGTTGACGAAAGTGAGAAAGGAAATTGTAGACCTCCATGGAGAGATTGTCCTCCTCGAGAACTACAGTGCCCTCAACTATACTGGTACATTGCCCAAATCCCATCCATGTCAAAGTATTTGTCATTTAGCTTGCTATAATTTTACTCTCTTCAACACTAAAACAACTCTTTTTAGACTCAATTTGATAGTTTTTATTGGAAATCCTCGCAAAACTTTGGATCATTTTTGTTTTGTTTTTTTTCCATTAAACTTTGGCACTGGACATGGATAGAACAACTTCCATCTTGTTCTTTTTTTAATCTAAGCATTAATTTTTGAAAATCTCTGTCGTGTGGAAACGATCTGCTTAGTGCCACTTATTGTACTTAGTCCAGTATGAATTGTATATATATCTTTTCACTTGCAAGTAAACAACCTATACTACATTTCAGATATACTAATAGGTGATGGTAAATTAATTGAATATTTATTTAAATAATTCGACTCATGTTACATTCTAACAGTGGCATTAATTTGTGTTGGATGGACATCCATATTCTAGAATAAAACACTCAAGCCAACACCACATTGTTAACACAATAACCCAACACATTTAGTCATTGGATTACTCTTGTCAACCCAATGTGGCGAAATCCATTAAAGCTAAAGAAACGGTAAATATTGTTCCCATCAGCTGGGTGAGTCAAAATATGTCATCTTTATTTCATGTTGAATCTTAAATGACTATCTCTGGATTGCCAAACTCAGGAGAGCCACTTTACTTTCAGATATCCAAGTAACCATTTCATGCTCTAAAATTGAATTTTGATACCTTCCTAACAGAAGATAGCTTTGGTTTTCCTTATAATTTGCCATGGATGTTGTAGAAACTAGCTGGGTAACTTGTGCTGCAAAAAATGCAGGAGTTTCCGAGTTAATAATTATGTTGTACAAGTTTTTGGTTTGTTCAATTGGTTAAACAAAATCAACTGCAGAGAGTTCCATGTGTAAAAGTTGTGTATCTCAGTATAGGCCATGGACTTTTATAGTTCAAATTTGTCTTGTAATATCTTTTGCTGAATTTAATTGGTTATATCATATGAGGTGCAGAAATTATATAGGCCATGGACTTTGATAGTTCAAAATTGTCTTGTAATATCTTTTGCTGAATTTAATTGGTTATATCATATGAGGTGCAGAAATTAAATAGGTAAAAGTTGTGTATCCTAATATTTTACGCCCTTGGAAATGTAACACATCAGCCCATTATTGTAACTTGCTGAAAAGGTTTTTGTCTATATATTCCGGCAGAACTCGATCTAATGTAAACCTCTCTGAGAATGCGTAATAGCATTTTATAATTTAGATATTAGGTTCTTATATATGTATCCTCTGGAATTGCATGCAAAATTGAACACATAAGTAATATGCAAGAAATATCCTATTTGTAATATATACATGGAAAAAGAAAACATTAATTCATGTTGAATTTTAAGTTGTCACGTACGACTTGGTATATGACTTGCATTGGCACTTGAGTTTGGATGCATGAATATTTGACATAAATTGATATGGTCTCATTATGTTTCCATAACATACTTTCCTAAACACAAGGATCGCACTTCCAATTTGGTCATTTTGTATCTATATTCGTAGGCACTTTTTTTATGTTTGTGAGGTTTATCATTTTTACATATCCTTGTGAAGCTACGTTATTATTTATTTACTCATGCTGAAAATTTTATATTTAATATCAAACACAAATGTTTTCCAGAGTTATACTGCTCAATTGCTTGCTGTTTGCACCATAGATATATATATCAATGATGCAAAAAATTCTGTAGAACCGCTATAGGTCATTGCCGGTGACCTGTCCAAAATAGGATGATAAATTTAAAGAAATAGTATGAAATATTACAAAGAACAAAAAGTTATGCTAACAAACCCCAATCCTGCAGAAGGGCTAATTGTGTTTCTTTGTGTTATACATGCAGGGCTAGCGAAAATACTGAAGAAGTATGACAAGAGAACAGGAGCACTTATTCGTCAGCCATTTATCCAAAAGGTGCTGCAGCAGCCCTTCTTCACCACTGATGTGTTATACAAACTTGTGAAGGAGTGTGAGGCCATGCTAGACCGACTCTTCCCCGAGATCGAAACATCGACATCCGTGGAAGACTGTGACGGGCAGAACAGAGAGCAGAAGCCGGCAAAACCGAGATCCTCATCGGTTGGAGGAGTTCCAGAGTCGGAGGAGATTGAATACATGGAGAGCTTGTACATGAAGAGTACCATTGCGGCCTTGCGGGCCATGAAAGAGATCAGGGGTGGAAGTTCCACCGTGAGCTTTTTCTCATTGCCTCCCTTGCAGAGCAATGGATTGGAAGAAAGGTGGAACAATGTTCCTATATTAGAACAAGCAGCCAAGTGATCATAAAAGAAAGTGAATCTCTGAGAATGTTATCCATCTCCATTCTCAAGTCCTCCCTCCCTCCTTCCCCCCTTTTTTGTATCCTATAATCTTACCTACATTAGTTTTTAGAATCCATACATGTAATACCTGTATTATGTGTAAATTTGAACATGCAGAGGTTGAATCAGAGGAATTCAGCTTGACTGGTTACCATGTTATATAAGTTTATGATCTCTGCTCTGTGTGTCTTTCCATAACCATGAAAAGCTGTTTCAACCTTTGTTTGAGCCATAAATCCATTCCCGACTCATTTGCTTAGAACCTTTCGAGTTGCCAGTATCTTTCTAAAAGTTCAATCATATTGAATCGAACCATTATTATTAGTTGACAAATCTGTACGATGCATCAGTGGATCCTGACATCAAGGTCACTTTATAAATAGTATAACACTTACACTATAGCATGTACGCTATCTGATGTATCACCCTTCATAAATAGTATAATAATTATATATAATGGAGCGACAGCTCACAAGGAATCGGAACAGCTACTTAAACATTATCTTAGAGACGATCTGAAGTTGCAGGAGGATTAAAATACTGGAGCGACATACAGCTCTAATATTCTAAGGGTTTTATTTGGTAGTTATCCAATAACTATTTATGTTTTTTCCAGACATGAAAAAAAAAAAGCCATGTTGATCAAGTTTTTAGATTAATCAGGTTTTTTTTTGGGGGGGTTCAATGATACTTATGAATGAGGTGGATAATTTTATGTCAAATCAATGTCATCATCGTATCACTTTTATCAACATAAATAATTCTTGAAGGAAAAAAAGGTAAAGTGAAGAAGGATTTCTCCTTTGGTTGGCATTCTGAAAGAATTCTATTTTGTGAAGGTAAAGGGGCCCACCGCTCGTTCGTCATTCATGCAATAAAAGGCCTGGTACATGTCTGGGTACAATTTAACCAGCAAGCGTAAGGGCGATGCTGGGATTCTCCAAATGGGCCCACAAATTAAACGTTCTGGTACCTGCGTGGGTACAGTTTAACCAGCAATCGTAAGGGCGATGCTGGATTCTCCAAATGGGCCCACAAATTAAACGTCCTTGTCCAATAAAACGTCAGGCATATATTCAGGTAAAATAAATGGGTCAATATTTTCTCCATGTTGATAACGGGGACACGAGTTCCCATTCCCGATGTGTTAACCCCTCCCTTCCATCAAACCAAAACGTGGGTTCCCACCATTCCCGGACTCAACCGCTCACTCTGTGTGATTGCAACGATATTAAAGTGGGCCCAATGTTGACTCACCATTCCCAACCAGGTAAGAAATCCGGGGACTCCCTGAGCCTCTCATGTTCTCCAACAGAAAAATAAAGTTACACGTGGTAAGCCACCCGCTTTCTGATTGACTGGACCGGTGGAGCCCACGCGTGCGAGTAAATAAACTATTGCTCCCGTGATACGAGCGATCCCTCTCGACCAGTCTCGATTCCCACGTTCCAAATAAAGTATATATATATATATATATAAAGTAATTAATTAAGACAAGTGTGAAACACGAAGGCGGTGCGACGAGAGTTGTGTCGCCCCGACTCCCCTCATAAATTCTTCTTCCCACCGCCTGTCTCCCTCCCTCCATCGCTTTCTTTGCCACTCGAGAAACCGTTCCGTCTTCGAGAAGCAGCGGTAGAAGAAGATGGCGTCGTCTGCGCTGCCCATCTCTCAATCACCGCGATCCTTCGTCTCAGCCCGTCATCGCGCTGCCTCTCGTCCTTCCCTTCCCGTCGTCTACACCTCCTCCCTCGGCGGCCAACTTCACTGCCTCCGCCTCGGTACCCGGGGGAGTTCCCGCATTGGTCTGCCTCTCCGGCGTGTGGTCGTCTACGCCACCACCACCGATGTTCACAAGAAGCGGCAGGCGCCTGGGGCACGGGACCGAGGGTTCGTGGACGAAATGAGGGCCGTCGCGATGAGTCTGCACACTAGGGATCAGGCCAAGGAGGGGGAGAAGGAGCCCGACGCGCCGCCCGTCGCCAAGTGGGAACCCTCCGTCGAGCGCTATCTCCGGTTCTTGGTAGACAGCAAGCTCGTCTATGATACCCTCGAGACCATCGTGCAGGCGGCCGCCTACCCTTGCTGTAAGTCCCCTTCCAATACTCGATGAACCTGTCAGATAACATAGGTTGTCGTTCTTTTCTTGGTTTTTTGGAATGATTGAGTAGTTTATGATTACTAATTCTTCTTGTAAGAGAAATGGGGAGAATAATCTTTGAACATTGTTGTTCACCCAAGTACGTGTTGGTTGTTCAATGCAGCTGCCCAATAGGGATTCACAGGCTTATCAAGTCCGTCGTTGTTGATCCGTGGTTCTGAATAAGAAAGGGAGACTCCACTTGAATATTAATTAAATAAACACTATGTGGAATTAATTCATCATAAAATAATTCAATATTGTATGGACCTATTCTGTCAAAATGTTTGAACACTTTGCGGACTTAGTGGCTTCTTGAATGTTTGGACTTTGGGATGCGCCTAGGGAGACCTATGCATGATTTGGTCAGATGTGGAGATTCAATAAGGATTAATGGTTTTTTTATGAGTAGATTTGAGGGGCTAATTACATATTACCCCTTGGTAGTTAAATATTTTTAACATTCCGCTCCCTAGACGTAAAAAATTGATATTTGAATCTTATAATTATGAAAGTGAAACATCTAACTCTATTTACCTTAACGCCATCAGTTTTACCGATGAAAAGACAAAAATGATGGATAAAGAGATAATTTCAACGTCTTAGTTATGTTTTCAGTGGCAGACAACGACACCACTGGCGGCCGTGGGTGACTGTTATGGATGTGGAGAGCGACGGGTGGTGACGTCGCTCGGCAACTGCGTCGATGTCGACGCAAATGCAGAACGACGAAAGAGCTGCTTGGTATCTGCATTGGTGTCGACACGGATGTAGATGCAGAGCGTCGCTTGACATCTGCATCGACGCCGACGTAGTTGTCGAGCGACGTCGCTCTCCCTCCTCATCCACAACAGTCACCTACGACTTCCAGCGGTGCCACCATTTGCCACCATCAAAAACATAATTGGGACGTTGAAATAACCTTTTTGCCTATTGTTTTTGTGCTTCCATCGATAAAACCGACAATGTTAGGGTAACTGAAATTAGATATTTCACTTTCATAACTTTAGGGATTCCGATGTAAATTTTTTGAGTCAAGGGACCAAGATGCTAAAGATATCTAACTAGGAGGATAATATGTAATTAGCCCAGATTTGGGTTAAAACTAAGAAAACTTTTTTGGAAACTATAATAAGGCATTTGTTTGCTCCTTGTTTGACCTGTGATATTGTCTTAAACAAAAAAGATGATAAAGTATCTATGTAACTGATCCAAAAGCTGTACCACTCCATACTATGATTGCAGGCAGTGTTCTCTCCACAAAGCCCAAAGGATCATTGATCTGGGTAGTGAAAATTGGCTATTTGGATAATGCTTGTAGAATATACAGAGTTGAGTAAGAAAATTTCAGAGGTCCCAGTCGACTTTTGAAAAGATTGTAATCAAGAAATAATTTGAAGCTCCCATGTTATCTTTTGGAAAAATAATCGACATCATCTCATCAAGTTATGTGTGTAGGAAGGTATACTCATGCATGAAATTTGAATTCAATGAATATGGCAAATGACTCATATACAGAATTTCAGTGACTCTTCTTGCTTACTAATTTTGGATTCAAATTTGTTTACTAATGTTTGATGTTGACATTTAATAGTATTTTGTTAATACAGCTTTAGCATTGTAGTTATATTATGTTCTTATTGGATCCAAATATAAGGAAAGATGACTTGTCTTTAAACTCAGTAGCTTAGTTCATAGTAGGAATATATACTTTCTTATCTTCAGTAAGATTGGTTATTTCTGCCAAAGGAGGAACCTGTTTGTTAGATATGGGTATAATACTGGAGACAGTCTAAAGTTACAAGATTTGCTTTAGGGTACAGAGTATTAAAAACATGGATGCAAAGGGGTTGTTGAAACACAGTTTTGGTATATAATGATTTTCAAGGTTTATCCATTAGCTGCTTGCACCTGTCTTTGTTTCATCGTTCTAATTAAGTAATTATGATGTGCTACTAACTTATGTAATGATTTTCAAGGTTTATCCATTAGCTGCTTGCACCTGTCTTTGTTTCATCGTTCTAATTATGATGTGATACTAACTTATGAAATGATTTTCAAGGTTTATCCATTAGCTGCTTGCACCTGTCTTTGTTTCATCGTTCTAATTATGATGTGCTACTAACTTATGGACCTAGGACTGGTTTGCAGTAGAATCTTTTGTTTTCCACTGGATTAGTATGTTATCATTTTTTTTCTCTTTCCCAGTTGTGGCAATTAGGCGGGAAAAATTCGTTGTATCCTGGTTTATGTGTTACTTTGAATCCGCAAGATGATAAATAGGCAAAAATGATTTTCTCAAAAGATTAAAAGATGCTTTCTAACATCATATTTGATTATTTAAGAAATATATGTTATAAAAAAAGAAATATATGTTCTTCTTTGTCATATCACGGCAACTTGCCTTTTTTGTTGGCTTAGAATGATGAGAAGTCATACCATTTAATGATCCACAGATATCAATTGATTTTTTATATCAATATTCCAAATGGTTTTAATATTATATCAAATAACAAGTTAAATTAAAGATACATCTTTTGTTCCTCAGAGTTGCTTTTGGAAAGAAAAAGAACAGATGAATGCACTTCACTAAATACTTGAACAGTGATAAAGATACATCTTTTGTACCTCAGTGTTGCTTTTGGAAAGAAAAAGAACAATGAATGCACTTCACTAAATACTTGAACAGTGATAATCATGAAATGTGCTTGATGTGGTAAACATTGATGAGAGAAATGGTAATTTATTGGAGTAAGTAGTTAATAGCAAGTACTTTCTGTTGAATATGCAGGGTATGTGTTGGCAAGCTATGCATCTGCTGTCAACTGAAGTAAATCATTGTGTCACTTGAGTACCAATTATTTGGATTGCATAAGTAGAGGTTAAATGGAGTTGGAGATTGAGTTACTGTGGTGAAGCATGAGCAAATCTATATGGAACTAAATGTGTGAGTATATTATAAGGCTGTGAAGACAATTACAAACTGCCATGTCAACATTGACGCCTCTCTGGGATTACCCTTTCTGTAAGGAGGAACTGGTAACATAACCATTAGACCTGTTTCGTTTGTTTTCTAGTTTAATGCTTGCTCGAGGCCATATGGTCTTACATAGACATAACTGCTTTTTGAATCATTGTGATGGAATGACTTGGGTGCTTGGTTAAGATTATACTAATTGGCGAGTGATTGAAATTGAGCTGATAATGCAATTGGAATTTAGTCCAGCATTATATTTTGTCATTTGTTGCAGATGCTGAGTTAAGGAATACTGGCTTGGAAAGGTCTGAGAAGTTAGCAAAAGATTTAGAATGGTTCAGGGATCAGGGACATACCATTCCTGAACCCTCTTCTCCTGGTGTTTCTTATGCTAGTTATCTGGAAGAGCTCTCAAAAAAAGATCCTCAAGCTTTCATCTGCCACTTCTACAATATATATTTTGGCCATACTGCTGGTGTTCGAATGATTGGTAGCAAGGTACAGTGTCAAAGCAATATATATAATTTTCCATTAATAAACTTTTATTTATTCCTTTTAATATCTATTCAAAACTACTGTCCTTTCTAGTACAAGAATATTTTTCAGTCTAGATGTCTCTTTTATTAGCATTGTTGGACTAAGACTAATTTTATTTTGGAATTGTACCTGTTTTTCAAGATGATTCTTATGGGAGAGAACTGCATTTGTTTTTGCCCACAATATCACATCGTTATTAAGCTGAATATATAGTCTATTTACCTTGTGGACATCAAATGCTTAAGCTATTTCAGCATGATGATATTATGAATCATTTTAGTTTGTAACAGACTGTCTGCTTTGAAAACAGATTAGCAGTGAAGTATAGTAAACTTATGTTACGGACGAATTAACTTGAGTGACTAAAGTAGCTTTTTTCTTTTCCTTGTGCGGGGATTGGAACATTCTATAGGGTAATGAGAATGCAAGAACCTTGTGCTAGAGATCGGATAAAAGTCACTATATATGAATTGGGAAATTAGATGCATGTTTAGATCAGTGTTTTGAAAAGGCGCTCGGGCGAGGCGAGGCTCGAGCGCCTCGCACAGTGGTCGAGCGACATGCTTCAGTGAAGCGTCGCCTGGGCACACGTCTGAGCCCAAGCGTTGGGCACCTCGAGCGAGCGCTCGGTTGAAAGCGACCAATCGAACCAGATTGTCAATTTTGGTTTGATTGAACAGTAACTTGGTTTGATCGAATCAACTAACCACGGTAAACACTAAAAGAAACCACCCCCCCTCGATCGACTAACGGTAAATCCTAATTAGTCTCGTTGCCTCGATCCACCTCTAGTCGTCGCTTCCATGCGCAACTCCCTCTATCGCCGATGGAAAGATCGAACGCTTCCTCTGTTGCTGACAGATAGGTCTGAAGCTCCCGTTGCTGTAGCTTTCATGTGCCGTTCCCTCTGCCGTCGCTACCTTCGTGTGCAACTCCTTTCGTCGTCGAGGGACAGGACCGTAGCTTCCTCCACCATCGATGGACACATTAGAAGCTTCCGCTACCCTCGACATTATTGTCCGCAGCTTCCTATTTAGAACTAATTCTTATTTAGAACTACGAATCCTTATTTAGCACTGTTAATCATATTTATCAATTGCATTATATATATTTTTTTATATTTTAATATTCTAAAGCATCTCATTTCGCTCGATCGAGTGCCCAACGCCTCACGCGTTTTTGGACCTTGATGCCTTAAGCGTTTTGGGACCTTGGCGCCTAGCAGTTTTAAAAACACTGTTTATATCCAAATTATATGCTTAGTGGGATTTATTGTAGTTTTTGCATTATTTCTAGAATGGTCAGAGGAAATACAAATGCCAAACTAAATCAGTTTACCTTTATGTAGAGCAAACTTCTGGCAGGATGATTAGTAGAATTCATTAAAACCTTACGTGAGACACAACCTTTTTTGTGTCCATACGAGTTATTTTCTGTCCCACATAGTTGTGATGTTGGAGCCTAAATCAGGGTTCAGCATGATAGGGTTTATGTAAGACTATTAATACCCCCTGGTTTTTTAGTTGTATAATTTGAGTGTAATTAAAAATACTTAACACTTAATTTGCTCTCTTGGTTGGACAAGATATCTGGGATGACTCTATTGTAGAGACCGAGTTTAGTTACTTTAGAGAATCTTGGAAAACTATATTTTATTGTTTTATCCATTTGGTTACGAGGAACTTACTATTAGTGGCACTTTATCATGAATAATAGTATGCTGCAGTAACTTTTTTTTTTTTCTCTTTATTGGGTCATGGATGAACTTAAATAGTCTTGGAAATTATATATGGTCATTGGTTTCGAGTTTTTGTTGGTGGACTAGGGTACTTCGGTTCTACAGGACTCTTATTTTCCTTCCAAGAACCATGTTCCCTGTTTTGATTTTTTTTTTCCTTGGTTACATTGGGTTATTCAATTTCTCCCATTTGTTTATTTTACTGTTTCTTGTTCTTTAAGTTGAATTCTTTATAGAGCTGACAAAATAGATGCATTTCTACAGAAGCTTTATTTTGCGCATTATTATTGTTCAGATATTGTACTATCACAATATATGTTCAGTTACAAGTTCCTATCTTCTTCTTTTTTTTTAAATTATGTTTCAAGAAATGGTCAACATGTCTGTTCCTCTCCTAGGTAGCTGAGAAAATCTTAGACAACAAAGAACTGGAATTCTACAAGTGGGATGGTGATCTCTCCCAAGTGTTGCAGAATGTGCGAGATAAGCTGAACAGAGTTACTTGCGTAAGATGATGAGACATGCATATATGTATCTCGGACGTCTGTCCGTTAATTTGCTTCCTTTCCTAGTTGGTAGAAGAAGGTTCACATGGGGTTGAGATGTTTGTTTATATGTGTTTTGCAGAGCTGGTCTAGAGAAGAGAAGGATCATTGCTTAGAGGAGACTAGGAAGTCATTCCAGTATTCAGGAGACATAATTAGTCTCATTTATTCCTCCTAGATGGGGTGAAGATAAGCTGTATAATAACCCCTTCTGCTCATCTGGTTCATTGGGGGAAAAAACTCCGTCAGCATGTTTTGTTCCCTATTTACGTTGCAGACAATGATCTCCATGCTCAAGGCAACTCTGTCTTGATGCAGAGTAGAGACTATTGATATTTACATAAAGTTCCTTGCTGTGTTTATTCTGTGATGAATGCAAAATCCATGGCTGGCTGGTGGGTTCGGTTATCTTCCATCTTTCATCCCTTCTATCCCAGGTTTGCTCTCTCAAGTTCATTGTTTTATTAGCCATGATAAGAGTCAAGGCTTTGTTTAACTTTTTAAAAGTTCAAAAATTCGTTCTTGGGAAAATAAAAATAGGGTGAAAATTTATGAATGTATACATTTTTATGAGTTACATAATAAAACCTAATGAGAATCAATAAATTCTGAATGCCACATAAGCGTAGGTATGAGATGAATTGTTTACTCTAATTGTTTACAAATTAGAGTATGAACATTTCATGGACTCGACACATTTCTCATCTTTCAATCATCGCTACCTCGATCGACCTCTGAAGCTTTTCTGCTCGCGCTCAAAGCATCGAGATCGAGTCTCGCTCTACTTCGATCTTATAGGCCAACTCATTGACCTGAACCTAGAGTCGGGATGAACTATCTTCATAGTCATGAGTTCTTATCCCTACCTTCCTCGACTTTCCACCAATCTCCTCTTGTTCTCAGCCTTATCCCTTTTAGAACTATGTCAATTTTTGTTAATAATACTATAATAGTTAATTCTTTTTAATAATAATTTATACATTATGTTTATTACTAAATTTATCACATTTTGAATTGCGTTGTTTCCAATTTTGATGTGTTATTTTCCTAATTAGATTTGGGCAATTTAGTGCTCCAAGACTTTCTTGATGGTTCTAATAATATTTTAATTATAAAATTATATCAAATGGGCAATTACCTTTCTCACATAAGGATGATTAAACAAATACCTCTAACTAATATTTTGCACGGTATCCTATTGACAGAATAAATGACAAAATGTCTGACCAACTTTTATATAAAAAATGGAAAAAGGCAGTTGATGTAGCTACAAACAATATAGATGCAAACAAAATAGAAGGCCAGAGAAAGACGTTGACCGCAGATGAGAAAATCACAAGAGGCAAAATTGACGGACATGGAACAGATGACTTACGATCCGCACATCGGTGTCGTCTGTTGACCGCAGATGATAAAATCACTAAGAGGCAAAATTGACGGACATGGAATAGATGACTTACGATCCGCACATCGGTGTCGTCGAGCAAACGGCCGGGATGGAGGAGCCCATGGCGAGGATGAGCTCGATCCGCTGGGGGGAGGTGGAAGAAGAGGAGCCGGGGAGAGCCACCTCGATCGTCGACAGGAGCTCGTAAGGCGAGACCATCGCTTCCTTCTTCTGGGGTTCCGTCGTCGAAAACCCTCACAAGAAAGAGGAGTAGGGGGAAACACTTCTTGGGAGCGAGGCGGTCGAAGGGGGCGATTTGAAACCCATGGACTCGACACGCATAGCGTGCATGAGCTCGATCCGCTGCGTCGAGGTGGAAGATGAGGGGCCGGGGAGAGCCGCCTCGATCAGCGATGCGAGCTCGTGCGGAGACACCACCTATTCCTTCTTCTCGGGTTCCTTCGGACCCCCTCACAAGTAAGAGGGGCAGGAGGAGGAGGAGGAATAGGAGGAAACTCTTCTTTGATTCTTGGAGGGCGAGGCGGTCGAAGGGAGCGATTCGAAACTCAGGGACCCGACGGCCGGGATGGATGAGCCCATGGAGTGCATGACCTGTAACAAGAAAAAGGGGCCGGGGAGAGCCGCCTCGATGGTCGACGGGATCTCGTGCGGAGAGACCACCGCTTCCTTCCTCTAGTAACAAGAAAAGAGGGGGAGCAGGAGGCCGAGGAAACCGTCACTGGCTTCTCCTGATTTGAAGCCGGGCCGAGGTACGGGGCGACCGCCTTTAAAAAGCTGGTGGAGTTGTGTTTCAAGAAACAGTTTTATGTTTTCAAAAATCTGTTTCTTGAAACACAACTTGGCCAGCCTTTTCCAATACTCCACAAAACATGATTTCCCAAAAGCAATAGCGTTTTCTTCCCTGTTTCCCATTCTCTATTGAGAGGATATTTCCACGGTGGACGGCCACGAGAGTTGTCGAATACATAATTTAGTGTATTGGAAATCTGAGGGAGAAGTAAATATCTGATAACATATGGAAGAAATATTATTAGATTAACAGCTAATTAAGTTCCTCTCTACCATCCAATTGTGGGAGCTTAGCTTACGTGTGTGCCACAAGCAAGGCAATAAGAAAAGTTCTTCATCGGAGAAGACCATCCTTCACTTGCCCATCACCCAGATAGATGCCTTATTCCTGTTAGTCTCGTTATGGTACGTGGATGTGAGCCACACAAACTGTTGTTCCCCATCACCCATGGCCTCGTTGAGCATCCTTACCTGTCTCCTCTGCTGGCTCTTTGCCTCCTCAGTTCTGCTGGTTATATAAGGTCAGCCTCTCTTCGGGGGTGGAGGAGGAGACGGAGAAGGTACGGGACGAGGGCGCAGGAATAAGCAGCGTTTCCATGGCCGGCAATGGCGCCTTCCACGCTGCAGTCTGTAACGCGCCGGCCAACGATAACCTGTTCTCCGATGGCGGTGTCTTCTACGGTGATGACCCCTTCGGACACGTCATGCCCCTCTTCATGTTGCACATCGTCGTCATCGTCTTCACCTCTCGTGCCGTCTACTTCCTTCTCCGCCCTCTCAAGCAGCCTCGTCTCGTCTGCGACATCATCGTAATGCTTTTCTCTAATTCTTTTTCTGTCTGTTTGTTCGTGCGCATTTGACTTCTGTCGTTGTTACGTAGAGCGGCGTACTTTTGGGACCGACCCTGCCGAGCCTCCTTTCTCGGCTTCTTAGCTTCTTCCACCATGTGTTCGACGTGGAAGGGCCGCCGGATTACAGCCACATCAAACAGCGGTACATGGACGCCATGTTTCGGGCGGACAATGTATCCTTGATGCGTTCTGTGGCCTCCTACGGATTCATGCTTCAGCTCTTCTTGATCTCCGTCAAGACAGACCCCAGCAACATTTGGCGGTGCGGGAAGAAGGCCTTCGCCATCGGCGTCTCGTGCATGGTCATGCCCTTCGCCGTCCTCAACTTGCTTTCCTGGTTCTTCGAGGTCCGATACGTTCCTGACGACGGCGGCCGAACCGTCGCCGCTGTGGCAGGCGTCGGGGACCCGAACGCCCTCGTCACCATCGCTTCGTTGGTGAGCGACACCATGTTCCCCGTGGTCGCGGAGATCCTCGCGGAGCTCCGGCTGCTCAACACCGAACTCGGCCGCCTCGCTTTGTCGGTGTCCATGATCATCGATTACGGGTGGTCTTTGACCATCACGATCGCCAACGTGGTGATGCGAACCATGTACGACCAGGCGCTGCCATTGGTGTACTCGGCGCTGGGCATCGTCGCCATGATCGTCTTCCTCCTGTTTGTGTTCCGGCCGTGGGTGCGATGGATCGTGCGGCGGACCCCGAAGGACGGCCGCATCGCGGAGGGGCAAGTCCTGATGGTCCTGCTGGTTGTAATGACCATGGGTGCCGTCAGTGAGACCTTCGGAGCGAGGGTCACGGACGGGCCGATCATCATGGGGCTCCTCGTGCCCACTGCGTCCCCGCTCGCGGTGGCCATCGCCGAGAAGGTGGAAGTGATCGCCACGGGACTGATGCTGCCGCTGGCGTTCTTGAATGCAGGGATGCTGACAGACTTCTCCACGGTCGAACACCCCAAGGTGTTCCTGGGCCTACAGCTGTTCATGTTGGCGGGGTACGTGATCAAGTTCTTCGCGGCCATGGCGCCCGCCGTCTACTACAACATGCCATTTAGGAAGGCTGCTCTGTTGGGGCTGATGCTGAACTTTACCGGCCTAATGCAACTTCTAATCTACGTCGACTCCTTGTATTCACAGGTACCAAACACTTCCCTATCAAAATTAGCAGAGAAGGTGAGACATTGAGCTAATCTTCGTCTTCTCCTAATCCTACAGATGATTCAGCCAGAGGCATACGCGGCTATCATCGTCATCATTGTTGCTGTCACGGCCATATGTTCATATCTGGTGGCCAAACTCTACGATCCCCTGAAATCGAACAAAAAGGTGGCATATCGGAAATTGAAGCATCTCGACTAGGCCGCCGATTCCCTCCTCGCTGTTACAATGAGATTCTAAATGATTCCTGATATCGTATCTGCAGATTCATAGAGTAGCTATATACTTAAGCGTGTTAAGACTGGGAAATATATTGTACGATTTTTTGATAATAGATTTGAATTATTCACTCCAATGTCATGCTTGCAAGTTTATATATATATATATACATACATATAATTAAATTGAAGTTGGCTCTAATTTTATTATATAATCGCTAGCACGTCACACCCGCGAAACAATCTCGGGTGGGGCCCCGTCTCTGATCGCGTGCACGTGATTGGATGCGGATAAAACGAGGGCCCCACGTAATTGGTTGTGTTGGGTTCCGTCGTTTTCTTTAATGACAAGGAGGGTATGGTATCGTGTAGCGGTCGGGAGGTAGAAAAGTGACGGTGATCTTTATGGCCGCTCCGTTATTTTCTCTCACCTTCTTGTTGTGGACACCTCCCAATTCCTGAACGACCGCCGGGACGGTAAGCGCACCTTCTCGTCGTGACTTGATAACTCATGACTTAACTCACGAGAGAATGAGCTGGCGCATGTCGGTACCCGCACCACCCGGTCCTGCTTGACGTCGGTCACAGCCATGGCTCGCGTCCCACGCCGTCTGTCACGTCCCCACATACGACCAGTTCTCGTTTCACCAACCCCCAACGCCAAAGACAAGTGACATCTATTAGTCGAATCACCCCCGCTCACCCAACTCCACACGTAATCCCAACACCGTTGCCGCCTCCTCCGCCCTCTCCTTCTCGCCAATGTAACGGATTCAGGTCTCCGTTCAGCGGTGAGGAAGGAGGCAGTGGAGGACCGAGGGACTACTGCGGCGTCGATCCAACCCGCTCGCCGCCCCCCCCCCCTGCCCCCGAGCCATGAGGACGAACCTCCGCTTCCACCACCGCAGCTACAGCGACGGGGAAAGTGGGTGGTGCCCCTGCTCGCCTCTTTCTTTCTCTCGTCCCTCTTCATCTCCGCCTCCATCTTCTCCTCGTCCTCGTCCTTCTCCTCCTCCGCTGCCGCCTCCTTGTCCCGCCAGGCCCTCCTCCTCCTCTCGTTCTCCCAGATCCCGACCCCTATCGGCGACGATCCCCTTTTCGTGGAGTCCAAGCTCCGCAGCCGGCCGCTGTCCGCCGCTGCCCCTGCTCGCCCGGTCCCCCGTCTCTCTTACCTCATCTCCGGCTCGGCCGGTGACGGCGCCAGCCTCCGGCGGACCCTCCGCGCGCTCTACCACCCGACCAACCAGTACGTGCTCCACCTCGATCTCGAGGCCTCCGCGGCGGAGCGCCTCGAGCTAACCGCCACCGTCCGGGAAGACCCGGTCTATACCCGCTTCCGCAACGTCAGGGTCGTCTCCCGCGCCAACCTGGTCACCTACCGTGGTCCGACCATGGTCTCCAACACTCTCCACGCCGCCGCCATCCTCCTCAAAGAGGCCGGCGACTGGGACTGGTTTATCAACCTCAGCGCCTCCGATTACCCTCTCGTCACCCAGGACGGTATGATTCGTTGCCCAATTATTTGGTGTGGGCATTAGCGATAGGTGTTTCCTGATTAGGCGCTACACATTTGTTCCTGCAATTTGATCTTGTTCTGCTTGCTTTCCGGGCTTTAATTGGAATTCTAAATGGGTATTTTCTCCAAATTCGTTCATCATCGTGTGTTGGTTAGGCATTGCTCAAGACATTTACTTGGTGCATTTGTTTCTCCACATTGCTATGAGAGATGCTACCTCGGCGTAACCCTCATCTGCATGTTTACACAAGTTGTATATACAATTAGATCTCTGGATGGCTCTCACTTTGTTACATAAGCCTTGCCTGGATCTTGTATGCAGATCCTTGTGAGAACCAAGCTCGCCCCTGTTCCATATGCTTCTAATTATTTATAGAATATATACATCAAGTGCTACGTTTGGCTCTAGATAGATAAGCTTTCTTTGCTTCTAATGTAGTTCTTCATAAATTAGGAAACACTTTTAGTTCATGGATGTTATCTTTGTTACTATTAATTTTTTGTACCATTCAATTCTGATAGCATGAACTAACAGTTCTTTTGTTTGGCAGATCTATTGTACACACTATCAAGTTTGCCGAGGGACCTGAACTTTATAGAGCACACTAGCGACATTGGATGGAAGGAGTACGTAAGACATGTTAATTCTTAGATTGGGATCTTTGTGTGGTACTTTGATTTAGATGTTCTTTTCTGAAAAAAGTTGGTTTCAGTAATTCACTCTTGAGAAGTCATTGTATGGTCTGTGGTGCAGGTATCACAGGGCTAAGCCTGTTATTATAGACCCTGGGCTTTATAGCTCGCAAAAAACGGATGTGTTTTGGGTTTCTGAGAAAAGGAGTGTACCCACTGCATTCAAGCTCTTCACAGGTACAAAGTCTAATTCTAACCCAATAGTTCATGTGTATAAGATTACTCATAGTAATATCTATTTTGCATACCCTTGTGCAAATCCTGCATTTCGCAGTAGGTTGCATGCACGTTGGAGATTGTTTAAACAATCCTGTATGGTGGGTAACTGTCAACTGTCCGCTTAAACTTGGAATTGCGACAGTTATTTAATTGGCCATTTACTGTCATGGGCTATTGCAGCTAGAAAGTTGTGGCAGATTGATCCTTCTGCTGCCATGATACGGAGATTGGCAATTTTTACCATCTGCTTTATGCTACAAATGATTGAACAGTGCACATAATATTTGTTGGTCTATTCATATCTGTGTGAATCAATATTTGTTCACAAATGGCACCTAATATGATTAACAACTTTTTGTGCAGAAGTTGTGTGACAGGTCTGGCTTTTGGTTTGAATAATACAATTACAAGATTTGTCAGCATACAGATATGCATATGATATGGTTAAATGCATATGAGTTGCATACATATTGCATGGATATACATATGAGTTGCATTTCAGTATCCCAATAATCTGGATTTAAAAATTTTACCAAGTGTTTGATCTAAAGCAAGAGAAGTTATTTGATAGTTTTTAAAGTGTTTGTATATTCTTTTTCTCCTTAGTACCAAAGGTGAGGGCAAGTTTCAAGGATTAGGATCAGGATTGATACTAGAGTCTAGGATCATAATTTAAATGGGCTACAGTATGGTTTTTGAGGTCAAGAGGAATTAGCATGGGTTATGATAGAACCATCCACAACTACCTTGATTGGGTTGCAATGGCTTGGGTTGGAATTGAAGGAAGCGACCTGACCCGACATTACTCAAGGTTAGTCTGGAATTGGTAGGGACTTCTGAACTACTTTTGGATTGTTTGGCTCCAGCTGAGTGATTTCAATTTTTTTAGGAATTCTAAATTGATCTAGCGGATCTGGATTAAGATTGGTGAATCCTTTAAAACATGGGTAGGACCTAGCTCCTTTATTAAAGAAATCCTGGGCCTCAAAGATGTACACGGCCACTGCAAAAAGTACAGAGAATACTGAAACAGGTATTTGGAAACCATCTGGGTTCAATATCTATGATTATCTGACCTATTAATTCATAAAATTACCTTATGATGCTGTGAAAAGCTAAATTGTTTGCCTTTAATCTCATCAAGGTAAATATGTGGTAAAAATTAGAAAACTGGTCAAGGTTGAAGAAGAGCTTACCATAGGACAGAAGTGTAATAAGCTACACTCATTACTAGTTATGGATATTTTATCATCTTTGGAGAAAATGGGGGTGATTCATGGGATCTGCCCTTGTTCATGATGCTCTGAATATGAGAGAGGAGGGAGAGAAGAAAAAGAGATGAAGAGAGAAGGGTGATATAGGTGCATGTCAAAGCCTTGATTTACATTCACCTTGTGTTTGGCTTCACAATTTCCCCTTTGGGCCATGATTTCTGAGTGTAATTTTCTTCAATAGGCTATCATTTGGCTGCTTTCTCAAACGATGCATAGAACAGATTGTTTTTAGTTTATTTATTTCTCCAGGACAAATTATGTACCAACTTGTTACAGTAATAACTTGGATAACAGTGGACTCTTGTGTCCGCTCTGTTTATAATTCTTTGTTTGAACCTAACTATGTAGATTTCATGCTGCTTGTCATTAGAAATTATTTTTTGCTTTTGCCATTTACATGTGGTGCTGCACATGCTTCCATTAGCAGGAGAATGATTTGATTCTCCAAGATTTCCCCACATCATAATATATTGTGTGACATGTCTCATAATCAGAATTTGCATAGGGGTTTCACAAATTCTCATAGTTGTGAGCAATATTTTTCATTTGTACATGCTACAGAAAGTGTGAAAAATTACGGAACAAATTAAACCTCCAGTTTAACCCAAATGTTGAAACCTCATATTTTAGCATCATACGATGCTAAATCTATCTACATGTTCGTCATACATGCGCCTAGCCTATTCTCTTCTTGCCTTTGTTATCATAATTATCACACTAATTATCCCATGTCTTGTGGGTCATCAGTAATATTGAATATCATGTTCTGGGTGCATAGCAATTTTATATCAAAGATGGATGATATAAACAAAAGGAGAAATGTTTCATATATATTTACAAAATATGATTTAAATGGAACCATGATCTCTAAGATATTTGCAATTTATTGAATTCTGGTCATCTTCCTTTCTCCCTTCTTTTCACTTCTACTTGCTTTGGTACATTGCACTCTTTTGTGGATCTATTGACTTAGCTATTCTGTGATCACATCATAATATATTGTGTGACATGTCTCATAATCAGAATTTGCATAGGGGTTTCACAAATTCTCATAGTTGTGAGCAATATTTTTCATTTGTACATGCTACAGAAAGTGTGAAAAATTACGGAACAAATTAAACCTCCAGTTTAACCCAAATGTTGAAACCTCTTATTTTAGCATCATACGATGCTAAATCTATCTATGTTCGTCATACATGCGCCTAGCCTACTCTCTTCTCGCCTTTGTTATCATAATTATCACACTAATTATCCCATGTCTTGTGGGTCATCAGTAATATTGAATATCATGTTCTGGGTGCATAACAATTTTATATCAAAGATGGATGATATACACAAAAGGAGAAATGTTTCATATATGTTTACAAAATATGATTTAAATGGAACATGATTCTCTAAGATATTTGCAATTTATTGAATTCTGGTCATCTTCCTTTCTCCCTTCTTTTCACTTCTACTTGCTTTGGTACATTGCAATCTTTTGTTGATCTATTAACTTAGCTATTCTGTGATGCTCAAAATCCAGCTCCTCTCATTGCAAAAAAAAAAAGTAGATTTTGCCAATATACAATTGCTACTTATTTGATGGCCTAAAGAAGTTGAACATGCCATTTAACACATTGGATGGTTTTTATATTCAGATAACTCATTGTGAAACTATATGATGAGATTATTGTGCCAGTTATACCTGTTATGCAGTGGTGAGGATCTGAATAGAGCATATAATTCATTCTTTATCTTGATATGTTGATTCTTTTATTATCACATAGAAATGTTTGGTGACGTGTGTGGGTTTTAGCAGTATGTTATGAATGCTTCTTTTTTATTATTGTACAAGATAAATGTTCAAATAGCAGAGAACACGTTGTTGATGGTGTAGTTCTATTGTTAGCATAGTTATAAAGTAATAATTGGATCATTAATGATTGTTTTCTTGGCAGGCTCTGCTTGGATGATGCTTTCTCATCAGTTCATCGAGTTCTTGTTATGGGGGTGGGACAACCTTCCAAGAACAGTTCTGATGTATTATGCAAACTTTCTGTCATCTCCTGAGGGGTATTTCCACACTGTAATCTGCAACGCGCGTGAGTTCTGCAACACCACAGTCAACCATGACCTTCACTTCATATCTTGGGATAACCCTCCGAAGCAGCATCCTCACCTTCTCACACTAAATGACTTCTCGAGGATGGTCAGCAGTAATGCTCCATTCGCAAGGAAGTTTGGCAGAGGTGATCCAGTACTCGACAAGATTGACAAGGAGCTCTTGGGCCGTGATCCTGATGGTTTTGTGCGTAGTGCATGGTATGACAATCTAAAGATGGATACTGGCAATAATCTACCATTTGCAGTGAGGAATGTCACTGAGCTGAGGCCTGGAGAAGGTTCCCAGAGGGTCAAAGCCCTAATAACGGGTCTGCTTTCAGCAGATGGTTTTGAGAAGAAGCATTGCATTTGATCATGAGTTGTAAATTTCTTGAGGTATGAGCTTTGAGCTGTCTTGAACCCTCAACTCAAAAGCAGTGAATAGGTGCAGGAGATCGGTTACTTGCCCGGAAGGTCATAACTTGGAAAGGGTAGGAATGAATCTATGCAAATAATGACTTATTTTGCTTCTCGTTGGTGATAGAGTTAGTATGTAAAGCAGCAAATCTCAAACTCCCTGGCCTTGGTGGATTACAATCTGCATGTGGGCATCAACTATCCATCAATGCCGATATTGAGTACATCAAATCTGGTGTTCAGAAGTCACTAAACGCCCGATTGCATCAGCATATTTCAGCTTCGATCTGCAGAGATTCATTGGATGACTAATTTATGTGCTATTTGTTTGATCATTGAGAAACATTTCAACAAATGCCCCATGGCATTTATACTTGAGGTATCTCATCCTTGCAAATTGCTAGAGACAGTAAACCAACCTATTTCAGTATCAACCCTTTCAGTTGCATTGTAATATAACTGTGAAGCAATTACTATGAACTCTCCTGTCTTAAACAAGAAATTATTGTGCTCTCTTCCAAAGTATACTTTAATGTAAGGCAAAGTTATTAGCAATCACAGTTGGATCACTTGATGATATATCTCACTGAACCAACTTGGTTGCATTTTGTTTGCAGGCCAAACAGCAAAAAAAGAGTGCACTACTGACTGAATACAAATCAACCTTAAAATGCACAAAGGAAAATGAACCTCTGTCAGATGATATCAGCCAACTCTTTCTTCATACTTGCGAAGTTGATGCAGCAGCTCGAGCTGACAATTTCGAGCAAGAAACTTCCTCTCAACATGCTGCTCTATTATTGCCTCTCGCTCTGAGCTCTCAAAGGGATGGATACTCTTCTTCATACTTCTCCCACTTCACAAAGTACGACACCCTCTTTGGAGTCACCACTTTGTGCTCGTAAGGATGCGGCTGCCTGAGGCATTCCACAGAAGAAGAAACTCCTAAGCATCTCATCGGCGTCGAAATCATCATGTGCTCGTAAGGATGCGAAGTGCTCGTAAGGATGCGGCTGCCTGAGGCATTCCACAGAAGAAGAAACTCCTAAGCATCTCATCGGCGTCGAAATCATCATCATCATCAAAGCCATGCCGTGATGAGGCCGTACCAAGAGCAGGCTCTTCAGATCCACAAAGATCGTATCTTTCCCGGCTCTCCGCTTCGCTGACGCACTGGAAAGCCATAGAGACTTCCTCGAAGGCCTCCTCACCTTCAACGACAGTTTCCGGTATGCTCTGCAAACATCCCGAACCGTGCAATCGTGCTCCAACTCCAGGATCTCGTAGTAATCTCTATCTTCCCTAATCTGATGAGCGAATGCCACCTGCTCCTCTGTGTAGGATCTGGAAGAAGAACCTAGGGTCGAATCAGCAGCGCCATCTGAACGATTCTATTCCACCAGTAGCGGAAAGGAGATCATCGAGTGCGAGAGAGGGGTCGAGGCGGCAGGCGTCGGAGAGGAGTTTGAGGGCACGCGACCGGTCCCCCGTACCTAGGGCTTCCATTCCCATCCTAAGACACTTCAAAGCCGCGTCCGTGTTCCCATCCATACCTGGTGACCAACCAGCATTTCAGTTGGAACCCTAATTCCCCTGCAAAGAGAGGGTAAGAAATGTGATCATTCCTTTCCGATTCCTCCAAATATCACACCACAGTTAAGCCAAAAAAAGGGAACCTTTTTAGGGGCCACGACGATTTCCACCTCAAAACGCGAACCGAAATCGATTTCGAGTTGTCGCCTCGAGGAAGAACCGTTCTGCTCCTACCTTCGATCGACATATTAGGGTTCGCGTTCGAAGCAGCGAGAGGAAGACGTCCGATTCATCGCAGGAAGCGGACGACCTCAACGGCCATCAGCAAGTGCGTGAGTCAGCTCATCTTAGCCGTCCAAACGACGGAACTTTTCGTGAGATGGCGGGAACGGGAACGCTACGTATCCGGATGCAACATCCGCCGTTCGATTAACAATTGATCTGCTCTGATAGATCATTTTGCACAGTGTTGTATATAATTATTGCTGCAACCATCTTAGATTATTTCTATTCGTTATCATTAATGTCAAAATAATCTTATGGTACACTTCGTTAAGTTTAGATAGAGCTGTGTTCGACAATGCTTCTCCTTCTACGTTTCCGCCATGCATTCTGCTGCTGCTTCGTCGCCGAACTGCTTACGTTGACCACCGGATCATATTCTGCAAAGAAAAGAACAGACGCACGGCAGTCAGTGACACTGAGACGTGATTTCATCTCACCATGAGGCAGAAAGGAGAGAGGAAGAGAGGATTAGTACTGTGCGTATTCGACATTTATTTTTGTGTTTGGAATCTTGGAAACAGCGTCGAAGGCTCTGTTCGACAAGACGAGGGTCGAAGGACACGGGCTGACTCTGCAGAAATCCACCACTTGGACGACGATGGAGCCGTCCTTGCACGGCCGCCTGAGGCCGCTGAGGCACCGGAGCTGGTACTTTCTTCCGCAGGCAGCGCCGTTGTCCCACATGCCATTGCCTGCTGCCACGAAAAGCCCATTCTCCGGCAGTTGATCCTCGGTGTAGCCCGGGCATTTCGTCGCTGCACCAGTGTAAACCAAGCCATGTGAGATGAACAGTGAAGACGAAGAAGAAGAAGAAGAAGAAGAAAAAGGTCTTACGAAGATATGGAGGATCGTATGACGTAGCTGTGCCTACATCTGCTGAAACTGTGACGAGACAAACGTCACAGATCAAACCCAAGAGCGTCGCCACTGCCACCCACCGCTCTCTCTCCATCACCGAGCACGTCTTGCGTTCAGCTTGACTCGCTTGCAGGCTAAATTTATACTTGGGGAGTGGGCGGCACCTCCATTGCTCAAACTAATACTACCATCAGTTCTTCCTCATCCACTGCTGCACACGATAAGATTCAATAGTGGAAATCGTGTTGGGTGGCTGGCTTACCCAAGCTTTCCGCCATTTCCATTCCCTATCACAGTTAAACGAAGAGCACTATGGGATACATCGTTCCTTTACGGAACTGAGGCTTTATCTACGGTATATACAAACGAGGTCGACATGGGGATGATTAGCTAAGGAGATCGATCCTTTTCTTATTGATGGTGCTGTGTATGTCATCAGAATAAATATTTATCTAATTAGCTATAGATGAGGATTATGCCTTTGATGGAGAGGTCACTCGCAGCTCAAAATGGAACCGCGGATTAGCAGCTGGAGAGACTTCGAGCACTAACGTCACATCCTTTTGGCCGACCGCTCGCCATTCGTTGAACTCCTTCTTCGGATCAGCATGAGCGCATTACAGTGACATTTGACGCTGCTTTGCTTTCTTTCCGCTGCTAGTGGAGCTTCTCAGCCTCTTCATGGCCACTTCGTTTGGGATAAGTCTAGCAAAGTTTTGATCGTCTTCTACAGACATGGCTGCGTTGCTGTAAGTCTTCGTTCTTTACTCATACAGCATGTGGGTTTTCTGAGTCTCTTAGATCATCACATAACTCTATTTTAGAATAATGATGATATATACCTGTCATTCAGCTATAATTTTCACTAAATATATAATATCAAGATAATTCATTTTTCTTTTTATATACATCCAAAGCACTATACCAAATTATCTACTAATACGAAAAATATTCATCCAATTAGGACTTGACAAGTGGTAGCTTAGTCAGACCAAGATAGTCAAGATCTTGATCTGTCACATGAACATCAATCCAATATAAAATATTAAAATAATATTTCATAAAATAATATTTTATTTTTAACAAATTATAAGGATTGTTACTGTTTTACTTGCCTCCACTCCCTTTTATCAGTAATTTGAGCGTTGGAGTGATCACGTCGGAAAAATACTGGATCTTGGTCTTCTTACATGTTAGTATTATATCAGGTGTTTGAGACTCCCTTAATCACTTCTGGAGACTTCTTAGGTTTAAACTAAATCAGGTTGATCCGATCATTACAAATATCATCCCATGACACATAATTAATCGAATATGATTTTTTTGAATAATTTTGGTCTTAGTAATTTGATGTATAAGAAAATGAAAAGACATATCTATTATTAATTAGGATTATTTGTATAAAAAACATATAAACGGCTTGCCGTTTTATCCCCAACCCATCAATTGAATTAGTGAACGAATGGGAGTCAGACTAATTTAGGTGATCAATTGAGATATATAAAAAAATATTTAAATGATATTTAGCAGGTTTTTAGAGCCTTCTATTAAGTTTTCTGTAGAGTGTCCTCTTCGTATATATAATGTTATATTTCAAGGCTTGAAATTAAAAAAATAAAATTAATTAAAATCACAATCTCTTTCTAAAAGCAGCCAAAAATATTTCATGGGGAAATATGCAATATGTCAATTATTAAATGACAAGTGCTAAGAACACATTCATCCATCGGGATGAATGAGATATTAGATGTGGATTGGATCACAAGAATTGGATAATGTTAACAGATAGAGATTATCGATTAGTGAGTCGGTTCGATTGGTTCTTGTTAAAAATATAGGTCCTTTCTGATAACTCATCCCAACTAACATGGAGACCAATCATTATGGGTAGGACGAAAAAATCTGTATGGAGAGACAGTTTGTCAAGAGCGACTTACTCTTCAAGCAATGAAGCTAGGTTTGAGAGCTGGGCAATCCCCTCTTAATTGTGCCTCCGAGCTACGCTGATGACACTGCACAACATGCCTGCATAAAAGGTATCCCGACTTGACCTATCTAATTCTTAAGTCAAGAAAACAAATAGGGAGGACGATAATAGTATCAACAGTATAATCAAGAGAGTAGAGTCTCTTTTTCTTGCTTGCCCCAACTTGGTTTGAGGCATGTTTTTTATACTTGGGCATTGAACGGCCTGGACGTGCGTTCGCTAAGACCTCCCTTACCATGTACGGTGGAGGTATTAATGAAGATGGCTTACTGGTGTGTGTCTCCTGATGCCTAGGGCAAATCGTTGGGGGATGCTCTTGGGCTGACTTCATTATCGCTTTGGATTAGGTAGACTTCATTATCGCTTTGGATTAGGTAGATAGTGGTCCCTTGACTTTATTATCGCTTTGGATTAGGTAGATAATGGTCCCTTTATCGATCGTCAACAAGGAAAGACCGGTGAAGTCGGATCATATCATAAGTTATCAATATAATGGTATAACTTCTACTAATGTATTAGTTAGGAGTGGATTATATAGACCCATTTCCAAAAGCTAAGTGGTGCGACCCCTAGTCCCCGTGCTTTTATATGGGTTGTCTTTTTAACTTTACGATTATCTTATTAGAAAAGATGCTTAAATTGGCATATTAAGAGGTCAATTCCCTCTTTTCTATGTTGTTAAGAAAATGATTTAAGGAATAATGACATAATTTTTATTAAAATCACACCAATCTTAGATCGGCAGATTAAGATTGCAATTCCCTCTTTTCTATGTTGTTAAGAAAATGATTTAAGGAATAATGACATAATTTTCATTAAAATCACACCAAACTCGTTTACCACTGTGTCTGTGTCTGAGTGAGTGAGAGAGAGAGAGATAGATAGAGAAAGATTGGATTTGGGTATGACTACCTAAGAAAATTCTTCATAATTTCATATATTTGACCTAAAAAACTATTTTATATTACTTATTCTCTCGTCTTTAACAACCAAAAAGTTTTCTTACTATATAATCTTATAATTTATATTTTTAATATAGCATATAATTATATATAATCATTTTTTTTCCAAAAAATCAACCTATGATTCAACTAATTGAATAGCACCGAGTTTCACTAAAAAGACTACTTTACCCCTCGGATTGACGACTCTCAGCTGTGGTATGGGGATAATATGGTCATATCAAAAGATGCTTAACATGTGCCGTAGATACTGTCATAGCACAATTATACCCCTATGCGACCTTTTATTTATCGCTGTGAAGGCCGTGAATCGTACCATTTGATGAGGGCAGTTATGGGATAAAGCAATATATTGATGCCTTGAACCCTTACAACAACGGGATAAAGGAGGGAAAGGGGGGAGAAGCACCGGTAGAAGGCCGAGGCTGATCTCTCTCGCCGGTCCCCTCTCGCTTCCGTCGTCCGCTCGCCCGCCCACGGCGAGATCGACGATAAGTAGGGGGGGGGGACTGGAAGGAGAAGGGAGTAGTGGGCTTCGATTTCTCTCATTCTGGGTTGATTCCTTCGCCCGCCGTCCGATTGCTTCGCGCGGAGCGTTCGGGTGACCGTCGTACGATTGAGTTTTTTGGATTCTTCTGTCGAAATCTGGTTCGAACGCCGCCTTTACCTGATGATGACTCATACGAATCTTTTTTTGGTTTCGGATATCAACCACGAGAAGGAAGGCAGTGCTTTTCTTGGATTATCGTTTGCTTCGTTTTTTGACTTGCAATTTGGTACCCACTTCATTGTGCCATGCCATAGCGCAGAATTCTGCTCGAGTTCCTCTCCTCGAAAAGACCCATTTTTTGGCTGCAATCTTTAGTTTCCTCTGTTTCTCATTCCTCCATCTAATTCTTGCATTTAGGTGTTTCGGCTCTTTTTCTTTTTTGTTGCAATCTTAATAGTTTGTTCTTTTTTTTTTTCTCATTCTCTTGAATGAAAGGCTTTTTATTTCCTGTATTTTTACTGTCAGATTTGAACAAAAGCAGCTACCTTGTTACGTTCTTCGGATTTGGTTACCGAAAGTACCTTGCGAACAAAGGGAGATGGATATGGACGCTTTAGTACTGTAATCGTAAATCCAATTGTTGTACTGAGATTGAAATGGCTGACAAGAGGTTGCAAGCGGTTGCGGTTGGGAAGAAGAGTGATGGGTTCCTTCTCCCCTTTCCAGGATTGGGCTTTTCATGGAACCCCCAGGAGGGATTTTATCCCTCTGATGGCTTGTTTGCGAGTGTTGGGCAGATGGGAGTTGGCTTCGGGGTTTCTCCGAATTCTCCTAAGCCTACAAACAACAGTGCAAAGGTGCCGGGGACTGATCTCTATGTGAAGTGTGTGTCCCCGGAGGTTGGGTACCGCGTTCTGGCAGCTGCCACCGCATCTGCAGTTGAAGCGACTGATGTCATAGAGGAAGCAGTGGTTAGAAAGAATGAGAAGAAGGGTGAGTTGCAAGTGAAGATTAGGATAGGAAACCCCCATTTTAGAAGATTGGTCAGTGGAGCAATTGCTGGAGCAGTGTCACGGACCACAGTTGCGCCTTTGGAAACGATCAGGATGCATCTTATGGTAGGAAGCAATGGGAACTCAACAGCAGAAGTGTTCCAGTCTATAATGAAGACGGAGGGGTGGAAAGGGCTCTTCCGTGGCAATTTTGTCAATGTCATCCGTGTTGCACCAAGCAAGGCCATTGAGGTATTGATTGTGTCGATCTTATCTCGGATATGTTTCTAGTTTAATAATCATGTTCTGCTCTGAGACATCATATGTGTGTTCCTTACTAATACTTTCTTTCATAGGAGTTTATAGCCTTGTGCCGGTTGAGAAAAGTTATATGCTGTCAACTTCTTTTTTGTGGTTTATCTCGTTATTACTCAATAAAGATTTCTGGAAAAAGTTGTGAGATGTCTTATGGCAATTATTTTTGAAGGTTAAGAAGCATTTGTTACTTCTCTGTTGGCTTAATCTCTTGCTCCTTTTCAGTTTGATTATGTTGGCCATATGCAATTTCTGCATTTTCTTACCTTATACTGAACAAAAGGATTTTGTAAAGTTCACTCCATTGTGCTAGATTCATCTAATTTACAGTTCTATTGGCTAGGCTCATGTTCCTTCTCTTTTTTCTTTTATTTGTCTTATATTAGTTTTAGTTAACCTGGAACTCTTAAAAGAATAACATTTTGCGGTCCTTATCCGAAGGATGCACCTGGATCTTTTATCGGACAGATATGATGGATAGCATCCTTGTGTGTTTTTTCTAAAGAGTAGATATGTGGCACCTTTTGTTCTTGATAAAGTCAAAGCAATGTACTATTTGAATTCACTATGATGTTTTTAGGTGCTTATTATGGACAAGAGAAAAGAAACAATTGAATAATTTGATCATACGATGTTGCATACATATGCAGTCTCTGCTAATCTTCCTGTGCGTTTCTGAGCTCCTTATGGTTTAACATAGTTAAGTCAATTATGAAATCGACATTTTTTCCTGGCTATTTGATTTTGACATTTTTGGCATGGTTTTGTACATCGTATAAGATGCTTATTTCGGTTCTCCTGGCAGTTATTTGCTTATGACACAGCTAAGAAGGTTTTGACCCCCAAGGATGGAGAAGTACCCAAACTTCCCATCCCCTCGTCGATCGTCGCAGGGGCATTTGCTGGAGTCAGCTCAACCCTCTGTACATATCCTTTGGAACTACTCAAGACTCGACTAACTATACAGGTTCGCAAAAACCCCTCGAGTGTTTATCTTGCATATACATTTTTCATTTTATTTGTGCCGCTTGTGCAGAGAGACATGTACGACAATCTTCTACATGCTTTCCTGAAGATCGTACGTGAGGAAGGTCCTTCGGAGCTGTACAGAGGTCTTACTCCAAGTCTCATAGGAGTCATGCCGTATGCTGCCACTAATTACTTTGCTTACGATACCCTAAAGAAACTTTACAGAAAGACGTTCAAGACGGAGGAAATCGGCAATGTTGCCACTCTTCTGATTGGTTCAGCAGCTGGTGCTCTTTCGAGCAGCGCCACATTTCCGCTTGAAGTTGCTCGGAAGCATATGCAGGTCGGAGCCGTTGGTGGCAGGAAGGTCTACAAGAACATGCTTCACGTGCTCTTGAGCCTACTGGAGAAAGAAGGGATCGGAGGGCTCTACAAAGGGTTGGGGCCGAGCTGCATGAAGTTGGTGCCTGCTGCTGGGATCTCATTCATGTGCTATGAGGCTTGCAAGAAGATCTTAATCGACGAGGCAGAGGAGGATGCATAATTCTATTATATTCTCCTAACAAAGACGACGGAACCACAAACTAAGAGATTTTGAAGCTTTCGAGCACTTTGAAGTTTTTTCTCATGTTGTTTAGATTTTTTTTTAGATTAAAAAATATTATATTTAATAATGATGCAGAATGTAGCTGATAAGTCGTCGTGGTCATCAGTTTATTAGAAGAGAAAAATTTTGCCATCAATGTAGACTTCTTTTCTGTTCCTCATAAATAAACTGTAGTTTAGCTAATACAACTGAACAGTAGTTTCATTGCTTCTTGTTCTTTGCCTTTCTATATCATTGCTTTTCTAGGAGTCCGGTTTTGTGCTTGATATTATTGGCTGAAGTAAGTTTAAGAGACTGCTTTTGTCCATTTACCGGTGAATGGCAATGACTGTTCATCTGTGGCAACGATCATTGATCTATTGTGGTTAATTAAGATTAAGAACATGACATATGAAATGTAGAATATGATGAGCTTTGATGCCGTTGGCATTCAAAGTTTTGCATGAACAAATATTGCCTCCTAAACTACCCTACTCTTTCGGGAGGCACAAAAAGCCTTTTCACCAATTTGATTTCTCAGTTGCAAGTGGCTTAAAATTTAGTCCTCGACAAATCTAACCAGCAAGCATCGATGGAGACGAAACAAATGTGTTGCCATTAACTCGAAGAAAATGACATCAGTCAAATAACCTTGATCATAAATAATGAGAAAAAACAAATATGTTCTTTAATTCACAGAAATAACCCACAAGGTAAATAACAATATTGTTCTGTCAACCCAAGAAAACAAAAACAGGGATGGGATTCGTTCGTTCAGTTCTGCTCCTCACCATCTTCAGCATCTCTCTCTGTTGCTGCAGCCATCAACTCGTCGAAGTTTTCCGTCTTCCCCAGCAATATCTCAATCTGTGTAGGAGACTCGAATCAAGCACAACTATGAGTCATCATAATTCTAGCAAGTCTTACCTTTGCTTTCTGCATAGGTCGTCCCCTGGATTCATCCTTCACATCAACCATAGACGTCATAATCTCTGCAGATTTGTTTTCGACAAAAATTTAACTATAAAGAGCCTCGACTCTGTGGTATTCTTTCCAAATTGTAATCTAACAGGTGAAAATAAGAATCCAAAATCTTACTCTTCTCAACAGCGAGACCATTGTTTTTGAGAATCTCAGCAATGGTGACTACAGTTGCGATGGCTGAAAAGTTCAACGAATGCACGATAACAAATGATCATCCATGGTAAGGTGAAATTTGTTACAAGCAAACTACATCAGCATAAGTATCCTCTGTCTGTGTCAACTAGAAATTAAACTTTTCAGACACAAGCAACTACTGTAGCAACATTATTATTATTTATTTCACTTGAGTTTGAGCTCAGTAGATAGGGCATCATCAACCTGATAACACGAACATTCCATGAGTTCCTAATGATAGAATGTAAGCATACAAATCTCCTACATTGTTTTCACCAGTGAAAGATTCCGTTACATCTTCTTCTTTTTTTTAAGTTAGCTCGATATACATAAGCAGAGAATTCCAGTTCCTTTTCTTCTTCCAATTCTCCAACTCGTACGAATATCTAGTTGATTATTAAAAACTTCGACACCAGAAAATTTCTCAAGACAAAGCAAGCAGTCAAGCATTAACACCGTGGAACTTTTCAAAGGGAAAAAAAGTGAAGGATCACCCAAAGGAAGCCTATGAAACATCGATCGCTCTAATTGTTTGTTGGATATGGAGATGTGCCTGGATATGTGTCTTGATCAGCTAAGCACAAGAGCATAATAAACCAATAGGCTATTAGATCATAACAATTGGTAGCAAAATAATTATGTTACACATATGCCATTCTCACAATTTACCTGTTAAGACATAAATGAGAGTCCAATCCATCAAATTAGTTTCAGCATAAGAAGAATTACCAAGACCATAGCCCAAAGAAATAGACTTGAATAGTGCTTGTTCGTGCGGAAGAAGATATATATTGTGAAAGCAGTTACACCCATTGATAGGAGTGATATTAGTAGAGCAAGGAAGCAATACCCATTCCAAGAGCCGAAAGCTCCACTTCGTTGTGTTGCTGCATGTACCTCTGCAACCAAAAGTATCATGGAGTTATCGACTATTACAACGAATAAGAGATACGCAGAGCACCCGAAGCTCAATCATGGACACTAAAAGATATCAACTTGAGGCCGAAATTAAGAGAAAAAGCACAAATGAAATATAACGCCGGAAAATCCAAGAAATTTCTTCTCATTCTGGGGCAACATCAACTAAGGTTAGGGTTTGCCACCTTAGCCAGATTGACATAGAAAAAGAGGGGCTTCTTCGTATTCGAGACTTGAATCCGGTTCTTCTTGTAGGAATCGGCGTTGACGCTGAGATTGTTGATGCCTTCCGTGACCTCCTCCATCGACGATCGTTTCGCTTACAATCTGCAAAGAGACGAGAGAGAGAAACCCTAATGCGCGCCCACAACCGAAACGAGACAAATACGTTATATATACCACTAGAAATAATACGACATGTATATATATACATGTATATAACTCTGTGGACTCGGCGAGTTGAGTCACAGCCCCTCCCGAGCTTTGTCCGAGTCATACCAAGACTCGGCGATTCCAAAGCCCAAACGACTCGCGCATTACACGAGGGATCCCCTACAAGAGGGATCCCCTACAACTCCATCTACTTTTAGTATTATACAATTCGGACGTCACAACCGTCCATTAGAACCAGCGCAACTCACACCTGTGTGATCCCCGGCAACCTTGAACGTGGGATCCGATTCACATGTGATCGAGATGCGTCTGTTGCGCGCCAAATATTGTTATTTCTAGACTATTGATATATATATATATACATATATATGTATATATATATATATGTATATATATACATATATTGATATATATGTATATATATACATATGTATGTATATATATATATGTATGTATATATATATATATATGTATGTATATATATATATATATGTATTTATATGTATATATATGTATATATATATACATATATATATGTATGTATACATATATACATGTATACATACATGTATACATATATATATATATATATATATTTGTGTATATATATATAGTATAAATAATACTGCTAACTTTTAATGTTTTTTTAAAGTATCAACTAACATTTATAAATAATTAATTGATAAAAATAAACAATAATTAACATCTAAAAATGACATGGATCTTTTCAAATGATAATGTTTTCCAAATCTTATGAAGAGCTATACAATGAGGGGCACAAAAACTCATAAAGCAAATCAAATTCCACAGCATTACAATTCACTTTCTTACTAATCTCAGAATAAAACACTGAAAAATAATGTACAAAAGCTGTTACTTGATACAAATTCCACAACACATCCAATCATAGATGCCTTTCCTTTTCTTGGTCATTTCTGAACCCTTTCGCCACAAAATACTAATGAGACTTGTTAATGGGAGACAGCATGTGTCTTGCTTGGATCATTCTCCTACAGACCTTCTCCATTGGCACTGCTGTTGGATCCTCTCCTGCTAACCGTAGTATTTTTCAAGATCTGCAAGAGAAATACAGGCTGCAAAATTAGAAGAGTTTCATAACGGCGAGTGATTTCAGATGGATGATCCAATTAGCACGAGCCAAAGCAAAAGAAATCATGGTTAATACCTCACAACACGACTAAAGATGCTCAAGATATAATGAAATGACACACTCGGATGTTTCTGCAACGTATGAGAGTTCATGGCCGAATAAAGTCATGAATAATGTTTTTACAAAGCAAAAAATGCAAGCAAAAAAGTCTTTCACAAAGCAAATAGTCTCATGCCACAGAAGCAGTCCTGTGAATCATGTGGTGATTACATGGTTTCGGTAGCTATAAATGACTCAATTATCCATGAACACCAACTTCATCGTAAGAAATCTGGATTTTCTCACAGATGATGATGCATTTGTTTATTTGTTTTTGTTAGCAAATGAATGCAACATAGAACACACATGTTGGACCACTGTGGACATGTTTTGGATTGAAGTGCAAGTCAATACAGCTAGGCAGCAACTGCAGAAATTGCCTGAGTATAGAACATCAAATGGTTCATACAAGCAACTCAAAGGTGCTTGTGAGAACTGAAAATGATCTGTGCAGAATTTGCTATGTCAACATGGCAAGAAATGATAAAATCTCACATCAGCAGCCATCGCAACCGAAAATATTCCCCGAATTATCCTAATTCAAAAAGTTCTTCACTAACCGCAAGATATTAGGCTCTTCGGATCCACATACTCCACCTTGGAACTTCACTAATTTAAGCATCAAAAAGATCTGAGTCAGAAAACCCGACATCAGACTCCTGCAGACACTACCCTAGGTCGAGTCTGTACCTGTCATCCCTTTAAGGAACTGACTTTGGAGATAACAGTGTTTACAAACCATAGGTTTAAGAGAAGTAAACAACTCTAGGTTCAGGAAGTCATTGTAATATGATATATATATACACACACATAACAGGCAAGTTTTGGTAGCTTGATGAAGAAAGCTATATGGCTTGAATTATACATTCATCATGCAGTGAATCTAAAAGTATGTTCATCTTTGACAGGTAGAAAAATGAGCCAGAAAACATCAGGTCTTGTTTCACTCGAAGTAACAAGTGGCGATAAGTATGGTGGCTATGACAAAGAATGTTATTAGAGTCGAGAAGACATACTTGTCTCAGCATGTTGTTCTCATTCTGCAATGTGGACATCCTCTCCTCCAGTTCTGAGTTCTTGGCCTCCAAATCCTTCACCTTGGCCTCCAAATCATTCAGGTAAGCCTTCTTCCTCTCCCTGGCTTGCTGGGCTGACACTCTATTCCTCAGCAGCCTTTTGTTGGACAAGACACGTCATACAGTAAAAGACAAGACAAAAGTCATTCCCAAAATTCCTGACGGATTAAACGTTGTCCAAACCTCTTCAGCCGCTTGTGCTCCTTGTCGGCCGGGCTCCTCCCTCGCCGCCGCTGGCCGCCCTGGGCGGCAGACTGGGCCCGGTCCGTACCAGCCGTCGAGCCGGCCTCTCTGCCGGAGGTCGATGCACCGGCCGGCTCGAACCCGAATTCCGGCACTCTCCTGATCTCCTCGTCGCTCTCCATTCCTGAATCAGGGGGCCCAAAAAAGCTCAATTTCGCCATCACGTCAAGAAAAAAGATCAAAACTCCACAAGGCAGCACGAACAAGAACAGCAAAACAACAAAAATCCCTCATTTAAAAAAAAAACGCAATTTTGACGAAGCAAAAAAGGGCGAAAAAGGTACATTGGTCGAATTAAACCGAAAAATATCTTCATCTTGGACTGGGAAAGCACAAGCTCCTTTAAAAAAGCGATTTTTCCGCAAAATCCATGAGAATCAATACAAAAGAAGAAGATTGCCTTCTTTGACTTCCATCTGGGGCGCAGAACTCGAGGACCTCTCGCTGCTCGAAGGAAGTGAGCTGGTAGTCTGATCCTGCAGCATCCTTCCTCCTCCTCCTCCTCCCTATAGAGGGAACAGATCTACAGAGTGGAAGAAAAAGTCTCTCTCTCTCTCTCTCTCTCTCTCCCACCTTTTGGGAAGGAAGGAGGGGGGAGGAGGATGGGCTGGTGATATCAATGGGGGGTTTCGGGGTTTAAAGGCGCGATTCTAGCCGTCCGATGTGGGAGCATCGGACAGTAGAGAGTGCGTGATCGTGGACGAAGGAGGAGCCACGAAACCCAGGGGGGAATCCAAAGGTGCGCAGGCGGCGAGCGTGGAGAGTTACTGACCGTTCGATTCATATCAAATCTAGTGGTCGATAAGCCCCGTGCATTGAATCCGGTCTTCACCATTTTGGTCATTAATAATAAGAACATACCTCCAATATTTTTTTCTTGAGCATATATCTATTTTTCCCTTCTTTTTAATGTTCTTTATATGATTTATTAAAGGGTTTTAAACAACATAATTTTCCTTTTCCTTAGATTTAGTTAAGTGTCCCTCTCCGTCTCTGTATGATAATGGGGACCATTGGTCCACCATAAGGTAAAAATCATAATTAATTATCAAAAAATATTAAATTTAATTATCTCATCATAGATGATAAAAATATAAAAAGTTTAACTGTAATATAAATAAATAAATAATTGAGACTTATGATTTTTTATTTTTGTTTTATTGTTTGTTTATAAGAAGAAAATAAATATCTTTCCTCAGAAAGAATTAAAAATTATTTGAATATCAAGAAATTTGTAAGTGCAATTTTTTTTTTAACACATATTGTATGAATTTAAACACTTATTGATTATGCAATAATAGAAAAACTCACCAGTGAGATAATCATCTTCTTATATTGTATTAATTAGTAATTGAGAAATGATCATTTGGGTACTAAAATTCCTTTTTTCCTGGAATGTAAAATGCATGTTATCTCTCACACCATGTGAATTGTATTGGTTTTTTAAGGATGGGAATTGCTTGATGAATGCTACAATCTAAATGAGGGCACTCTTTGGACATGGATAATAGAGACAAGAAGGTATCAAGGAGATTTGGACTTGACATGCCCTCCCATGTTGATCTATCCACAGGATGGGAATAATTCTTGGCTGGTCATGCATCCTTCACATTTCCCACCTCAGCCATGAGGTTGTGAGATGACATGCTACCACCTGTGGATTTTTATGAGCCAAAGCTGGGCATTCTCTTTCCACTGAAATGATTGCTGGAAAAAGTAGTTGGAGAATTGAATTGGAAGTATGAAAACTTGCAGAGAGAGAAAATGACTCCTCATTTGTCTTTAGACTTCAATTCACCTCTCACCATGTGTCCAGAAAACTTGCCCAGCAAAGAGAATGGCACTGTGCAGAGACAATGGTGTCTTAAAGGATCAGAACCATGCACCCTCAGCAAGAAAGCCAGGTTCAATTCTTCTCTGTTTTCTTCCAAGATGCATGTATACTTGGTAGATGTTGCCAACAGCAATCAAGTTACTTTCTTCAGTGGTCCACTGATGAGTGGACAAGCATTCATGTGCCTTCACTGCATCTTTCTTTGTCACTTTCCTCTTTCTATGGGCATCCTTTTCCTCGCTGCAGATCCCATCTTCCTGCATGTACACTTGCTCTGCACAATTTAGACTCCCTTTCATCACTTGGACATGTCCAGGTACCCAGGATGAATCTTTAAGCACTTGCCAAACCTTAACATGAAGAATCCCACAGGTCTAGGTGCAGAGATCAATCAAAAGAAGCTAGACAGACTTTAATAAAAGATAGAGTTTGGCAGCTGCAAGGGTCTTTTCTTAGGCAGATTTTTGCAAGTAAAAAGAGCTGTCTCCATAATTTTGACAATGAAGATGCCTCACCTGCTGTCCTCCAAATGTACACAGGCATTCAAGGAAAGTCCAATTGAGAGGGAGGGAGAGAGAGAGAGAGAGAAGAATAATTTGAATATTAGCTACCCTTATCCTAGGCACACAAAACATTATGAAAATGCATCCAGTGAAACATCCAGCATGTCTTACAACAGTAAGTAAAATATAAACTCATAGGTAGATCATGGAGAACAAAAGAATCTTCCCAGAAACTGTCTTTGCAAAGATTAAATAGCATGATGCACTTGCCAATTATTTTCCAGGTACAAACCTGGGGTACAAAGAACATATGACATAGAAGAACACATGATGCATTGGAGAAACAGATTTGAAACATCCATAAGGTTATAATACAAAGAGGACACATGTACCGATGGATCAAGTGATATTGGTGCACAATTGGTATAGTTGCATCTGGATAGATTCTATTTGGAAGAAAGGACCAGGGAAATAATCAGCAGAATCATAAGTTGGACACAGAATTTAATTGCTTAGGTAGCC
This sequence comes from Musa itinerans, assembly GCA_001649415.1. Classification (NCBI taxonomy): domain Eukaryota; kingdom Viridiplantae; phylum Streptophyta; class Magnoliopsida; order Zingiberales; family Musaceae; genus Musa; species Musa itinerans. The sequence continues at coordinate 160,400 of LVTN01000399.1, forward strand.
CATGGTTGCAATTTGCACCTTCATGAACCCATGAAGATATCAAATGATGAGCGATCGCATAGGGTCCAGGAACAAACATTGGTGCGAGTTCTCCACTTTCCACTTTAAAGTCTGAAGAGAAGTTCTGACCTCTCTCGACACCCCCGCACATTTGGTTGACCTTCAAGGCAGCTGTCTTTTGAGCTTTCTCATATTCAGCAAAAGTAAGTGCCTTTTTGACATCCTCTCTTTTGTGCCACTGAGCATCTGAAGAAAAGAAGTATATAGTATATTTCTGCTGTGTTGTCGTAGTTGCCACGTTCTATGAAAACTACTGAATATACTTACCTTCTAGCTCCACCTTGTCCACATGAATATCAAATGATTTGGCATATGCAAAGAACCCCACCATCAACTGACATGGCATACTGCTAGGCCCAACTGAGAAAATATAAAACTTCGTCAATTTTGTTTGTGCATTCTTGTCTTTGATTTAGAATGGTAAAAAAAAGAAGCATAAATCTAAAACATCCTCATGTTATTTCATTTATTTTCTTGAATAGTTGTTTCCCATTGAAATATGAACCACGTGACTATATAGTTCAGTGTATTTAAATGTCGGAAAAAATCACAGCATTTCATGCAGTTGAGTGCATCTCAGATACAAAAGTGCCTTTAAGATGCTTGACTACATACGATTTTTTATAATTGAAAATATTCACATCTTCCTTTTTATGACTTGGATCTTTTCATGGACTACATTTAACTGAAACCAATAGTCGTAGAAAATCTCGGGTACATATGTTTCTATTATATGTAAGTCATAAAATTGTATAAACTTCATTTGCAATCTAAAAAATACGAATGTGGACTTTATTGTCATTGTTCATGGTAAGCAAAAACACTATTTTATCACAGTACAGACAAACAAAGAGCAAACAGGCAATCAACTGAAGAAACAATAAACACAATCAGTCATTTAGTCTTGATGCACAGATGTTTTCTGAGTTTGTAACTGAAAGGTAAGTCGACTTTTGCTATTACTAGAACCAACAATTCCTAGTATGATAGAGTATCTTCCTTGGCTTCTAGCTGTTCTGAAAAGAAATAACAACAACAGTCAAGATCAAGATTTAAGTCTTCGATGAATGCATTCACATCAGCCACATTTAAGGCTTTACTTATAGAATAAAACAAATTCTGGTCAGATATATCCAGATGGCTTTCTAAGATGATGGTTCTAGTATCCTACATATTTTAGAAATCAAGCATCCGGTTTGCATGTCTAGGGTGGTACCTCAGCATAAAACATTCTGTATACTAATAACTGAACATATAATTGGAATATCTAACTCACTGAAAAAATAATGTGTTGAAAGTTTCTGTTCATCATCCATTTCTAACCTTTCAATGAGTTTCTTCGACCAAGAATAAAAGATTGTATATGGTGGTTGCAATTCCATCAAATTGAGCTCAAGAAACTGGTGCTGCTTCTTGCTTAACAACAATTGCATTTGTAAGACCCATCCGATTCTACAATTATATGAATCTAATACCCAAACACTATTAACTGACTGTAAAATTCTATAGCTTGATTTCAAATTCTTGCCAATTCATTGTTCAAAAATATTTATAAGAAGAAGAGACGGTAGTAAGACAATCTTTGAGAATGTTCACTCATTACTCTTTTCATAAAACCCAATCTCTAGACATTATGTTGCATGTTTGGGAACACAAAATGGAGAGATAGGTCAATACCAGGCCATGGCTGTGAGCTGTGGTAAACAACTTCACCCACTTCAATACCAGTCTCTTCCCTAGTTTCTCTTCTCACTGCCTCTTCTAAGCTCTCTCCTGGCTAAGAAAATTAAGCAGTTAGCTGTTACAGTCTAGATAATCTCATTTCAACTTGCATCACAAATAGTTCATATCTCTCGGAGTGGACATACGCATGTCATCATTCTGACTTAAATTAAGGTATCAGTACCTCTATAAAACCAGCAAGACAACTCCACATGCGGGGCACAAACCTCGATTGGTGGCTCAACAGTGCACAATCATTCTCCTTGTCAATCACGAGCATAATGACCACCTACTTGAGATAATTAGTCATGCGACAAGAGTGAGCACCAACAGAACAGTTCAACAGTGATGGAAGCAGAGGGATCAAACTATACAGGATCAACTCGCGGATAAATTCTCTTCTTGCAGGACCCATTCGTGCATTGCTTCCGCCTCCCTGCATCAGTGGAAACTGTGCGAGCTCCACAGTGCCCACAAAAACGTGACACATTGTGCCACTCTAGCAGTGATCGTGCCTGGTCCAAGATAAGATGGGAGAAGTCCAGAACTTCTAGTTATGAGCCACATCATGACAACAAAAGAATAACAACAGGAAACAAGAACTGCTAAAGATGGTTGCTAAGAGAGCAAACGGAAATCCTATGATGTCAAATATGATGAATAGTTTCAACATATGTGGGGACATGTAGCCACACTACCATCATTAGCTGGGAAAAGAGGAATCTTCATAATCAAGAACCGAGATTACCATAGTACTACTTACATCAGGAACTCGGTAACATTTTTGTTCACAGCATGAAACTAAGAGTATGAATTGATTGATTTCGAAGTAAAAGCGATCAGCTTTGGCTGGTATACGTCGTTCCGACGTTCTTTACTATGGCGACTTTTGTCCCTTATTTGATCAATTCCCATACAGAGGCCACAAAAGATCATAGCAGAAGAACAGCTTACATGTCCGGCAATGGCCAACTCCCCCATCGCATCCGCATCGGCCCAATCGGTAGCAACCATCAACGTCCTCAACTCCACGAAGCACAGCCCATTGCCGCCGCCTCCCAGTTCAACATTGCCCGCGTCAGAGACGTCAACCGCCCAATAAACGGTGCCGGCTTCCTCCACGGGGCCCGAACCCAAGTAGACGAAGGATTCGGCCGCCAAGTCCCCAAACTTCGCGGCAGAAACCCACCCAAGATTCCACCTTGGCGCCGAACCCGACGTGGAGTCGACGGAGTGGGCCAAAGGTCTGCCCTTTTTGAAAGGCAACACCCTGGCAACTTCCGAGGACCCATCGGCCGAACCGGAGAGGAGGGATTTGAGGGCGTCAAGGGCGGAACTGGGGGAGGACGATCCCTCCGACTTGGGGTGGCTGGATCTCAGCGGATTTCCGGCGAAGGCGTGAGATCGAAGACTGATGGACATGGCTGCCCCGTAGCGAGGAGAAGGAGGACGATCAAATCCTTCGAGAGGTGGAATTAAGGTTCTTGAAGAAGGACTTCGCGGTCTCAGGTATAAAGCGAGAGGAATTCGCTTGAGGAGACGGGAAGCGAGGATCATCTCGCGGTCGCCATGGTTACTACGTTTGCGAGGGCGGGAGGTAGGTGGAAGTAGGGCAAGGATAGCTGACGCAGTCAACTGCGAAAGCATGTATCCGTTAGATCGTAGATGCGAGTGATCATCTGATCTGACGACTGAAAAGAAGAGACTTTTCACATAAACCTGCGACAGAGGTGGAAAGCAAGCAGTGTATTTGAAGACTGCCACGTTGTTCCATACAAGAGCGTCGCAGATGGGTGGACGATGCCGTCGCACGTCGTCGCTTTCATCACCACCTAATCTCGACCGTCCACTGATTTCTTTTATTTTTATTTTTCTAAAAACCCTGAAAGAAGCATAAATTTTGTGATCCGCAAATAGATATTTCATAATTATTTAATATTTAATATATAACATAAAAAATAAATTTTAATTTTAAATTAGTCGTATGATGATACACTTTCATGTTATCTATAAAGGATTAATCTCTTTATATCCTCCTAGATATTTAATTACCTAAAAAAGAAGATAAGTATGAAATTTTTGAATCTCATTGGTAGATATCTCAGAAAATATTTATAGTAATATAAAATATAAAGATACTTTGAAAGTTCGTATCTGTGAGTTAGCTGATTTTACATAATATTTATTTGAATAATCTCCTTTTTTCTGTATTTTCACCTGGCAACGCCACCGCCAGCGCCGAGGCCGTACCCCCGCGGCGTCGCGGGTACTTCCCGGTCAAAGCCGACGGCGGCGGCGGAGTCCTCCTTCAGGGCGCCGCACTCGAAGCAGCTGGAGCGGCTGGCGAAGTTGTGTGCGGCGCAGCAGCAGGACAAGTCGCCATGGGCGGACGTCGGGGCCGCTGAATCCGAACGACGGCCCGCCGCGAAGGCCGCTGCAGTTTGAGGAGGGAAGTCAGTGTGCCAATGGACACCAAAATGACAACGCGAGGCGAAGGACTCCATTTCCCACCTTTGGATGGATAAGAAGGAAACGATCACAACATCCACTTCCAATGATCACCTACTAGCAAAATAGCACATTGCTTTTCTAGAATTCTCGCTTGAAGTGAAACCTCTCTGAGTCTTCTTTTAGTGGATAGGTATAAGGAGGGAGGAAGCATCCATGCAATGTTTTTCGTGCACCATTGCTGAATGAAAGGAAGAAAACTGGTGGATTGTCGAATGATGAAAGTGGTCTTCGAGGATGGCTTTGACCGTCTTTTCGGCTTGTTTGATGTGCTTGCGTTGATTGCCATTTCCCCATCCGAGTTCAACTCCCCCACCCACTTCTCTTTTTCTGCTTTTGCTTTTGCTTTTGCTGCTCTCTGTTTTCCCATGGTGTTAACATTCCCTCCCTTCTCTCGCGTGCTGCAAAAGCGAACAGTGGAAAGAAAGACCATCACCAAGCTCTCTCTCTCTCTCTCTCTCTAATGTCTTTTGTCTTTGTTGTGCTCTCCAGACTCATTCTACAAACACTTGCACATGAAAAGGTGAATTGTCATCACAGTGAAGAACATGAAAGTTAGAGAAGGGAGGGCGATGGCAATTACCTGCTTCGTTCCGCTCTCTCTCCCTAGTCCTCTGCTGTTGCCTTGGAACAGTTAGTTTATCCATGCTCGAAGAGAGATGAAGAGCACAAGAACTTACACCAAGCACTCGAGCAGAGGAAGACGTCAAAGGGACGAGGGAGAGAGGGAAATCAACGGTTGAATCAGTGAAGCGAGCACAGATCTCAAAGTGATCGATTTGGCGGGAAGATTCGTGGGCCCATCATTTGGAGGCCCGGCCCACATTGTACATGCCTCGATATTTCTTTCACTAACATCTGCCTAAAAATTGAATCCGAATCCGAATCCGATAAAGAGTTATTTGGGTTATTAATACATATAACCCCTCCCTGTAAAAGCTTTATTATAATTGTAAAAAAATTAAAAATATTTGTTTGATCAATCTAAATTAAAAATCAAACAACTGATCATTTAGCAAGTGAAGATCCCACAACAACACAGCTATTATGGTTATAATTACCATCATCATCATCATCATCATCATCATCATACGGACTTCGATTCATTCAATGATGACAATGGAAGTAGCTCATCCTCATCCATATGGTCGTGCTTGTGGCATCATGAAGCCATGCACTTGTTTGGTGCCCTTCATCATTCACACCCCAACCACATCGAGCGAGGCGAAGGGAGAGGGGGAGTGCATGATTGGGAAACATGAGGTTCTTAATGGCACATTCAGTGCAAGAGATGTCATTCATCATTGCCAGGGATTCTGTACATGATTTCCCTGGTGGGAATTCAGCAGCGGCCATTAACTGTAGCAGAAGAAGAATCCCATGCATGGTTCCAGCTATATTACATTTTTCTGTGTATTGATCGAATGAAGAAAGTATACAAAACTCATACGTGCCTTTTCATGGCGATGGTTTCGATCATTCACTGCCTCCTCCTGTCGCTGTATTGAATGCTGCAGGCGCTCCAACTCAAACGACGTCGGTGCACGAGAGTCTGTGGCGTAGCAGAGAAGGATGGGGAAATGGGACGTGAGACGCGCATGCCTCTGCGAGTTCATCACGCTCTCTCTCTCTCTCTCTGTTATTATTGCTCATCTTCACCCATCTGTTGCAGCTTATCAGTTCATCATGAACTTCGAAACCACACTTAAATGATGCCTTTCTGTCACCACATCATTGATGTCCTTCTTACGACTCCACGGTCATCGACTGCTCCGGTGGCTGTGCACTGTAAGCATATTACTGTAGTGCATGGAGAATATGCACTTTGAATCCAAACAGATATGACTTCCTTCTCGTGCAACCAAGGATTGTTGAGTCTTCTTGTGTTCTTTCCTTATCCTGTGTATCTAAGGACTTGGTTTACTTCTTAGGATGCTGAATGTAGATTAAACTCTTAGTACCAAGAACAACATATCACAGCCATACCTTTCATGTTTCCTTCTAATACTTAGGTTGATAGAATCACCATCTTGTTTGATTTTACAGAACAGCTACACGAATTGTGGTGACCAACATTGCAAATTAGCAAATACCATTTCTTTCCAAAAGATTTGGGTCTACTTTGTCATAGTCGAAGTAAAAAAGACGAAACGCTTACCAAAACAGTCACGATGAAAAGACAACAGCTAGTTTGCAGAGAGGAAGTGAGACCAAAACGATGAGAGAAGACTCGAAAGAGTTCACAGAGAGGGGAGAGAAGTGAGACCAGAACAATAACAAGGTTGATTGCTGTGGAATACAAGGAAGTCATGGCCACGATCTTCACACTGAGTCTTTCTTGTAGTTTGATTCAGGAGCTATCAGTTCTAATATGTACATGAAGGGGAACACTCAAAAGTAATCAATATGCTGAGGGATGTGGTACGGCTCATCCCTGACCTTCTTGCTTAGCATTTGAGCTGCTACCGGACCTCTGCTCCGACTCCGAGCTCTCCTTGAGTCTCCGGGGACCTCAGGTGGCCTCACTGACCTGATGAGAGCCCAATTCACACCCTTGAAGAACACATGCCTTTTGATCTGGGCAGAGCCCTTCACGCTCCCGATCCTCTTTTTGGGGTTCTTCACCAGGAGCTTGCTTATGAGATCTTGCGCTCTGAGCAACTCATCCAGCTCCTTGCCTGTTGCTGCCGCCACGGGAAACGAAAGCGGCGCCTTGATGATGTTGACGAGGGTCCTCTCGTTGTCCTCGCCTTTGAACGGCGTCCTGCCGTGGATCATCTCGTAGAGGAACACCCCGAGCGCCCACCAGTCGACGGCGCTGCCGTGGCCGGCGCCGGAGATCACCTCGGGCGCGAGGTACTCGTGCGTCCCGACGAACGACTTCGACCGCGCGGTGATGGGCTCGGCGACGAGCTCCGGGTCGAGCTCTTCCTGATCACCCAAGTCATCTTCCTCGGGCGTCTTCGCCTTCCTCTCGCGCTTGTTGGCGCCACGGCCGTAGAAGCAGGCCAGCACCGGCTGCATGGGCGGCACGCAGGACGAGCCGGAGCCCTTCGCGTTCCTCGCCACGGGCTTGCCGCTGAGTCTTTGCGTCATGAGCTTGGGGACGACGTCGCACTTGAGGGAGAGATCAAAGTCGGAGATCATTATGTGGCCGTCGTCCCTCACGAGCACGTTCTCCGGCTTCAGGTCTCTGTAGACCACGCCCATCATGTGGAGGTACTCCAACGCCAAGAGGATCTCGGCGGCGTAAAACCTGCGTAATAGCCATGCGTACATCTCGTCAGAACCTTGCAGTCAGACTACAACGATTGGAGATCGAGACAAAGGGGTTGGAGCGTTACTTGGCAGAGGAGATTGCGAAGCGGCGGCCGGGCTGGCGCTGGCGGACGACGTGCAGGTCGCCGCCGGGGCAGAACTCCATGAGGAGGCATGAGTAGTGAGCGGCGTCGAAGTCGGCGTACAGGGTGGGGAGGAAGGGGTGGTCAAGCGTGCGGAGGATCTCCTTCTCGGTCTCCGCACGCTGGAGCTTCTTGCGGAAAGCGAGCGCCTCCCGGTCGACCACCTTAATGGCGTAGAGGCAGCCCGGGAAGCGGGGGTCGTGGAGCCGGCAAAGATAGACGTTGCCGAGGTCGCCGCTCCCGAGGCGACGCACGATGCGGAAGTGCTCGAGTCGGACGCTGCCGGAGGCGGCGCGGAGACGCTGGATGGCCTCCCACTCGGCCTGGTTCGCCTTGTGGGGCTTCAACTGCTGCTGCTGGCCTCCGCCGCGGCAGGAACGGGCGGAGATGGAGCTGGAAGTGCCGAAGCTGATGTCGCTAATCCAGCTCCGGCGGGATTCGAGGGCAGTGCTAAGGGAAGAGCAGCTGCTGTCGTGGTCGGAGTCGTCTCGGCCGGCGGTGACCGCCATGGGCTGGCGTGTTCGACTTTTGGCGTGCAGGAAGTGGGCTTCTAGCTCAACAAGGTCACCTCTTACACACACAATATTACGAGTATATTTATAATAAGAACAGGTATGGGAAGAGGTCGTTAGCATTTCCATTTTTAGATTTAAAAAAATATAAAAATAAAATATTTAACTATTTATTTTAATATTATTACTTTTACCAACAGAATATATCACACATATAAATAATATAAAAAGATAAGTAAAAATATAATTTTAATATCTCAATTACATATTTGGTGATGACGATACCACTAGGGGCTGCGCGTGATTGATATGGATAAGGAGGAAGAGTGATGACGAGAGATGAGACAAAATGAGAGAAGAAAGATGACAATGCAAATATCGATGTTTGCATCTGCGTTGGCACCAACAACAATGCTGCATTGGCACCAATAACAATGTAGGGAAGGGCGGCATCGCTCTATATCTGCATTACTAATACTCTGCTTGACGCTGACACAGATGTAGAGTGACGAAAGAGCCACTCGACATATGCATTGGTGTCGATGCAGAACATCGTTGCTATGCATCTGCGTCAGCGCTGACAACGATGCGAGGAAGGGCAATGCCACTCTACATGTACATCAATGTTGCTCTGCATCTAAGTTGATGTCGATAACAATACAGGGAAGGACAGTGCTCATATATCTTACCGCTTTCCTCGATCTCTCATCCTTCTTCCTCAACGACACCATGCATTTATGTTGGCACCGACAATGATGTGAGGAAGGGTGATATCTTTCTACATCTACATCAATGTTGCTCTGCATCTAAGTTGACGCCGATAACGATGCGGGGAAGGGCAGTGCTCATCCTTCTTACCCCCTTCCCTAATCTCTCATCCTTCTTCTATCTTTCGTCGCTCAACAAGTGCAAGGGAGAAGAATGATGAGTAATGCTCAACATCCCCGCATCATTGCACATCCTTCTTCCCTCCTTATGCATGTCGAGCGACGAAAGGGGAAAGAAGAATAAGGGATTGAGGAAGGGGGGAAGAAGGATGAGCATCATACTTTCTCATGTTATTATCGACATCGACGTAAGTACAAAGTGGCGACGTCGCTCTCCCTCCTCCTCCTTCCTTTCTCTTGCCATCGCTCATCGTTCTCCCCTTGCCAGAAGGTACAAAAGTCCTTAGTATTCTCATTGGCCACAACCATAATAACCATCGATGGCTCCCAATAGCGTCGTCCTCCACCATCACCGAAAATATAATTGGGACATTGAAATTATATTTTTGCCGTAAATTTTTTATGTTTTAAGGATCGAGATGATGATGAACACACACACACAATACCTAATTACATACGATTGATTTTCGAATATAATCCAAAAGGAAAGCATTATAGATATTCTGCCGGCATCCATCCCAAGGTAGGAAGAAACTCCAGACACAGTATAACAACAAATAAATAAAATAGCAGCAATGATAGAGAGAATAATTTAGTGTCAACTAAGCATATATTTTTGTCATTCATTGAGGTGTAGGATTGAATTGTAATCATGGGCGGCTCCAGATCAAACAAGTGGAGAGTTGTTTATGTTCCTCTTCACTTTCCATTTGCACCAGAATGATCATGCCCGGTGTTTCTGTTGTGCACAAGAAACAGTCACCGAACATGAAGTCTCATACTCAGTTCAGATATTCATGAAAGGATCGTCACCAGAGATGCATTGTAAAAGTTTCAAATCTCAGAAAGCATATTTCACCATGTATTTTTCCAAGCCTATAAAGAAAATTAAGTTATCACCATATATCAACCAGTATCCTAAAAATGTTTAGGTTACAAAGTAAATTTCACCATGGATTTTTATCATTCACTTATATCTAGCTTGCAACTAAGAAGCTGACTATAAAACATGCTGCCATCTGCGTGCATTTCCTTCGCGATTTACAAGTCAAGAAGACGATGTAAACAAGCTTGCACTATGATTTGAAAACTAAGCAAATTCGAGTACCTAAAACACATCAAAACACTTCAAACAAGAAGAACAGGGCGTGACATACCTCCCATAACATCAAAATATCTCAACTCTTTAAAATTAATGTTGTCATGGTATAAAGCAGCCACTGACTTCACCAAAAGCTGGCAACATCAGTAGGAATGGATCCTAAAGGCCAACAGAGTCTAAAGAGTTGTTACATTGGTAGCCCTAAGAAGTTGGTTTTAGTAAACACAAATAGACCACTATAATATGTTCAAAACAGACAAACCTTGATCAATCTGACACTCTTATCAAGAAAGAATGAGGTCTCTAATGTGGCCAGTATATTATTTGACAATGCACTAAATAAAACCCCAAGAGTCCATTGATAATTGATGGTCTTGATGGTAGCCAAAAAGAAAAATACAAGCAAAAACATAAGCCACACTTGGGCAAGAAAATTGAAGATACCAAAAAGTTGTCTGAAGCTACACAACAGAGAGACTTCCCCCCTCACCATATTTTATTTCTTGCATGATTCAGCGCCACGTTCAGTGATCATCTTCATCACCATATCCATCTGGGGGCCCTCCCTCACCAATCACTTCCAGCTGCAGAAACAGAGTTTAGTTTGAGTTGTTCTACTTTCAAACCAAGAAGTATCTATTGAAAAATGTATTACAGGCATCTCATTTTCTTTCATAGCATTGTGAAGTGTAGAAAGTCATCTCAATTACCACAAAGTATTGTGAGCACACAGGGCATTCATGAGGCTTGCCTTTCTCCAACCAAAACCAGACAACATCATGTTCATCCTCTGCAAAAAACAAAAAATATATATATGTTAATTTCCAGGCACCAGACTCGAGGTATTCCATGAAGGCCTGATGAAAACAACTGTTTTACGTTATTTTGTTACCATCAAAAAGAAAATTAAGTATAAGATGGCAGAAAACCTGCAAAACTGAAAACTGAGAACCTAATAGCATCTTATTTCTGTCAACTTACCACCTTCACCACCAGGACAGCCAACTATCCTCTTGTCATAATAAGATTGGATGACAGCAGGTGCTTCCTACAAGTAGACCAAAGATGGGACAATTTATGATATGACAGCACAATGAAACATTTCTCAAATAAAAAAAGTCAAGCACCAACACCTATGCTCATTATCCAGCTGAAATATATATATATATATATGAAAACAGTCACGTTCATCAAGAACAGTAAGCCAAAAAGTCATTGTCCAAGCAGTAGAAAGAAACCACATCGCAATATTGACTTTTATTAATATAACTCCTAGCAGAAGTTTGCCAAGGCATAGGAATCAAGCCATGATGGACAACAAGATAAAAATTGTATAGATCAATGCAATAATAGATTTCTAATTGAATAAATTCAGGTGTGGAAGAACCTAGATATAGGATCCCTATCACAGTAATACTATACTGCATTTAAGCATGGTAGCAAATAAGGATATGGATTATTTAACACTTAAAACATGTGATATACATATTGTTCAATTAGGGTTTTTACACTTGACTGACATGACAAACATACGTCAGTATCTCATTAGAGAAAAGCAATGGAATAAAAAAGACCATACATATGCAAGCCCGATCGCTTGATTATTACACCAAGAGCAAAAAATAATTTGACATCAAATATTAATAATGACAAATGTCATAAGAAGACAGATAGAACCTATAGGAGATTCAAAGGCACTGAACACACTTCCCTGTTCCCAGGGATTTTATATGCTCCAAATTAACATCACTACAGTTCAATTAAGGTTGTTTTTCAATGCAAAAAAATACTTTTAACATCAAATTTTCCTGTGGTGATGGACAAAATTGACATGAATTTACCGTGGAATCTATATACTTGTTCTGGGGCAAGCGCATTCTTAAAGGAGGTGACTGCGGTAGAAGACTGGTGAGATTTTATCTCTAGGTTTTTTTTTATCAGGAAGGTGTTTATTGCCAAACAATGACAACTCTTATTGATGGATCCTTCTTTTAAAAAAAATAGAACAAAGCTCATCTACGCATTTGAGATCTTTTTAAATCTTCACCATATCTCAAGCTTCATTGTGCTAAGAGCATCAGTGGTTGCAAGGAAGTGGACCACAAAAAGTAAAGTTCTTACAGAAGTGACCATTTTCGCTGTAGAACTAGTAAGATGAGTCCCAAAGAGAGAGCCAATTGTGACTTGCAAAGGAGGCTGACAAAGTCAACTTCTGAGTTGTATGAAATGAATATTAAAAGATCCTCCACAACCAAAATGTTTTAGGGGAAAAAGACAGAGACAGGGGGGGTGGAGGGGATGACGATGAGGAGGAGAGGGCTGGTAGGCAGCATGTGGCTTGAAACAGTGGGTGTCATCAAGCTTTGAGAGGCACATGTGGGGGATCACCAGAGAGGCAGCTTTTAGGATTAAAAATAACAAAAAAAAGGAAATAAGGGCTTGCCTAAATTTACAAGGTAGCTGCTAATTTTTTATAATATCAACATATTATTACCATTTATCAATTTACTGTCGTGCTTAGATACACATCATGATTTCTACCTGGATACTCAATGAAAAACAGTTCCCTCTTTTAGTTTCAACTAATCCAATCATTCTAGCATTGCCCCAAAGTATTGACATCTCAAGAATTCATTTTTCACTTCAAAGAGAAAAGAATATTATGTATTTACAAGCACTAGTTTCTACAGCTCCATCAAATCTGGTCATCATAATGCAAGGATGGAAACCATGATTAAGTTTCTGCAAATCATTTACATAAATCTAATATTCTGCGCAGCTAAACAGCAGTTAACCAGTAATAATTTTGTAAACCAATGACAAACTTGTATATTAATAAAATATGTATTATACCTATAAAGAGTTATCCATGAGAACATAGACTTCCATCAGAAAGAACTCTAAATACATTTGTTTACATATATATATATGCTTATTGCTTTAGAGCTATGTCTCTACTAACAAAGGAAGAAATAATTAACTAGGGATCCAATTTTTATACCTCAACACAGTTGCATTTGTGCTCTATACAAAACAATGTGATTTGGCTTAAAATTCACATGATACTTTCCAAGATACAGCTTAAGCTTTTGCGTCAGATGTTATTAATGAAACCCATGTAAAGAAGTCGAATCAAATTAATCCTGGTTTCTGAGATCAATTAGATGTAAAAATAAGTTAGACAGGTAACTGTAAATTTAAGGCTCCCGAAGGGCCTCAAAACAGTCCAAAAGAACAAAAAGAAGTGTGAAAGATGCATATCCATATATAGTGGTCCTCTCGGTCACACATCCGAATCTATTTTGGTAACACGAGGAATATATCCACAACCATATTAAAGAGGAAGACAAACCAAATACTGCGGCTAGGGTCTCAAGAATTAGAACCCCTATGAGAAAAGAGAAGGAACAAGAACTCCTACCTTGGTGCCGAAGGGGCCTACGGGGGCATCCATATCGAACCGCTTCTTTCCCTAAATACCGGAATAAGGAAACATCAAAACATGGTCAGCTTCCTGACAACTCAAAGCATACGATTTTGAGATCGGAAAGGGAAAAAAAGAAACCTCCAGTTCGGCCTGGATCTCCTCGCGCTCGAACCCGGTGGCAATCGGCATCACGTCCTCCACCCTCTTCTTCAACGACCCATCACCTGAAGAAAGAAGGAGAGGAAGAAGAGATCGACCAAATCCGGATCAGCTTCTACGAACTCCCGATCCAAGATCTCGGAAACAAACGAAGAGAACCCCTAAGGAGAAGAGAAGAAAGATCCTACCTGAAACGGAGGAGAAGAACACTGCCGGCTTCGGGGAGGGCGGGAAGGGGGAGAGGGCGCGGCCGCGAAGGGCGGCGGCTGACGGATGGGGTTTCGCGAGAGCGGATCGCCGAGGGGCGACGCAAACCCTTCTCCACATCGTCTCTCTCACTCTCTCTCCCTCCCTGTTCGGCCAGTGTGTTCTCAGGTCGACGGCCGCCCCTTTCCACACTCGTTTCCCTTTCGCTATTAATAATAAATAATATACACCGTTGTCACGGCTGGTTGACACCGCAAAGGGGAAGTGGGTTTTGGGCCCATGTCGTGTTTACCTTTGGCCCAGTTGGCCTTGGTAGTATTAATTTTAGTGTTATTATAAAAATAGTTGTAATAATGATACTATCAATGATAATGACAACATTATAATAGAAATTATAGCGATTGCGGTTGTAAGTGGAGAAGATTATGGCCCTTGGTTTTGACCGACGCGGTTTTGGAGAGAGACTCGACGTCACGAGCAACGATCGATATTTAAGCATTCCCAAACCTGAAATCAACGCTGCAGCAACCTCACTACACTCCACAAATCCCTTTCTTGGTGGATCCAAAGTACGTTCAAGAATTAATCACATAGCATTTGTCATCTGCTTTCTCCACAGCCAAACGAGAAAATAAGCTGGCAGTAATATTACACAACATCCGGAAACCATAGAAGCAGCCCTGATAGGACTCGGCAGATACCACCATCAAAATCATGCCATGTTCATTAGCATCCAAATTAAACATATAAATTCAAAACATTAGAACATAGAGCACGTGTTTATATAGCATATGATACTTTTAAAGTACAATCCAGTTATTCCCCGTACAGGCATCCGGTGGTCTCTGAAGACAAATCTCTCTTGACGCTCAGCTGCTCACAGATAGTGAGCCTTTAAGAGTTAATATAATATTATTTTCTATCTCCCACCGGAATCAGGGGAGCCGTCTCCATACGAAACCAACCCTTTCTTTCCATGAGAACTGGTGGAGGGAGACCTCGACTGCTCCTTGCTCGCACGTTTTGGAGAGGGAGTATCCTGGGAAGAACGAGACCTGGATTTGGACCTAGAACTAGAACCAGACCTGGAACTGGACCTCGACCTTGACCTGGATCTGGATCTGGATCCAGATGGGCTTCTGCTTTTAGAAACTGACACACGCTTTTCAGGGCGAATGCTATCTCTTGCACCACGTGACCTTGGTTTTTCTGAAGCTGGCGAAGGACTGCGAGCTGGGCTGATGTTGTAGCCACCTCTTGCCCGGCCACGATAGCCAACAGGGCTGCGAGATATGCTTCGAGTAGGGCTCCTCCGACTTCGGTACCTACATACATGATTAAGGACGGACACAAATAAAACAACAAGGCAATAGACGTTGAAGGTAGAGGTCAGCATTGCAAAACCAAGACATATATGAGAGAACAGATCTAATAAGTTTTTAAATTTATAAACACTACAAGTTTTTTATGATATTCAGGCTATAAAAGACCAAAACAAACTGAATAAAGCACTTAAAAATAGTTGAAAAAACTCAGGAGGAAACCCAAGACATTGGACCAGACCTCTCCAAGCTGAAAGATTCAGTTTAGTTTAGTTCACTTCACCTTTTATGTCGGTTCCATTTAAGATCCAATATTGCAAGACCAGTTATTCATTTTGCTGAAATCAAGCTAAACCTAACTGAGAACTGCCCAATTAAAAAGCTACCTCAACACTAATAGCTTTAAAGCAAATAGTCATTACTTTGCATAGTAATATAGCATAATGTTTCATTTGAATCCATGATTTAAAAATATATACTTCGCAGCATAGTAAACATTCCAGGAAGGAAAGATTACCTTGGTGGGGTTCTTCCTCTTGGAGGGCTCCTATATCGTCTAGGAGGAGAGCGATTGTGGTAGCTTCTATAGCTTGAGTACCTAAAAAAAGAATAAACAGGGTCATACATGACAAGGAAATTTATAACTATAAAGAACATCACGCATTAGAGTACCATTCACAATCATTCAACATAAAGCCACACTACCTATCACGATCATTTCTTCCACCATAACGATGCAATCTAACAGGAGAACGATCAGGGGATGGAGTTCGGTATCTTCTAGCAAAGGAGTATTGCTGACTGAAACCTCTACCCCTCCTTATACGCTTAGGAGATCCATCCGGAGAAACACTTCTTGATAAGCTCCTTCGACGATTGGATGGAGGTGAAGCGGCCCTGTGAATAGGACTCCCCTGGTTCCTGCTGATGCTTGGTCGTGACCGAGCCTGTACAGGGCTATGGCTTTTACTTCTGCTTCTAGACCTTTCAGGGCTTCGGCTTACACTTCTCCTAGCCTTCACTGGGCTTCTGCTAGGGCTTCTCTGCTGCAGAGACCTTCCTGAGCTTCGGCTAATGCTCCTCCGTTTTTCATCGACTGGACTTCTATTCAAGCTTCTTCTAATAGGAGTCTTGTCTTGGCTTCCACTAAGATTTCTCTGCTGCAGGGACTTTGCTGGGCTTTTGCTTGCACTTCTGCTATGAACTTTAACTGGACTTATGCTCTTGCTCTTCCCAGTCAGGCCAACTGGATTTTTGTTTATGACTATTCTTATAGGACTTCTACTAATAGTTCTTCTAAATGGGCTCCTGCTGGTACTTTTCCGAGGTGGGCTTCTACTCATGCTGCTCTTTCGGGATACATGGTCAGGGCTTCCATCAAGATCTCTTGTACCAGGGCTCCTGCTCGCTGATCTTCTGGGACTTTGGCTGCCACTAGGACTCCTCCTTGGACTGATGCTCATACTCTTACTCATGGACTGGTTCGGGCTCATGCTTTGGCTCCTGTTTATGAATGTCGAATGAAGTCTAAGTTCACCAGGAAGGGGGAAGAAGAAAGATTGATTCATGTGCAAGGAAAAACAAAAGACCTTGATTTATGGCCTTCTGAACCTGGTAGCTGATCCATATCCCTGCCAGACGTTGGTTCGGTAATGCCATTGCTCTGAAGCTCTCCATTTTCTCTTTGGGACTTTGCCTCTTCACCAACAGGCTTCTCAGGTATAGTTCCCTCATCAGGTAAATCGGTAATGATTTCTCTCTCCACAGGCAGCAGTGACTGTTTTTCATCTGAAAAAAGAATAATATGGTTAGCAGAGAAGAATCTCATTATGTAATAAAGAAAGTTCAAACTATATCAAAGTAGCGATTCAGAATTATTTCTAGGAACTGGGAGAAACGTAACATCTTCCAAGGCAGAAAGTCCCTAGAATAAAAAATATTAACATTGTGATGCATTACATTCTCTTGTTATTTTCTTCATTATTAATGGCATTAGCAATATTTTAAAAATAGATTAATTAGAAGCACTGACAAAATTCTGAAGAAGAAATTAGACATACCAGAAACATGAGATGAGACCTTCGACTTTCGTACTCGTCGTTTGTGATATCCATCATCATGAGAACTGCTACCATTGGTACTCTCTGTTTCAGATTCACTCTCCATTATCCTTGTAGCAGAGTATAAAAGTATTTATTCATTTGATGAATTAAGAGACAAACAAAAATTTTGAAATGCACTTTGAAAAGTCAGCCCAAATGTGCATGAAACATATATCAACTTGTGGAATGGGTTAGATAAAAACCTTCTGAGTTTGTGCCTTAATTTCCTTTCACGCTTTCTGCGCCTTTTCTCCTGCCCTCTATCTCTTTTCCTTTTGCCACGCTTGTACTTGTCTCGCTTAGAATACTTCCTCCTCTTGTGTCGCCGGTCATCACTTGAGCTGCTTACATCAGACATAGATGATGTGTCAGAGTCAGAATCACTGTCAGTATCTGAAGTTTCTGTTTCTGCATCTGACGAGCTATCCGATTCTGATGAATAATATCTTTTTCTTTTCCACTTCCTTCTTCCTTTAGAAGACTTTTTATGTCGTCCCCGCCGTCGACTATCATCAGAAGCATCCTTAACTTGCTTTGATTTGGAATCTTTCTTCTTGTCTGAATATATGAAAACCACATTGTCAGTTGGACAACTAAAGAAAAAAAGGTATATACAGCAACCTGATTTGCAGCCAGAAGGCAGCAAAGGGTGAAGTTTTTAATCTCAAAGTAACTAGAAGCCTATTAGAAAAATAAATTAGTACCATTTTCATGTACCACTGCTACATTTTCGCAAAGCTCTCCACAGTTAACAATCTTCACTAGAGCAACAGGTCTGTCACCATCCACATCAACATTCTCTATGTTCCTCAAGGTTTCATGCCCTAGAATGAGCTTCCCAAAAATAACATGCTTCCTGACAGAAGGGACAATGACCTACATATTAGAACTGAATCACATGCTATGACATGAGCTGACAAATACTACCAGCATAACAAAATGGGACGGCATATGTTGAGAGGAACATGTGCCAAGAATAATATCTAAATAAACAATGCAGTTTACTATACATATACAAGCAAATCAAATGCATGCAGAAGAGGAAACAATTGTGAACAACCAGTGATCTGTTTAACATCTGTTGGTGATTCACTTTGTTATGTTCCATGAATCACAAGCTCAGTTGAATTACAAGATGCAAATGTCCATATGCTTTTCCACAAATACACAGTATGAAGCAAATTTTATAACAAGAGCATCATGCCGCTTGGGACATCAGAGTGTGATGCATGAGAATTGCAAGATCTGAAAATTTCCTCATCTGTATGATTGAAGTATCAAAAACAGTCAAATAAGAAACCTCAATAGACAAACTTGGAACTAACCCATTGAGATGAGGAGCGGAGTTGAAAGTGATGAAAAACTGAGAGCCATTAGCATCACGGCCAGCATTTGCCATTGACAGAAGACCACGACCATCATGGTTTAGCACAAAATTTTCATCTGGAATAAATTACATGCACATAATGTACAGAGCAATATGATAGATGGTTTGGATAAAGGAAAAACACTAACACCAATATACATGCACATAGCCAGATTTTTAATCAAAAAATAGGTAGGCACCAAATATTCGATAAACAAGATGACCACATTACCACCTCAATCATATTGACTAAATTAAATGTATGCCAAATTCTCATCCTAATAATTAGATAACTAAGAGTAAATACAAAGGTTCACCATACCATAGCGTACCGCTCGATATAGGTGGTACATACCAGTCCGACAAAAGACCGATATGGGCAGGACATCAATATACCCGCATGTACCATGTGTCGATATACTCAATACGTACCATACCGATAGCTAATCAGTACACCGATATAGACCAGTAAGACGAAGCTTGGTAAATACTTCCCCAAGATATTGATTCCCTTCAAGGACAAAATTCTTTTATTTTTTGAATTATTAATTAATTGAATTTTATTTTATTTCTAGTTTATCTGCACATATTGGACGATAGATTTTAAGTGCTAGTTAATTTACCAATTAAGCCAAAGTTCTATAAAAGAAAATACTAGGGAATTACGTTGTGACCTTTAATCGCACAACACTAGCAAGATTTATAATGAAACAAATAGTTTTTTTTCTAGGGCAGCATATGTAGGTTGCACACAATTATAAAGAAATGTCTCGTCATGATACTGAAGCTTATTTACCTAAGGCATTTATAGCAATCCTACTTAATTCTAAATTTACCTGAAAATTTCCCACCATATATGCTTTCACCACCAGTCCCTGAAAAAGGAAGGATTTATCAATGAGCAAGAAATTAAATGAAACAGCAAGTGAAAGATACTAAAGAAACTTCCAGTTTTCAGTTATATATCCAATGTCAAGAGTAAAATAAAGAAGCATGCATGAGAAATAAGCACGGGCAAACTGGCAGAGTATAAGTTTAGAAATGTAGGTACAACTCACAAGATTCTCAATTGGCATATGTTCAAAAGGAAATGTTGTACCAAGACTTTCTATCTATACATTTCTAAATTACTAATGAGTCAAACATTTCACCATTTGCTTGTATCATGAAACTACTATGATATCGTGACCTTCAGCATCATATGCTAATACTAAATAGGCATGATGATGTCTTAACATAGCAATTGCCACCACATGACATAATACTCGATAGATGATCAAATAAAATTTCCATGATGTGCACAACTTAGCAAGTTGGCAAGAAAAAGAACAAAGATTATTGCTAGTGTTTGTACATATGCAACATGCATTTCTACACATGTGCGCAAATCAATAGAACATCTAGAGCTTATGTAAGGAATTAATACACGCATTGCCAGACTCTCAAACTTCAAAGACCTTTCATATATCTGGTAATTAAACTGAGGCAAGTGTATATGAGGTAATCAACTTAGGCAAGTGTATATGCTGTATAACAACAATATACTACACTTGCAACAAAAAATCACAAAATAATATGTAAAAACAGGGTAATGGAGATGTAGAAAGCATACCATCATGTCTTGAAAAGTCACCACCCTGCCAAAATAACAATTACATCAAGCACCATTTTAGCATATAACACAAATCACAGAAGGTTGGGCTCAACAGGCTAAGATAAAAAAAAATGTTTTTAGGACACAACAAAATACAACCTTATAAACTATATGACAAGAAAAGCAGTCGTGACCATCTGCCCTGTATCCTACAGCTTAAACAAGCACAAACGACAAAGGGCAAAAGCTATCACATCTAATTTAAAAAACAAGAAAAGCAAGGCATACAGTCTCACGATAATGGAGGACTGAAATGTAAATAAAGAACATACCTGTGCCATAAAGCCCTTAATAATTCGATGAAAGACCGAACCCTTGTAATGCAGGGGCTTCTTAGTTGTAGGTCCAATTCCCATTTCACCTGTAAAGCTGAACTCATCAGCGGTCCATAATTAATGGAGTTGGTTCAAGTTCAACCATCTTTCGAATTAAGAAATAATCATTTTTAGCTAACAATCACCAATCATGTAATAACAAGAAGAAATGACTCTCCCATTAGAAAAAAACATGGAAAGATCTTTTTCTACAAATAATCTATGCATATGCCACCAATGACAAGGTAATGACAAGAAACAACTCTGTCTTGACCAGCCAATGTGTAAAAGAAGTATATGACTTCTTCCACCACTGTCAACTACTATGACAGCTGATTAATCAAGGGTCTCTTGACCAAATATATTATCACATGGTGTGAAGGCATACCCACCTCAGCACAAAATAATGTCAGTAGCTCCCTTCCCAACAGAGCGAAAATATCAAACTAGATGAAATAAAGGGACTCTTGAAAACAGTGGCAGAAAACTTTTCCCATTTAAATATCCATGGATAATCAGCCTCAAACTTCAATAGAAGAACCTAATAAAAAGTATCAATGCAGCTTAACTACCATGGACATGTGGACATGCAGAAAAAAGAAGAAAAAAAGGACAGAAACACTGACATCAAATAGAGCACCACGTTACTTTCTTGGTTCTGTTTTTGTAGTGTACACACACACATATACAGTCATAATTGAACAACACATCATGACTCCAAAAAGCAAGAAACTGTTATCCATCCATGTCGCGGAACCAGCAGGAAAAAAACTTCGAAAGATTTGCTGGTGTTGCACATCATGGAAGTTGCAACAGTCAAATTCAAAGGTGGCATGTCAAAAAGGTTCAATGCCATTCAGGCATGGCTTATCAATAATGGGCTCTATAACCTTTGTGTCCTCCATAAATGAGAAACCCTTCCCCTTGAGTTTTGCTTCTGCAGATTTCAAGTCATCATTACATAGGTCATATAAACAAAATCAAGATCCAGATCCACCGAAGATAATATAATTGTTATCAACCAGTATGGAATCAATGAGATATTAAACTTCACAAAAGGAACAACAAACATAAAAATAAAAATAAATTTTTTTATCATATTTTAATATTTTCTGACATTGTTATGTTCTTATAGTTTAAATTACATATTTTATGTGTATATATATAACTCTATAAATGTATACATATATGTAAATAACTATATTCAAATTAGTTTATTGTAAACCACCATAGCTTTATCCCTTATCGATGAGATAGAAACTTGTGGCATCCATACATTGGCAGGCAATGGGGGCATCCATGGTTTATTATGCCTCACCAGCTTGGACGCTGGCGTATCCATTGTGGGGCCAGATGTTGTAACTGGTATCTTTGTTTAACAGGGAACATACATTGATATATCATATTATATTAATAATATACATAATGTAAGTTTATTGTATGAGATAATACAAATCTTGACAGCCCAATTATGAGGGCTTCATATTCAAAGCCCAAGAGCAGCACCAGGCAGCCAAGCAGAGTGAGGTGCAATTGGTAAGACGCTATTGAACAGTTCAGCTAGCAGGAATTGGCAGTTGAACAGAATGCTTTTATCCCTTTCTCCCTTCATCCACTCCTCCCCTACTCCCTCAGTCCATCTCCTCTGATTCTTTCTCTTCTTCTCTCCTTCCTTATCTTTTATCTTTTTTTTTCTTATGTCCATACCATGATGGAAATAGATTCAAAAGATTAACAAGCCAGAATTTGCTTTGTTGTCAGAATCAGCTGATACTGATAAGTTTTGGCAAGTATTTTATTGAGTCCACCCGATTTGATAAATACATTGAGAATAAGAATTTTTCATAGAAAGAAAAGGTCTAATCCAATCAAGGAAGCTGATACAAATTAGGATTGGTCAAAAATAAAAAATGCACAGTTTACAAGGGTCCTCATCCAAAGTCAGCAATATATCTTCCACAAATTGGTCACACACATTAGGAGCTACACTTAGTTGACCAAAATTTTGATGCCCTGACATCAATACACAAGGGCAAATCACATAGATATCATGCACACAAAACAATGTATAATATTATAATATTAAATTATTCCCAAAAAAATCATATATTTTAAATGCTTCAGGCTAACTGCCAAAACTGAAATTTTAATCCAGCTATTTAATTCTGAGATAGCAAATCTGATCCAGCTAACACCCATTTGTTAAAACTCCTGAATTCTCCACCCACCCTAATATTGATGACCAATTTTGAAATTCTCAACTCCAAGAGCCCCAATAGAAATCTTTAATTAGTAAAGCCCATGAGAACTTCTATACATCACAATGTCAGGCAATCCTTTATAAAAATATCATATGGATTCTCTACAACAACAAGCAAAGACTACTACAAAAATAATGCTCACTTCGACTTGCACTACATACTATAATATAGAATATTAAGTCCAGATAATTAGTGCCCCCCAACAGAACTGCATGCATGCTGCAATTAGTCTGATTTGTGATGCCAATATAGATGGCCTTAAACAAATGTTATATGGTAAAATAACATTTATCTAATTTTTGGCAATTCTGGTATTCAATCTACATCTTGTAAATATATGCCTAGTACTACCTGAATTCTCAAAATAATCATTTAAAAGAGTACCTGGTATCCTTGAACTCTTAATACCATTTTTTCCATCATTGGCCTCTGGATGATGTATAAGATGGAAATTGGCTTCAGTGCATTAGTCTGATAATTTTTGTATACAGAAAGAAAAACAAAAAAAACAAGAGATGATATCTACTTCTTTCGTTATAATGTCGCCTTCCACACACATTTGCAAAATTATATTGAGAAAAAGTGACCTTTTGATATTAAGTTTGAGATGCTGGCAAGCCACTCCATTAGGTGGTTTTTGTAATAGCAAGCATGTATTTCTTATAAGATAGAGGCCTTGTAGATAACAAAAAAACAATGTCTTCGCGTCTCCTTCGTAATGTGCACAAATAAAACCCACATTGAGGTAAAAATGTTCATGAGTTCCGACAATTCCGGATCCATCATAGATGCCAAGCAAAAGATGCATGCTGTTTCATTAGTTAGTATCTTTTATGAAGGTAATTAAGAATTTCCTACAGAATTAATGTCAAGATTTAACACACACAACAAAAAACCTGCACCTAAAGATTCTTATGTTGCCTACCACAGATGCCAAAGCTCTACCATTTTTAGTAAACCCCATTTTAAAGGAACAAGGTTTTTAAGATAGTGATCAAGTTCCAAATCAGTTGTACAGTTTAGGATTAGGATCTTTAATTGAGCAGGATCAGATTGTGGGGACCATATTTTTTGAATGAGCTGTAGACCATGTGACATTGACCAAAATCAACCAGATTGCACGAGGTAGACCAAAGTAGGCCTAGCGAGAAACTAGGCTAGATCAGAAGTAATTGACAGGTTAAAAACATCACCAAATAGGAACCTCAATCAAGAATTAGCCATATCAACTTAACATCTGCTAAATATATTGATTTCCAGTATAAGTGATAATCACGAAAAAAATAAATCAAGGGTTTCAGAATAAAAAATGGGGTTTTGGCAAATCCCATAAGCTTAAACCACACATCACATCATACGCATTTCGCAGTGGTGCATGCATGTTAAAAGACAATTGGTTTCACATTTTTGAACTCTTATCCACTTCAAGACAACTCAAGATTTGCTTTGTGTATGCCCAAATGTTATGTGTCAAAGTGTAAAGCGTAAAGATAGTGACATGATTTGGAGAGGAAATCAAATCATGAGCAGCATGACACATTGCACAACCATACCAACAAGCTCATAAGTACTTAGCATCGAACAAAAGGATCTCCAATGTCAAGTGAGCTTTGAAATGAGGATGAATAGGAACAAAAAGGAGGATCAGTGAAGGAAGAGGATGCAGTGAAGGAAGATAAAAAGCGAT
Source organism: Musa itinerans (assembly GCA_001649415.1). Classification (NCBI taxonomy): domain Eukaryota; kingdom Viridiplantae; phylum Streptophyta; class Magnoliopsida; order Zingiberales; family Musaceae; genus Musa; species Musa itinerans. The sequence continues at coordinate 185,091 of LVTN01000399.1, forward strand.
GCAATAGAATATCATAGGTAAGGTCCAAACGTCAACCAAACAAAACCCAAGTGCACCGAGGATAGAAGAGATTTCAAGAGCAAAAGCCTTTTATACATGAAAGGTCCATCACTAAAATGACACCCAGAATCCTTATAAAGAAGGAACAAAAGAATTACATAGTGTCTTATCTAATCCAAAAACAAAGAAGAGCGAATACATGAGTAACCATTACAAAAAGCAAGATGGATTAAGTTACAAGATCTTAGAGGATCTAGTTACCTGTGCAGAGTGCTCGAAAATTTTCAGCAGTCTTGGGAACGATATCAGCAAAAAGCTGCAAAAATGCAATTTTTCAGCACTTTAACAATATATGCCAAAATGACGAAAAAGGCAGATGAGTTGTATGAAGGAATGTGAAGCTCAACAAAATGTCATGTAGTAACTGTATAATTAGATCGAATACCTCAAACACCATCCGTCCTGCAGCTTTCCCATCAATTGCTACATCAAGGAAGACAATAGGATTATTCTTTTTTGCCATTTTTGCCAGCTGGACTATCCCAACAGAAGAGAAACTTCGCCTGCATCATTTCAGAAGGCAAATTAGAATTTCTTCTACTGACATGTAAACAGAAGGAAAACGATTTAACCAAAAAATCTGAACGGAAAGAATTGAGATATAATTATAAGCTACGGGAACAGTACAACTTCTGGTCTAGCCTAGCAGATATCCATAGTACAAAAGTCCGATGCCACAGTATCAATGGATCATCAGATGGAACAACGATGACAAACGCTTCCACAGAGCCACAACAGGATCTTATCAACATCGATATGTAGTCCAATCAAATATAGATGAGAGAAAAACATGACGCGAAGCCAGGCAACAAATCCACAAATCAACTCCAAGAAATGTAAAGGCCAAGATGCAAAAGGAAAACAACCAATTCAGACAGATAGAGACGCAACATATAATGCGCGAATCTAAGACCTCCAACAAAATCATGAGGCGCCCTTGAAACCCTAAACCCTATCTGAGCTGCAAAAAAACCCTAGCGCGAAAACAAAGAGCAACGCAATTTTAGAAAGAAAACCCACAGAGAATCAAAAATCAGCATGACATGCAAACTAAAACAGATACCCATTCCAACCTAAAATAAAGGACAAAGAACACGGCAACAAGACGGCGACCCACCAAAAGGGAAAGACTAAGACGAATACGAGCAACGACTGGTACCATATTCAAACAATAAGAAAGAGATGATACCGATTTGACGACCTGAAAACCCAAATTTCTTACCTGTGGCGTGAAGCAGAGGGAATCTGAGAGCAGCCGGTGCAGCACCGCCACGGACTGATGAGAGGCGACCGTAACCTAAAAGGCTTCGCGAGACGACATCCGCTTTATTTCTTCAACAAATTCCAGATTACTACTATAACACCCCTACTTTGATGATTTATTTACAAAAAGGTCACACCCGCCCGTGGTCTCGCCCGCTTAGCTCACGTGCGCATCACATTACTTCCGGTAATGATAGGGAAGGGACCGCGAGTTATTATTTGGCTCGAAATTGATCTCGATCCGAGCTTGACTTGAGTCGGACTCAATCGGATTAGATCGAACCTAATCGATCATATATAAACACGTAAACATTGCTTATTTCTTAAACCATTGTGGGGTGACTTATTCACTGGAGAGTCTCGCCTGCTTTAGTCACGTGCGGCACTTATTTCGGTCATGTTAGTTTCGATGTATGGAGGGGACTATCAAAATCTATATTAATAATAATAAATTAAGTTTGACCCTCGCAAGCATAAAATATATATATATGGACAATTTTATTTGGTCCATTTATATCGATATTGCAAAGTTGTGATTCTCTTAATTGATCCGTATGCAAACTTCTTGATAGAAAAATATAGGTTGCTTGATCAAGACCCGAGGATCACATCTAATTATTGGCCAATAGTAAAAAAACTATATCAGATCTTATTAAGATAGTGTATACCATCGTGAAATTTAATATAATAATTTATATTACATAATGACTTCTTGTTGTCTTAATATAATAATTTATAATATAGTCTCTTTTGATTTTCAATATAGTCCGTATATTTTTTCAATACATTATTTTAAAATTTTTAATTATTTGTTAACATCAAAATACTTGATATGAAAGAAAAAATAAAGTGAAAAAATGATAACAATGAGCTGGAGATGAAGGAGCAAATAAAAAAATAAAATTTGACTATCACATATCAACCATTTGTTTAGTTAAATGATCGAATCATCCATCACGTATTATCACGTTTTAACTTATGTGATTGTCGTGTCATTTTCTCTTATCATATTTTTCCTTGTTTTGATGTAGCTAAGTCGTAAAGTCATCGACTCTGAAAGCATGTCGATAATGACTATTCATTTGAATTATTGGTTATAGGTTATAGGGATATCCAGTAGGATAGCAACACATAATAGATCATAGAAGGTGTACGTTTAGGCTCAGATGTCAGTAAAGCTCCTTGTATCGATCAAAATTCTCTTTACTAGTGCATTGATAATTTTAAGTGACACGACGAGAGTATCATCATGGTCCAAATATAATTGCTTGACTTCCTCTTCTCTAAATACAATTGAAGGGTCTCCCATCAGTGAAACCTCTTAACATAAAGTTCTTATGTATAGCTTTTGTGGGAGGATGAATTGCCACCTCCCGATGCAAGCTTATAGACAATTATATCCACTTGGTGCTCCATGGGCTCACGCGATCTTGGAGATATCTCCTGAACCTTAGCGATTGAGATGTCCTCTATGAATAGGCTATTCTATTTATAGCTTTAAGTTGTGGCAATCCTTCGTATTATGCCCGTGATCCTAATGGAAGTGATAGAACTTTGCACTGTTCCATATGGTGGGAGGAGTTTGAAGAGGATCGGGTGCGCAAAGTAAGTCTTTTTTTCATAATTTGCATAAATACCTCAATATGCGAAGTGTTCAATGGGGTGAACTCATTGCAGGGGGGAGCTTGGCCACCTTAGACATGTTGTTGTAGGGTCACTCTAAGTTACTCAATTGCAAATTTCTTTCCTCTTTAGCCTCATTTCTAGGCTTAATAATTTCCTTCCTAGCAACTACCGACTTTGCCACTATATGTCGATTGGCTCTACCACTATATATCGATTGGCCTCTTGCAGCAACTCAAGAAAAGTGACAGGAGGTCATGTGATGATCAAATAAAAAAACCTCAATGGCTAAAGGCTACTAATGTAAGCATTGATCAAGATGGATGAACTTTGATCCATGACCAGCCTGACCTTATCATTAAAATGCTTAGTGTAGCAAGCTAGGGACTACTTGTTCATCTACCTTATGGTTAATAAAGAGATGATCAGTAGTTTTGAAAACTTATAGTTGATAAAGCTGAGCTTAAACTTCTTAGTCAATTATCTAAAAGAGGCAATTGACTCAATGGGGAGTTCAATTCTCTTGTCGCCCCTTTAAGAGTTGTTGAAAATGTACATGAGGGGGTTTGTGGTCTCGAACGGTATCATATATGAGGTAAAAGCAACTATGTGCTTGGTGGGATTAGAGCTCCCTTCAAATAATTTTAACGTTGTCACCTTGAATCCTTCCGAAATTGACTCCTCCACGATGCTCTTGATAAAATAGGACATTAGATAGAGATTGATTTCATGTGCACTCCACCTGATTGTATATGCACTGTATCAGGCTGGGCTAGTGCATAGCCCATGAACTAGTCATGTGCACAACCACCTACGTTGGGTTTGGTCGAGCTAACATACAGGTTAGAGCTTGACCTATGAGTTGGGTCTGGCCTACTAGTTGGGCCTATACTTGTTGGTTGGGCCCAGTTTGTAGGCTATATGGCTCGTGCAATGGGTGCAATGGGGCTGGGCCGGCTTGTTGGTTGATATCAATCCAAATCTTAACCAATTCCTTTAATTCTGAATTATCTCATCATGAAATTATAATCAAGCATCTAATCATTAATAATATACTATTAAAACACAATGAATAGTAACAAACTAAAATGATAAAATTACATAAGAGAGAAAATAATATTTTAAATCAACTATTATATAAATCTAATGAAAATCATATATTATAACTAGCATCATGCATCAAAGATAAAAATTTTAAAACCTACATATAGCACGAATAATTATAATATTTTTTAATCCTGAAAATATAATTTTAATTATAACAACATTTAGAAACGAAATATAACATGAATAATTGTAACACATTTTAATCCAAAAATAAAATCTTAGACATTTAAAGAAATTAAAAGATTTTAAAAATTACATATAACATAAATAATTATAACATATTTCGATACAAATGAAAAATTATAGACATTTAAAGAAATATATAAAAAAAGGTAAGAACCTACCTTATGATGCTCATTTTTCGTTATTATTGCTGCTAAATATGGTTATGTGATAAAAGAATGAGATGAATCTCTCTCTTAAATAGGAGGATGTGTGGCCTCCTATAAGATTTTTTAAAAAAATAGTTTTTAATATATTTTTATTTTATTTACTAACAAAAATAACATCACTAGTGTGTTGAATAATTATTTTTAAAATTTTATTAGCAAGAAATAAAAAATATACATAAAATAGGGATTTGATTATATTTTTCCATGTGATATTCGAAGATCCACTTATTTAAGAATAAAAACCTTCATAAGTGAAATTTAAATGAGCTCAACTTCATAATATAAATTGGTGATAAATTATAACACTATTATTATTATTAACTTATAGAAACCGTCGACTCGTGAGTCGGCTTGGTTAGTTCACTGTCGAATGTGTAGGTCCTTCCTGATGACTCCTCTTTGCTGATGCAAAGAGCTAGGTCATCTTTGTTGTTGGGCCACCTCTTAATTGTGTCTATAGATGGCGCCGGGGGTCATGCACAATAAGCTTACACTAGGGGCGTCTCAATTAGACTCCTCCGATGCTTAAGTTAGAGAGACGGAGAGGGAGGTTAACAATGTAAGTGAGAGAGTAAATAGCTCTTGTATGCTTGTCCCAACTTGGTTTAGGGCTTAGATTTTATAATTGGGCGCTGAACGGCCTCAACATGCATTCGCCAAGGCCCCCCTTACCATATACGACAGAGGCATTAATGAGAGCAGCTTGCTAGCGTGTGTCCTCTAGTGCCTGGGGTGGACCATTAGGGGGACGCTTCTGGGTTGATTTCCTTGCCGCTTTGGGTTAAGCATGGAGTGGTCCCTTCATTGACCATCGGGAATGAAAGGCTAGCGAAGCCGAACCATACAGTTAGTCATTAATGCAGAGGTATGACTTTTGCTGACGTAAAGTCAGGAGTGGGTCATGTGGGCCCATTTCTGGAATTCGAGGTAGCGATGTGACTTTTAGCTGGTAGTCATATGGAGTAGGTGGTTCCTAGCCTTTTGCTTAAGTGTTGCTTATGTGGCGAGAGGAACTGGAGAGTGCTAGGGTTATCCCTATAATTCGTACCCCCGGAAAGGCGTTCTTTGGAGTTTCGAATGAAGGTCTCAAAAGATGCCACTTTTTCTACATTCTTGCATAGTAATATCATCATTATTTAGTTTTGGGTTCATTATTGGCACCATGGTGGTTGGTGCGAGGCTCGTTTGGGGTAGGATTGTGCTTTCATGCTGGGACAATCTTTGTTTAGATAAGTGTTTACATAAGATACCTCTCTCTTTTTTCCTCTATTTATCTTCTTTCTCTCCCTTCCGCACATGAGTTTATTCTCTCATATTTTTTGACTTCCCCCTTCTACTTCATGAGGTTTCTTTCTTTGTTTTTGCCTCTCCCTTCTGCACAAGAGGTTGGGTCATCTTTTGGGCCTACCCCTTCTTTCGCTTTTGGGGGTAGCCACTCAACCGCCTAGGTGGGAGTGTAGGTCTGTAGTAGCGGGTGTTTGTTCGACCATGTTAGTGGGAGGATTGGTATCAGACCACTGTAGTGGCTTTTGCTAGAATGGGTCTTGATTCAATCGTCGTAGGCGGGAGTATCAGTATCAATTCATCGTATTGAGTCTTTATTTGAACGTCGTGGGAAAGAGTATTGGTATTAGTCCACCATAGTGAGTCTTGATTCAACCATCGTGAGCAGGAGTATCGGTATCAGTTCGCTATAACGGGTCTTGATTCGACCATCGTGGGTAGGAGTATCGATATCAGTCCTTCGTAGCGGCTTCCAGCGTAGTGAGTTTTGATTCAACCATCATGAGAGGGAGGATAGACCCACTTTGGTGGGTTTTGGCTTGACCGTGTAAGCGGGATGATGGACCCACTGTGGTGCCTGGCTAGTGATTGTGGTTGATACTATGACGGGCGGTGTTATTGTTGCCGGGGTGCTTTGCCCATGGTGCACGTCGGGTAGCGACATATCTTCATGTCCTTGGGATTTGTATTGCCTATGATTTTTAATTATGGAGGGGATCTTCTGCTGCTCTAAGGCTTCATATACTCAGGGAGTCATGCCCCGTTTTGAGGCTCTACTGTCATGCAATGATTGGAGGTGCGACATTCGTGGCGGGCATTTCTTGTGTTAGATTTCACATTGTCCCTAAACGAATTTGTATGAGCGTTGCCTTGCGGAAGACGAGCTACTTTTGACGTCCGCCGAGCTTATTCTGAGGTCTTTATATGGCGGGACTTCGTCTTAGTATCATCAGCTTTCATAACTTTGCTTTGTCACTATCCGTCAAGATCCGCACCTTCTTTGTTGGTTGATATAGATCCTTATAGTCCGCAAGAGGGTGTCCCTCTATTCTTGGAAGTGTTGAGCTCATGATAGGTGGTTCAGAGAACCCTGGTGAGGGTTGACCCAAAGCCATATATGGAATCTTTCACTAGACCAACCCTGCTACCAGGGATCGACTCTTTCTGTAGGTGGGGATATTCCAGCATGGGTCCATCAAAGACCCAAGCATGCTATGAAAAGCGTTCTGAGACTGAGGGGCCCTTCTTTGTTAGAGGAGGACATGGAGAGTTGTACCTTCTCGGTGGAGGTAGGCTAGGAATTCCTAACACATCGTGGCCCATTGTATTGATTGGGACCCGGGCCTCTCTGCCAATTGTGTTTCTACCCCCTAGGGATTATATGGCCTTTGAGATGACCAACTGTCCTCCAACGACCCCTGGAGCTCCTCTCCAAGCTAAGTGGGAGGGGTTGACACAAGACACGAGGCTATGGAAAAGCAACGCAAGCGCGAGCAAGTATTACTGCAGGTCGCTTATCTCGGTTTTGGGCAAGCTAATATACCAGGCCTCCACCAAGTCTCTGGTCAATCGGTGCTACTATAACAAGGTCTTGGTAAGGGCCCAGGTTTCCTGGTCCTCTTGTCTTCTCGAAATTGATTTTGTTTTTCTAGGCAGCACCATTACTATGTCATAAGCTTAGCCGACCGAGCGCACAATGCAGGGATGTTGGTGAGCCAGTTATCCCAAGTGAATGCAAGCCTCATGGTGAGGGTGGTAGAGTTGGAGAGGGGCCTTGCGACTGTTGAGGCCTAAGCCACGAAGACAATTGTCCAGTTGGAATAGGCCCAACAACAATTGGAAGAGTCCAGGGGTGCCTAACGAAGGCTGAGCAATGCTTGGGAGGCCTGTGTTATCGCCTGGAGGAGGCTCTAAAGCGGGGTCACCAATTGGAGGGCCAGTTGCAAATTAACTATGATGAGTTGATGGCCTTCAGAATGGGGGCTCGGGAGGCGAAGGAGATTCTGGTGGAGAAGCGGTGCTGCTCGGGAGTAGGAGACAATCGTCGCATACAAGGAGTCGAAGGGATTCCATTAGGGGCTACGAAGGGCAAAGAGGAACTCTTACTATTATAGGTACCTTGTAGCCCTTTGGCACTTCCAGACTCGATATCCTAGGTTGGCCATAGAGGAGGACCACTTTGCGTAGCGGGTTAAGGATATGGAAGGGTCTTAGGGGTGGATCTCCTTTAACGATGGCTCCAGCTCCGACTTTTCTTCCTCCTCCAATTGATGCTTTTGTTTTCTTTTCTGTATGGAATCTTTGGCCTAGATTGCGGGCTTATTTCTATGCAGTAATAACATTTATTAGCTTTTTCCTTTTTAGCTTTATGTGTATATTCTTTCGTCTTAGTGATCGTTTGTTCAAGAATGTCTTCTCCTGGGCGACTCCGAGGTTAGGACCCGAGGTTTGTGGTGCACTCTCCTGCTAGCCTCTTCCCTATGTACTGAGACCATGGCTTTGGTTGATGTGTACTGATTGGCCCTTTGGAGGATCCCTGGGATGATCGTTAGAGGTCTTTCGACTAACAACCAGAAAAAGCGGGCAAGCTTTAGGCCCATCATGAAGGCTAGGATGGACATCCTAAATCCCTCGGATCTCATTGTTGAACTAGGTGACGAAGCTAGATAGGGGCTCATCTTCCCTTTGTCTCAACCCAAGCAAGACAACAACCAAGGGCTTTGGTCATGTGTTGATGAGAAAGTGGAGCTCTAACTCTTTAGCAAGCTATGAAAAAAAAAAAAAAAAAAAAAAAAAAAAAAAAAAAAAAAAAAAAAAAAAAAAAAATTGAAAGGAGCTTGAGGTGACTACACCATTCCTAGCTGACCCCCTCAATGTCGTTGGGAATATTCGACACATCAGAGTTTCTAAAGTGCTGTACAGAGATATCTAGGCCTGGAACGTGGTGGTGTGCTCTGCAGGGTTAGAGCCACCATTAAAGGTTTCTAGACTGAGGAGGCAAAAGTTGGCTAGGATGGGCTCCTCTGGATGCTTTAAATAAAGGGGAAAATGTGGGGTGTATCAGGTTCACCATGGGAATGCTAGAACTCCCACTGAACCTCGTATAGTCGTCGATTCATGACTTGGAGTTGTGCCTTCATCGAGTCTTCCCAAGAGCCAACCGATTAGGCCTCAGATTTCGGTAGGGTTTAGGTGCGACTCGATAGAGCGCCCCCGATCGAGGAGATCCTTGGGGGGTCGGGCGAGGACTTATCTAATGAGCTTCAAGAAGAGTATACGTGATTGGTGGCTAAAGGGCGAGCCGTTGCATCGGGGTTGTCAGTTGTGCCAATTGGGGGAGGAGTGAGGCGATGACTTGCATCATGTCGGTGAGGGCCTCAACCTATTGAGTGAGACCCATGAAGCCATGCACTTGAGGGGAAGTCCTAGGTCATTATGCAAGTGCTAGTAGTGCCCTGGTGTCTGGGTTGAGATAGAGACGTCGTTCCATTGGAAGGGAGGCGTGTGCCTTCTTTACTCAAAGGGGCTAGGGGTCATGAGTAGTGCCATCTCTTTGGAGCGCTTGTTGGAAGGAGTTGTAGAAGGATATTCTTGTGATATTTAGCTCTCCTTTTAGTGCCAAAATGTTAACACACAAAAACCGTCGACTTGTGAATCATCCTGATTGGTTCACTATAGAAGATGCAGGTCCTTCCCGATGACTCCTCCTTTTTAATGCAAAGAGTTGGTGTGACGAGTCAGTGTGGAGAGCTGGGTCATCTTTACTACTGTGCCTCCTCCTAGCTGCGTCTCAGGATGGCACTGAGGGCATCCTGGCTCAATCCCTCTGATGCTTAAGTCAGAGAGACGGAGAGGAAAGTTAACAATGTAAGTGAGAGAGTAAAGAGCTCTTGCCCACTTGCCCCAACTTGGTTTAGGGCTTAGTTTTTATACCCGGGCGTTGAGCGACCTAAACGTGTGTTCGCCAAGGCCCCTCTTACCCTGTACGATAGAGGCATTAATGAGGGCAACTTGCTGGCGTGTGACCTCTGGTGCTTGGGGTAGATCGTTGGGGGGGACGTTTCTCGGTTAACTTCCTTACCGCTTTGGGTTAGGCAGGAAGTAGTCCCTTTATTAGTCATCGGGAATAGAATGCTTGTGAAGCCGGACCATGTTGTCAGTCATTAATGTGGAGGCATGATTTTTACTGATATATCAGTTAAGAATAAATTATGTGGGTCCATTTCTAAAAGTCGAGGCAGGCGACATGACCTCCTGCCAGCGACCATAGAGAGTAAGTGGTTCCCGAGTTTTTGCTTAGGTGTTGCTTATGCGACGGAGAGAGCTAGAGAGTCCCAGGATTATACATATCAATTATTAATGTATATTTATAAAACAAAAAAAATCATATTTAACATCCATTTAATCGTGAACAATAACAATATTCAAACCTTAATTAACTTAGAAGTTCATTAGATTCGATGATTATTTTAAATTTCATACTCGAACTCTTACAATACCATTTGTAAAATATTTAATTATCTTCGAGATAAAAAGAATAGGATGAAATGAAAGGAAATGAAATAAAAACTTAAATAATTGGTTAATAATAAAAGTATTATTATACATAAAATTAACAACTGATAATTGTAATTTATAATGAGAGTTTATTAAACGGATATAAACACGAGTAATATTTCCAGCGCAGCAAATATTTGGATATACGTATTATTTGAAATTTCTAGGGACAAATACAGTATTTGTTAACAGTGAGAGGATAATTATGTAAAAACACCATTGAATGTAACTTTCTTTAGGACACGATATATAAAGTGAGAGACTAGTGAGATGGATATCACACGGTGCTCGTCCACCGACTAGTGAGACGCGTCTTGTTCCCGCCGCGCCTCCCGAAAACAAGCCCTAGAGTCAAAAGGAGGCAGCCCTCCTGTTTCCGCTTGCTCTCGCGCCAGCCGCCGTCGTCGCCTCCTCTACATCCGAGGAATCATGATGGGGAGTACGGCGAACGGATCTTGCGAGCCATCGGCGAGCAGGGCCGGTGCCGGCGCCGTTGTGGACAAGGACGTCGACTTCGCCAACTACTTCTGCACATATTCGTACCTGTACCACCAGAAGGAGATGCTCGCCGACCGTGTCCGCATGGACGCCTACTTCAATGCCGTCTTCCAGAACAAGCACCATTTCCAGGGAAAGGTCCAAGCCTTCCTCCTCCTCCTCTTTCTCCCCTGTTCTCATCGTCCGAAACAGTAGCAGATTTGCTTCTTTGCTGAGTTCTTGGGTAAACGTCGTTGTTTGGTCTCATTTGGTGATTTGGTGGTGGGAAAAGGTCGTGTTGGACGTCGGCACGGGAAGCGGCATCCTCGCTATTTGGTGTGCGCAAGCCGGTGCAAGGAAGGTGTATGCGGTTGAAGCTACGAAGATGGCGGACCATGCGCGTCTGCTTGTTAAAGGGAATAACGTGGAAGACATTGTCGAAGTGATCGAGGGGTCGATGGAGGAGGTTACCTTGCCTGAGAAAGGTTGGTCTTAGCCGAGCATTAGGATTCGGCACTAGATAATGTTTTGACATGCGTGATTAAGTTCTTTATGGTGTGATTAGTGACTGACATTGGGGTATTTGGTTATGTTCACAGTGGATGTTATCATCTCGGAGTGGATGGGGTATTTTCTTCTCCGGGAGTCGATGTTTGATTCTGTGATATGCGCTCGTGACCATTGGTTGAAACCAGATGGAGTAATGTAAAGCTTGAATTCTTCTTTAATATATTATTTTCGTTGCTCTTGCAATCTTCATAAGTATGTTTAGGATCCATCTACATTTTCAGAAGAATTATTGGCATACTCAAAGTTCAAGTATGTTATATTTTTACCTACATTTTCTTGTGAGATGAGGAAATGGGTGTCACATGTTGAAGCAAAAGGAAAAAAAAACATATAAAAGAAGGATGACTTGGTTTTTAACTTTGCAAATCAGTTATCACTAGGGCTTTCACCATTAGGCGACAAAACTTGATTCTCACAAATTAAAAAGAGTGAATAAATCCGATGTTGAGTTTCAGTTCCCAATGTAGCTGCTTGGATACCTATAACTCATATTTTTAGCTAGCAGTAGTTATGCTTACTATTTATAGGTAGCTAGACATCAGTATTGCTTTCATACTCAATGCCCCTCTTGGTTATTGTCCTATGAAGCTGTAGGATTACATGGAATGGCATGTTTATCCCTTGACGATGCTTATTCCGGGCACCTAGTTTATACGATATTTCTTTTATTCTATTTATGCTTGTCAAGATGAGATCATATGCTTATGTACCGCTTTAGTGGGCAAACAGCCCAACACTTGGAACATACTACAACCCCAAGTGGCGAAGAGCTGACTTCGAGGTGCCAAACCTTCTTGTCGACAATGAACTCTTGGGGAAGATTAGCCTGTTGTCACTAGAGTAACTTTTATCCGTTGAGTGACGACCCTTCCACTCGGCTCCGTTGAATCACTAAGGTTGACTTTTTTCCTTGCTCGATGGGTGGACCTTGTAGTCAAGCTCCCTTTTGCCTTTGCACTTGAGGGCCAATTTCCATCGGGCCAATAGAAAGTCTACTTGAGATTGTCCCTTGGTCCGTAGATCTTGACACAAGGTTAGAATTATGGCTCTTTTAGAGTGGTATCTCACTGATGGCTCAGGTGAGTGACATTGCAAAATTTGGTGGAGAACTATCAAGGTCTGACAAATTGAGGTCTATGAATTACTCTATATGAAAAATATTTGATTGGGCTAGTTAATGAAGAAAGCTCAAGATTCCGCAAGTACCTTAATCTAAAAGATAGTCATAGTTCATGAAACAAAGCTTAGGAGCATCAACTTCATCATCATTTATGCCTTTCCCATAAGCATGGGCCTGCAAAAGCATATCACATAATTGGAAGGCTTTGAGGAAAGATTCGACAAAATTATGATGCCAAGCCTGTGATTGCATAATATGGCCACAAATGCCAATCTTTAATAAGAATTTTACCATTTATGTTATGCACGAACATGAATGCCAAGCCTGTGATTTCATGATATATCTTCTTTTAGATACTAAATCAATTTTCCTCAAGCCATTTCTTGTGAAACTAAAAATGCTGCTTTCTCAAAATAATTGCTGCAAAATTTGGTTTGCCTGGAAAAAGGTCTGTTAACTTTTGGTTGGAATCATGGAATTTCAGCATGTAAACTGGAGTATCATTCCGATATAGTTAATTCCTATAGATTCTGACCTGATTGATATGAATATTACAATTAAAATTTACCAGCTGCAAAACATTGGTGGAAACTGTTGTCATATATGTCCCCCAAACCAATCCTCATTGTGGCTGACGGGCTTACCCTTCTTGCTGGGAGTGACATTAGACATTAAAAGTTTTGTTGGATGGATTATACATGCAGTGGTTTAGGTAGAGCCCAGAATGTATCCCAGTTAGTTTTCTACACTTATACGACCCCTAGCAAGGTGTATTCATCACGTGCAACTAAAAGCTGATGGTGTGACAAGACACCGTTAAATAAAAAAATAAGTTGTACAACATTTTGATTCTTAGTTGTGATATGGAATTGACATTCTCATGACTGCCTTTACTTGAAAAATCACTTAAATGAAGTAGAAGACTAATTTGAACAAACTCAAATATGTTTTTACATCCTTCATGATGCTTGCACAAAAAATTAGCCCCTTATATTTAGGTTCAAATGTTGTGTTCTTAGCTTGTACATTTTCTTTTTTTATTTGATATAGTATTGCCAGTCAAATCACTGAAGTTAAAAGCTGGTTTTGATTCAATAGATCTAATTTTTGCAGGTATCCTAGTCATGCTCGCATGTGGATGGCACCTATCAGATCTGGTTTGGGGGACCAAAAAATGAATGATCTTGAATCTGCAATGAGCGATTGGTTTGGCTTTGTTGAGGAGACTGAAAATTATTATGGGGTTAACATGAATATTCTTACAAAACCTTTCCGTGAAGAGCATGAAAAATATTATTTAAAGGTACATTTTACCGATAAAGTTTTAGACCAAGATTGCTTTATGTACATATGTTAATTCCTCTCAGTTTGCTTTATGCACTTAAGTAGAAAATAATTAATGTTTTATTTTGGCCTCTGTTTGTGATTTTTGGTTTATCTACTTTTTTGTGCAATATTAATATTCTAAAAATGGTGGATTCACTACCAAATTCTTATCATGTGGTGGTCTGATTATGTGAAATGTCCAGCTAGATTTAAATGCTAAAATATTTGCTTTTAGATGGCCAAACATAATGACTGCATCCTAACTTTTGGTTGACAAATTAGAATGTTATCTTATTTTCACTAGGAAGTCATATCCGGTGCAAGGATGTATGAATTAAGATGTAGCAATGATAGTAACCTAATAATAGGTACATATCTACAGTCTTCTATTATCTAGACGGATACCACTTAAAGATGGAAATTATGAGATTCTTTAAGAAAATATGGAAATTATGAGGTTTTTTTTTGACATTGCCAAAAGGTTTTAGACTGTGTATTGTCAGATTGCCTCCATTGGTGCTATACTTAGGAATATGTTCTTTTAATTCTTTGCTGCCTCTTAGAGCAGTTTAAGAACTTTAACTTCATTTAGAACTATAGCTATGACTAATGTTGTTTGATTAAAATGTTAATTTTGTTCAAGTTTCTTTCTAATTTCTTTCCAGACATCCTTGTGGAGCAATCTTCATCCTGATCAAGTTGTAGGTGCTCCCATTGTCATGAAGGAGATTGATTGTTTGACTGCTACAGTAGATGAAATCCGTATAGTTAACTCAACTTTCTCATTACCTATTAATATCGACAGGACACGCTTATCTGCATTAGCTGGGTGGTTCGATGTGCATTTTCGAGTATGCTGTCTTAACCTTGTTTTTGGGCATTTTATCTTGTATTGCAATGGATATCTAAATCTCTGTGCTGAATAAACTGTTCCAGGGTAGCAAGCAGAATCCGGCAACATGTGAAATTGAGTTGACTACTGCTCCGAGTGTCGAAAACTCCACCCATTGGGGTCAACAGGTTTTTTCATTTCTGTTCAAACTGGTCCCATTGTCTTGGTTGTGATTTTGATGTTCTATTCATGTTGACATCCATGTTAGAATGTTCTGTTATTCACATGGCTATCGTATCCCTGTTTAATCATCTGTCCAAAAAATCTATAGGTGATTAAGGCTTGGTGATATATTTCTTAGTTGACAATTGCCGATTGACACTTGTGCATTCAGCACTTGTCAATTATTTTGCTAAAAAAAATTTGCAGCGTGTATTGGTATTTGGTGGGCCCCTGACTGGTAGAAATTGTGGTGTTGAATGCTCTAGTGGAGGTAAACTTTGAAAGGACCTACAGATTGTTGTTGGCTTTGGAATGATTTACTATAAGGTTAGATGGCTGCTATGTATATGTATCCATGGTGAGAGGTGTCTGACTAAACTTTTCCTCTTGGCACAAGAGAACTTCATGTTTTTCTCAGACACTTTGGAACAGTGAGCATGGATGAGTATTTATAGACTTAAAATAGTGTCCAAATGAGGTGTTGTCGTATTTTGACGTTGCGGATATTTAGTCTTTTGATAATAAAACACAATTTTTTTTTGTAAATATGAGATGACAAATCCATGATAAAGCTTGAACTCAACTGTATTATATTTATCAATTATGTTTAGTCTTTGAGCTTGAATTTTATGTTATGAAGACATGTGAATTCTGGATGTGGGATTAATGGCGGATTGGTTTGTGTTATCCGAAACTTTGCTATGGGCTTAAATAGAGTATGTGGAATACACAGAGTTGAGTTCTGAATTATACCTAGGGCTGGACAAAATTGCATTTAGATTTGAATTATGGATAAAATTTGGAGTTGGAATTAGGTTTTAGGTTGGTCATTGGATTTTTGGCTGGATTTAAAGTTGGCTAGGTGCAATTAGGTTTTAGCTTGGTCATTGAGAGATGGCAAGTTAAGTTTTAGATTGGATTCTAGATTGGAGGTTGTGATGGGTTTGCAATTGGGTGGCTTAGTTTGAATTAAATGATTTGTACATCAAGTTGAGCTGATGCTTTACTCAGACTTGATTGGCCCTTTAAAAAGAAGATACAAGTTATCCATATCCTGTTTGAAACCAAGAAAGATTTTCCATAGCTACAACTTATGCAATGTTTCAAACCATACTGATTTAAAAAGAATCATGGCGTTTGAGAAGAAGATATTTCATCAGAATGTTAATTATTATGTACTTCTAGCTAATTCCTTCACACCTTTGCATGAGTTTGTAGTGTTAGTATTTCTGTTTTATGATAAATCTTTTCATCTATGGCTTAGAGGAAGGAATATTTATGAACGGTTGTTACCTGCCAAGGTTCATACTGTTCAAAATAAAACATGATAGTAACAAAGTTTGAAGTCGTAATAATTATCTGGTTCATTTTATGCCAATATACTGATATTGCACTTTTAGATAACAGAATATGGTTTAAAAGTGGCCATATATTCGTTAGTGTGAGACACAAACTAATATTTGACTGTCGGGTTTAATTTCTGACAATTGAACTAAGAAAACTTTCTTATGTGGTGGGATCCCATCTTTTTTCTTTTTTGCTATGCGAACACTGGTCATGTAAAAATAATATTCACAAACAGGATCCTTTGGTACATGCATGCCAGCTTTTCGAGCAAGTTGGATCAAATAATTGCAGTTCTTATTCTATAAATTGCAATCAGTCTTTGATGAGATTATTATGCTTTTTAACTTTTTTATATTTAATGAATGACTTTAACAAAGCATTTTGAAGATATTTCTTTGGTGTACTTGTAGCCAGTGTATATTGGCTGCATAATCACAATTTTTTTCTTTGTATGCTTGTGCAGCTATTCCTGCTACATCCTACTCTTAGAGTTAATGAAGGCGATGAATTATTGATCTCCTTTTTGATGTGCCGCTCCAAAGAGAACCATCGGCTTATGAATGTGGATTTAACCTATGAATTGCAGCAGCCATCTGGGAAGCAACTTCCAGCAGTTAATTCGAAGTTCTATATAGAATGATGGTCCATGGAACCATAGGAACACAGGTATTTCATCTTTTCAAGTACAAGCATAAGCATGTTATTTTTGACCCAAAGAAACACATCATTGAATCTTGAATTGGAAATCCATTAAAAACAAATTGCCAAGCTTTTAGACCCTCATGGAAGTGTTCCTTTTTTTGCTCTGGCCAGTTTTCATGCTTGAGCTTATGAACTTATCCATTTACCATAATCTCTATTGTATGTTCATGCATTCATCTGTGTTTCTATTCAGACTATACACACCCCACCATTCAGTTGAAGGTTAATGTTATCAACCTTTTTTGTGCATTGCAGGGTTATTCTTCGAGAACGATATTTTTCAAGGTATGCCATATGTAAGACTAAGAAGCTCTGCCTATCCTTGCTTGGGATCTTGTTGTGTGTGAGATCTTAACCAGGAAAAACCCAGCAATCATCATGACTTATCTGGTGATGCCCTCGTTTTCAGTTTCATATTTATTCAAGAGACAAAGGCTTGTATGTGAAATTTTTGGATATTAGTAACTCTTGTATGATTAAGATTACTTATTTAAGCCTTTGCTTGGAAACAGGGAACCGATGCGTAGCTTTGAGATCCAAAAACGCATCTATGTCCGCAACCACTCCTGTAATCCTCTTAACCATCCCACCTCTTTAAGAGCCCTCAATCATGTCTTGCTTGTGATGAGTAAAATACACTCCACAGTTTTGTGTTCTGCTCTCACCTTCCCTATCTAGCTGGAAAGAACATTAGACGACCAACATCTCCAAGTTATTCTCTCTACCTACTCTCCAAGCCACAGAACATTTTGGTATATAGCAAGCAAAATTGATGTCAGCAATGTGTCATTGTTCTACCCACATGAAATCATCAAATATGATAAGGCTACTAATCGAATTAAAAACAGATACTCGAATTGGAATTGGATAGAGTAAATTCTGATGACAACAAAAGAATCGTAACAATAGAGTTGGATCGAGGAGTTCTGTAGAGAAACTCTCAGCCCCAAGTGGCATTAGCTATACGTATACTCAAAACTGCCACTAAAGCCAAGTTGTATACGGTTATACTCTACGATCCGAGGGGAAGCGTGTCGCTGACCCTAAATATCCAGTTGACGAGGTCCAATGTGACCGCAAGCTCTAACGAACAACGAGGAAAATATCGTCTCTGTGGGAGCGCCTCCGATTGGCCAACATCTCCCGGTCCCGCGGGACCCGCTCCTATAGCCAGTGAAAAATGTGCCGATTCACGTTCGGTGTCTCGGCGGTTACAGGTGCAGCACCTCGAGCGCCACCCGGGTGACTGAACCGGACCGCCTTGTGCCGATCCGAGCCGCAGATCAGCGTCAGTGGCTGCATCGAACGGCCGTTGTTGTGTCGAGTCGCGGTGAACGACGCCAATTCGATCCCCCTATTTAATTAAACCTTTCCTATTTTTCCGCCGAGATCCACAATATAATAATTTCTACTGCTCTCTCTCTCTCTCTCTCTGCCCCGAAAGCCACAGCAAAAGAGACGGCCAGCGACGAACACAGGGAAAAAGTAGGAGGAATCGATCGATCTCTTCTGCGATTTTCATTGAAAGGTTAGCAGTCATCTTGCCTTGTCGTTTTTCCGATTCTAATAGATATGTAGATCGTTAGCTTTCGATGAACAAAGTTTGTTGAGTTTCTTTAATCCTTCATGCATTCGACGATCGTCGGTTCTTTTCAATTTCTACTGCGTTCTTTCTGTATATTCTCTGAGATTCTTGTGATTTCGTTGATCTGTTTTTCGAGTTCTTCTTAGTCGATCGCCTATAGAATTCTGAGGAAATTTGTTGTTCGGAGCGCAGCCGTAAAAGATGTGAATCGAATCATCGAGTTCTTGTTGGATTCTCGGAGTATCAAAGTGCTATTCCATTTGCAGTTTATTTTCCTTGTATTGTTATTGTCTTTTTGCCCCCTTAAGAGTAATCTTATTCCTATGCCTGTAGTTGATATTTTCTTCTGTATTTGCATCTTAATTAGGGTTGGAATCAAAGAGATAAATCACTGGCATCATGAGACTTACGAAGGGGAGTAAGGTGGAGGTGTCGAATACGAAGGATGTTCCCTCGGGCTCTTGGCGGATTGCCGAGATCATCTCGGGTAACGGGCATAACTATTTTGTTAGGTACGCTCGATGTCCGTCGGACAGCAGCATGGGGGTTGAAAGAGTGCCAAGAAAGGCAATTAGACCCTGTCCTCCACCAGTGGAGGCCCCGAACGATTGGATGCCCGGTGATTTTGTTGAGGTTTTCGACAATAACTCATGGAAGATTGCTCAAGTATCAAGTGTAGCTGGTGGAAATTGTTATTCTGTGAAGCTTTCCGGCTGCTCAAGGAGGTTCACAGCTCATAAGTCTCTTATCAGGATGCGACAGTCTTGGCAAAACAACAAGTGGGTGGTGGTTCAGAAGGTAGGATCATCTGATCGTGTTCCCAATCGTTTGGTTATGAGTTCATGTGCATAACGGTTGCTTGATTAGCATCCTATTTATCTTGATTTATCTAGTTTAACTTTGTCTAACTGTTTTTTTAAAGTTGTTTCTCCTTCATTGCTTAATTCCTGTTGAACAACTGGTTTTTTATGTATGGCTCCTATCATATCAGATACTTCGTTATATGATATCTAATATCTTTTCCATTTGTTTCAGAATTCTGGAGAACAAAGTGTTCGGCCCCAAAGAGGTTTGTCCAAAGGAGGAAAGTCTGATTTTCGGTTGACACAATCATGCATACAACCGGATAATTCTGTTGTGAGAAACCATTTTTCCATTCAAAATCATGATGCGCTTGAGGAATTTATTCGAGTTTCGTCAAGAGCCACGAAGAAACAGAAACTTGAGGCATTTCCAACCGAAGAGTCATGCACGAATGCTAGTAGAAAGACTGGGAAAATTGAGAAAGATGGGAGGCATCAAGAGATTGTTGCTGGGAATTTGCCACATTTGCTTGAAAAGGTAGGTGTTGTTGCCTCTGCACGAACAGTGGTGGATGAAAAATACATGCGTTCTTCCTTAAACAACAGAATAACTTCTATCACAGAGTTGAAGAGGGGAACACCAAATCTAGATAACCATGCTATAATGAGTCTAGACTGTAGTGATGCGGAAAGTACTTCATCCTCTGTTGGTAGTTGTAGTATCAGTGAGAATGCTCATGGATCACCGAACCATTGTGTATCCTTTTCTTCCCAAGACTCGTATACTCGTCCTGGTCATGAAGAAATACTTTATGGTCTGGGAAGAGAATTATCTCTTCCTTCCAAAGAAGAATTAGGAGCAGAAATTCATCAACTTGAGTTGCATGCATTCCGTTCCATGATGACAGCATTTTATGCTTCTGGCGCAATAAGCTGGGAGCAGGAATCATTGTTGACAAACCTCCGTCTTGTGTTAAACATATCCAATGATGAATATCTATTGGAGCTAAGAAATTTAATGTCTAAGTAGCTGCCACCTCTGGAAACCATGTGTAGTTTCTTTTTCAGGATTGTTAATGCTAACCTCAGCATATTTATTTAACTGTTCAATTTTACATAAGGTGGGAAACTGAGATTGTAGCTATTCATTGAATATTCAGGATATGTTTTGAAGTTTTGAGACAGTTTCTTACTGTTCCAAAATGTATTATAAACCTTTTAGTGTAATTGCTTTTTCTCTTTGGAAGCCATCGTTGGCCTTTCTTGGGTTTAGTTTTTATTTTTATTTTTCCTGGCATCATTCCTTAGTTTTTCTGTTGTGTCTCATGTAAATGTGGATGTAAGATGTTGAGTAAGCTATACAGGTATACTTTTGTTCTCAAGGTGATCGAATAGTTAATGGGAAGTTATGTTTTGGAGGAATTTGTTGTGCGTGTTACATTTAGTCCGCTTTCTAAAAGAGACGTAATGGTGTTGACCACCTGCTTTCAACTTCATAAGCAGCTTTAAGACAGGCAATCAACAGTGTTGTTACATAAGTCCAGCTTAATCGGCATCACTAAAAGTGTCAATGTAATATCCCCAAAATCGACATCACTAGTGTTGTTACATAAATCCAGCTTAATAGTAAGTCTTTTTGAGATTTTAAAATTTATTAATAAGATAAATTGAAAGGTTTATTTTGCGGATAGCTTGTTTTAGATCAGTTTTCTGCAAGCATTCTAATTTTCATATATTGATCCTTAAAGAATTTTTTAAAAAATATTATGGATGTTTTAACTTATTTACAATAAAAAGCATATTATGGTTTCAATATATATCAATAAGTTTACATGTTTCAATTGATAATTTTTCATGTCTGTATGATGGAAGAATTCATGCATGAAGATTCTCCCTGCTCCTTGTTTATCATAGATATTATTGAATGGGCACCATGAAACTTCAAAGTGTGACCTGCCCATCCTTTCTTTTTTTTTTCTGAATGCCTTGAGCATATAAAACTTTTATGTGCTGGCTGTCCTGGTAATGTATTAGAAATCTATTTCGTTTGTCTTTTTTAACTGTACCATTTTGTTAACACAATGGTTGCTTCTTATGCCTCTTCCAGGACCAAAGTTGGGAGGGTCCAAAAGTATGCTTCCATTGGTCTGTGACAAAAGGTGGAGTTGTCATGTGTTTTGCACCCTCAACAGTGTGGCAACAGTTCCATCTAATTCTCATGACAACTTCTGTATTATCGATTGATTGTTATTTTTGATTCTGTTAGCTTTTAATTCAGATCTAAAGTTGGTTGATTAGTATATCTATATTTGCTAGCTCCTACTTCATACTCGCTTCGACACATGATGCTTTTTGCATGGAAGTTTACCGGAAACATTGCTTTTGAATGTCTTGGACATTTCATGTTGGAAACACTAACTACTAGTAATATGTATGTACATTACCGATGATCGAGAGCCACTGTTATTCTCAAACAAGATGGTCATTACTATGATCTGTTTACTCACTGTTACTCATAATTAATGGGCAAACAAACACTTGTTGCTCTGGGTCAGGTACATAGTGTTGGAACTTATTGGCTTGTAACTTTTTAAGATCCTGGTGCTCAAAATATTCTACTGTGTATTGTACATCATTCGAATGCTTCATCTCTCTACCTATGAGATGGCTGAAGGTCTTTGACAGAGTAGTTGGCTGCAACACAAAATGCCTTCACGATATTTTCTACTTGAAGAACGTGAAATACGTAGAAATATTCAGAGATTTACATGATATTTTTAGAATGAATGGAGTGTTTATATTTCTCATTAGGTTTTTGTTTTTGCTTAATGTGGATGAATAATGTAGTTATTATTGCCTATCAGATTCTAAGATCAATAAAATCGAAATCTTACTTTAGGAAGTAAACCAATACAAAATGGCAGCCCAGTGCACTAAATTCCCACCAATGCGGGATCATCAATATACACAACCATGCTTCTGCAAGCAGAGATTGTGATTTGAACTCTGGCCGCCCTTGTTATGAATGAACAACTTATACATGACACCAAGGCTTGCCCACTTTTAGGAAGTAAACCATATGGATGGGAAAAAAACTGATTCAGATCTGCTGTCACAACAGGGTCAGGAATTGAGGAGAAATATTGGCAGCATCTCTCGGTGAAGAAGTAATTGCTACACATGAACTTTTGTTCCAATGTTTTTGGTAGCAATGCTTTTTAGATTTTCCGAGTGTTTCTAGCATGAACGCTTATGTCTTATTGGTACATATTTTTCTCTCTGATTGGTTAAGATATCCATATGGTGGTTTTTTTTTGGCTGTCGTAAATGCCATCGATATAGACACAGTATTGTATCTTGATGATTTTGATAATCTTGCATCACTTGTATTGGTTGTTTGATGGAAGATGAACCAAGTAGTTTATTCATATTTTGTATTGACTTTTTCTCTATAGAATAAACATAGTTGTTCCATAGTTCTATATATGATATATTTTGCATAAAACAATTTATTTTATGCCTTTCATTTGTGTTTTTAAAGCATCCTTAAGAACCAAAATTTTGCCTCCACTTTTTAAGAGAGAACTAGAGTACAAGATTGTTAAATATAATTGGTAATCCTTTCACATAATTGCTGCTAAACTAAAATGTTGATACTTGATACAGAAAACTTCTCGTTAAACGAAATAAATGATTATTATGAAAGATCAAGAAACTCTTAGCCGTTACATGACTATTTGTGAGAAGAAAGTCCTTCTAGGCTGCTGTTATTTTGGTCTAGGGAAACTGTACAGTCCATACTTACATCTAATTCTTTGATCAGAAAACTTTTGTTCTCAAAGTTTAACTATGCTTTGAATCTGTTGTTTCTGGTAGAGATTTTTTCTATGGTTACCTGTCTTTGATTTAATAATGTTTGTACACTAACTTAATGTGTCAAATGCTGAGTGCAGATAAATCTGTCTCTGTGATATCTTGAATATTGGCATAAGATGTGAAGATAGTATCGAAGAATTAAATATATAGCCTATGAAATTAATGGATCAAACTTGAAAAATATCATGTTTTATTTAAAGTCCTATAGAACCTTGCTAATTTGTAAGTAGGTAATTTTATGAATTAATGGACTTGTGCAAAAAGAGTTTCACATTCGGACAATAATTTATCTAGAACCCTTTGATATTGTTATGAACATGAAATTAACTATTTAACTTTTCTAAAGGATTTTATGTCTTTTGATCCTTGTTAAAATCTCCCAGCCTATATGTCCATTGAGTTAGGGGGCATCAGACCGATATGAGATGTGAACCTAATGAATACTATAATATAGACCATCTTGTATGCTTTGCTTGTACTATTTAACCAGAAGCTGGGTTCTTGCTTATGCTTGTCAATGATGGAGCATTTAAGATGAAGGTTACTAAGAAAGGTATTAACATATTTCTTTTACCCATATCTAAATTTCAAAGTTTCTGTTTCATTTGAGAAATGCTGCATCTACATTTTCAGATTTGAAATTCTTGAATATTTTATGCGATAGAACATTTGAAAAAGAAATTCTTGCCTTCTATATTTTAAAGGTAAAAAAAGTCATCTTTTTCAAAAAAATTGGTACCAAAAGATCTGGCATATTGATCCTGAAACTGTCTTTTCTGGTATGATTAATGCATATA
Source organism: Musa itinerans (assembly GCA_001649415.1). NCBI lineage: Eukaryota > Viridiplantae > Streptophyta > Magnoliopsida > Zingiberales > Musaceae > Musa > Musa itinerans. Next base: position 209,034 of record LVTN01000399.1, read on the forward strand.
ACATTGCTAGAAACTGTCTATTTTGTCCTATTCTCTGAAAATTGTTCTTGATATCTTGTCCTTATAAGAAAGTATCCTCTTGGTTAAGTCTGATTAGCAAGATTAAATATGAAAATTGCTAGTGATTCAAAAGATCTGTATTTATTTCTTTAAATACAAAAGTTTCTATTGGGACCTTTTGTAAAATTGCTAGCAAGAACTCTTAAGGATCTTCTATCATCCAGGCTCCGACTTTTGTTAATGGAATATGAGAGCATATGCATCCAATCTTAAGGTATGTTTCAACAAACATCTCTTTAATCCAAAACATAGTGAAGGTTTTCCCACTGTTTACTTTTAGTTATTGCAAATGCAGCCTTTATATGTGGAAAGGCAGTTGGAACTCATATTGGATGCATGGGATTTCATGCTTGTATATGCTCCTCGTCAAATGTTGTAATGGGCTCCTGTAATAATCTGTTGTTGTCATGGTCTAGAAGTATACTTAGCTGGGTAATTGCCCATTTAAATTATTGCTTATTCGAGAAATTTTTTGGCTGGTCTTTGCAATCTGTTCTAACAGAGTGTTGTAGAAAGAAATGTCTTTGGTATTCTACAGATCACTAATTCTGCGAGTTCAATAAAATTCCATCTTATTAAACCAAAATGTGTACCTTTTGTTGGCACACAATCTTGTTGACGTTTATTTTCTTGTTTTAAGCAACCAGAAAACCCAGAAGCATAAAAATTCTTGAGTTTATGTTGGTTAGTCATTGCAAGAAGAGTAAACTGCAATCTGAATGTCTGATCAAGTTTCTTTGTTGACAGGTCATTGTAGCTGTTCTAGTCTTAGATGGATCTCCACAAAAGAAATGACAACAAGAAGGTTGTTGTCGGCTGGCCGGTGTCATATCCACCCGGATGTGTATGCATGCATCGGGAATCCTTGTACATCCTCTGTTTTTATTTTTCTTCTCCCTCTCTCTTTGGCAAATTTCTTTGCTAGTAGATGTCTCAACCAGTGAGGTTGATGGATAAGTGGCATGGCATGTAGGTTGCAGTCCCAGTTTGAGTAAAATGTACATAATGTGTAATAAATAGGATGGCACAATAATGTTTTAGTGATCGTAGAGGTGGTGATTTTGTTCCCAATTGAGAAGTAGTAATTGCCTACGAGAAATGTTACATATCCTCTTATGTAAATGACTCCAATGTTACATATCCTCTTTGTTGAATCAAATACAACAATGCGGAAGCCACTCTACGAGGCATGTAATGTAAAGATGATTCTTTGTGACGGCACGCTGAAATATAAGCTTCAATTTGCAGATTGCGCAGACAAAAACATTATAAATTTTAATTACGGTTATGTGCATACAATTTTTTTCCTTCATTTACGTTATAAATCGATTAAGACTTAATAAATCATGTGGTTTCCATAAATCATGCACAAAAATTTCTGTGTAAATTATATATAGTATACATATAACATTAAAGTCATAAATATTAGACGGTAACATTCAAGACTTTTTGAGTACAGATTATTTTAATCACGAATACAGATCTTTAACCATCAAGCAATTTCACTTGGCGTAGTTTTAACGGATCGACCTATAAATTAATTGGCTACTTGTTGTGTTGAGGAGTTTCAAAATAACACACGAGCAGTAGTTTGTCACTGCAATTGGACAAGCAATGGAACTACTACTTCCACAGTTTGCGCAGGGACATGTTCTTCTCTGTCTCTTTCTTCATGACTTTGGCCACCGCCATCTCGAAATCCTCTTGGGTCACATGGACTCTTCTTTCCCTGAGCGCAAACATCCCAGCTTCAGTGCACACCGCCTGCAAACAAGGCATCAATCCATGATTGGCACTCCAAAGCAAACCGTAGTCAAAATGAAGTTTATATTTGAATCAAAAGAGCATAAATCGGAAGATTATTAGTCATTTATTGGCTGTACAATTTATATGTGTGTTCATCTAAATACACACATGATATAGTTATTGTTGTGAAAAAGATAGCCAAGATAAAGATATTGACTGATGGCAGCCATTTTTTTGGCTGTCCAACATGTTCATCTATAAAAAAAAAAAAACACACACACACACACACATGCTCATCTATATCTAAGGCGGACAATACAGCTACCTGCCTAAAACTGAAATCAGGTGATTCCATAAGTAATGGCATACACATGCAGTTATTGTTGTTGTAAAAAGGATTTACAAGATAAAAATAACTACAATCATGAATCAAAGAGACATAGGGAAGAAAATACACAAGCCATTCGAACAGTGAGAAACGAGTACCTTGAGTTCTGCTCCAGATGCTCCATTCATCTTTTCTGCGATTTTTTTAAGATCTATGCCACGCATCAAGTTCATCTTCCTCGAGTGTATCTTTAAGATATCAAAGCGAGACTGAAATACAATGGGAGGTTTATATCAGATCGTATTCGTGAAGTTAAATAAGTTGCTAAAGATTAAAAGGTACAAAAACTAATCACGCGTTGAAGAGGTACAAACCTCTTCATTGGGATTAGGGAATTCAATTTTTCTGTCAATCCGACCAGGCCGGAGGAGTGCTTGGTCCAGAATATCTATCCGATTCGTCGCCATCAGAACCTGAATAAAACAACATAATTTACTTTAGCACACTATTAAAGAATGCAACAATAAAATTTATACTTCTGATGAAATTCATTCACGAGCAAGATATTGACATACTTTAATTTTGTTTGATGCTTCAAAGCCATCAAGCTGGTTAAGAAGCTCAAGCATCGTTCGTTGCACTTCACTGTCACCATTACCAGTGCCAGACTCCATTCTAGCAGATCCAATACTGTCTATTTCATCCATGAATATTATTGATGGAGCATGTTCCCTACAAAGAAAAATATTTGCACCGATCACATTAATGTATACGAGGGATCAAAGCTATAAACTTTTTTCTAACAACAAGGGGAATATAGAGTCCAGGAAACGAAGGTGTAAATTGCCAACCTCCTAGGCTATGGATAAGAGTAATGCAATGAAGGAGACTTCAAAGGACCATAATATAGAAAACCAAAAGAATTTACCAAATAAAGGTCTTACAGAGGTAATGTGTTGACATTGCAACTTAATATACCTGGCCATAACAAATAGTTCACGAACCATTCTAGAGCCCTCTCCTATGTATTTCTGAACCAACTCAGAACCAGAAACCCTTATGAATGTGCAATCAGTATGATGAGCAACTGCCCTTGCCAAAAGAGTTTTCCCTGTTCCGGGAGGCCCATAGAGCAAGACTCCCTGCAAATAATCCAAAGTCCAATTGTATACGCAACATGTGTTTCTTTTTAGGAGAGATAATTACCATTTGACAACCAGAAAGCATAAATAATATGCTGTCTATGGTAGCAATACCTTTGGTTGCGCTATTCCAAGGCTCTCAAACAATTCAGGATGCTTGATTGGCAGCTCAATAACCTGAAAAATTGAGTGTCCGACATTTATTACATGGATCTCATGTAATTCAACAAGTCAAAGGAAGCATCATAAGCTGAAAGGCTATAGTCAAAAAGAAAAAGACAGTTGGCAATTCATTGACCTCCTTTATTTCTTTGATTTGCTGGTCAAGACCACCAATCATGTCATAGGTGGAATCTGGAACCTTTTCAACTTTCATAAGATTGACCAGAGGATCTACTTTGCTAGGCAGGATTAGGTGAAGAACATAACTATCATTGCGAAGGGCAACTCTGGTTGATGGTGTTAACTTTGTTATATCTATGCTCTTATCAAGATCAACAACATATTTTCCTTCTGGATGAACCTGGAAAAGGATAAAGAATAAGCAAAGGAATAGTAGCCACTAAATTTTCAAAAACCTTAGAAAAACAATATACAGCCAACTATTGATGTAGAGAGTAATGCATCATTATAATGCCAATCTAACTTGCAGTCAGCAATAAATATGGATAAAGATTATATATAGCTTGAAACGACATGGATAAAGATTAAGTGCAATGTTCAGGGTGACCCAGTAAGATGAAAAGATAGTAGAAAATAATCATGATTAAGCTAGGTCATCATCAAGGAACAATTAAATAATTAAGCAGTTGAATTAATTCTTTAAAGGGGGACTTTGAAGAGAGAGAATAAAAGGGTGAACCTAGTAAACATGACTTCCATCAATGCAGGATTTGTGGGAATTGGGGAGGATCAATGTATATAGTATTCTCTCAATATTTAGGAAGGCTATTTTCGAGATTTGAGGAGAGAGGATTCATAACACAGGGAGAGAGAGAGAGAGAGGGAGAGAGAGAGAGAGCAGGGGTGGTGGAGTCTTGGCCCATTGTTTCTCCACTATTTGCGACCAATCCCATCAAAAGTAACCACTAACCAAATCATCAAGAACATCTTGACAAGCATGGAAGGTAAGATAAAGATTGTCGAAGTAAAATCACAAATGCTGAAGAAAGATCAATGAATCATACACATCTGTTGAAGAAAAGAGGGATAAAAAACATCTTGTAGACAAAACAAAAGAATACGGTCCATAACCCTTAACAGAAGGGTTCACTGTACAAAAGGTTATAAATAACTAGACTTTACATATGAATAAACACTTTTAAACGAAAGCACAATAACATTTACTCTCAGGAAACCAAGATAAATGCATGTATAGTCCCAAACAAAAAAAATACAACCTTTGTTTACTGCACAGGAAAGACAATCGTGCAGTTTTCACTTGACGAACAGCACACATAACTGCTAATGGGAAGAGAAAAAAACCCAGATAATACAATTGGATCAATGGCCCTAATGATACCTAACGATGCCATCCTCATGCATGTTTGGCTTTGATCAAGAGGTCACGTGCATCACAAAATAGAGAAGACTTACACAAGAAGGTCGAACTTTCAAGTTTCTAGGAAGAGACAACAAGTGCAGCCCATCATCAATCCAATAAACTGGTAAATTCGTTGTTCCATGCACATTAGTTGCAATAGATGCACGCTCATCATCGGCTGTGGATCATCTACCAATGTACATAGCCCGCATTGGCGGGAACCTCATCATCGACTGTGGATGATCATGGCAGCAATTTTCAAAAGAGTAGTAACACAATAAGATGATAAAATGTTCCAAATAGATGCCTTCACCAGACAATTTTAAGGGAAAAAACTGCAAACGTTTGCTGGAATCAAGAATCCCTATTTTATATGACAAAAATAAATAATAAGTGCTAAAACAAATCCGTTAGTTGATACATGACAAACATAAAATAGTACCAAGATTCACCTTGACCAAGACCTTCGATTTGCCCATCACTTTCACCACCTCGCCCACATAAGAACCAGGCTCCTGAAGTAGCTGCAACTCCTCACGGAGCATTCTTACTGCAACCACAGACCACATGCATCAGATCGAATCGGAAACTAAAAAGGGATCGCTCTAATAGCACAAAACGCAGCAAGATCCGACCATTTCTGCAAGAACTATTTCGACCAAAAGAATTTGCCAAGAAAGAAACATCGAGAATCCTCCCCTCTCGATAATCTTGACGATCAACGGCAAGACTAGGGTTCACCGTATTAAAAGCGCATCAAGAAGAAATGGTGCAAGAACAAAGGGCTAGAATTAGGGTTTCCGAACCTCGCGAGTTGAGGTCGTTCCGCTGGGCCTCGAGGCGCTGGAGGTTGTTGGACTTCTGCCGGATCTGGAGCTGGTTATCATGGATGTGCTGCAGATAGTACTGCCGCAGCCCCTCGCCTCCGCCTCCCCTGACCCTCGCCGCCGGAGCGCACATCTCCCCCTCCGCCTCCGCCGGATGCTTCTTCTCCACCGCCGCCGTCGCCATCGTCCTCCCTCGCCCTTAGCAACAACAAAGTTACGAATCTACCGATCATGCGCCTCTCTTTTATCGTGAGTTGCCTCCTCCCCTTGCGACACAAGCAACCTTTCGACTTTGTTTATTTGCATATAAACCCCCGAAAACAACGGAATCTTCTCGAACATGCATTGCCCGAATGCAAATTCGCAATATTATAAGTTATCTCTTGTAATTAGTTATTTTAGCATATCAATTCCTATATTTTTTAAAAGTAAAATATTTAGATCCCTATAGAGATTAAAAAAATAATTTTATAAGATTAAAAATCAAGAAAAATATTTTATTGAAATAATGGAATAAAATATTTTATTTTCATAAATATAAAAATCTCAATGTAACTTTTAAAAATATAAAAAATTAAGATACTAAAGATAACTAATTACAAAGGATAATATATAATTAGTCATCTTTAAAATGGTATCATGCTTCACAGAGATCTGATTGAACGTGTTCTTGTATAACAAATCTCATTTATATGTACCGTAAGCGTCAGGTGCATAAAAGGATGAGAGGGCTTGTAATCAAAAGTTACATAGCAAACACACTACAAATTTAGGTTTTTTAACCTAAAGGGTATTAGAAGCACTGATCCCCAATTTTTCTGGTGAAAAAAACAAGGCTTCCTTGATCCTTTTCTTGATTCCAGTAAAATAACCATTCACTTATAAAGGTTGAGAACAAGAACATAATAATAGGATGAAACTGATTTGCAATTATGTGATAGACATTGACAAAGAACATAGAAAATTTCTTGTGTCTATTCTTTGCATTTTAATGTATCAATTTTCAGTATCCACCAATCTTTTTTACAGAATGAGTGCAAATATACAGGTAAGAACGTCACAGCTATCACAGGAGATTAAAGAAATCATTGATCTACACAATGTATATTGAAAGAACGATCCAAAAGTTGCACTTAGGAATGAGCTTAACAAAGATGACACAGTTGATCCCTGCTCACCCCGAACTGTCTGCAACATGCTTGCAGGTCATTCTAATGTGAAGTCATTAAGCCATATCAGCACCTCATTTCGCTTCGATCCAATATTGTAGTGACATGACAGTAAAACAAAGCATGCATCAGGAACAGTAAGAAGACAGAGCAGCTAAAAAAATACAACAATAAAGCAGTCTTGCTATTTTTACTGTTTATCATAAAACATGATCAATACAGTGCCAAAGACGAAACTTCAGAATGGAGGGCACAATGAAACAAACTTGTGGTCTGTAGTTCTACTATTGTTCTTATAGGACTGTAAAGAAGTACACTAGACATGAAAATAAGTGAAGAATAAGTGGACTATAAGAAGACAACTATCATTAAAAAGGCTGGAATAATCTTTTATAAAAGAACCTCACAACATAGGAAAAATCTGTTCACTAAATTAGGCAGTTCTTAGTGCCTTTTGATATTTCCTTTGGAGTATATACATCGAGCATAACAAGAGACAACATACCATTATGAAGCTGTTTGTACTGCCAGGATCATTGTAGCGAGCAAGCAAACAACCTTGTTGAGGTCTGAGACCATCTTTAAGTATTGCAGACCGAAGTTCTCTCTCTTTATTGAGTACAATCTCTTCACTCAGTTTTCCACTAAATTTTGTTACTGCAGCAATACCTCCTTCAACCTTTCTCAAATTAACTGCTTCGGCACTGGGAGAAGGCAAACTGACCAAGTGTAGATGCTTATCAGCTAATGACATTATTCAAGCAAGCATCACTTATTTAATTTATAACCTGGTCTTTTAAAATCCGTTACATCAACATAGACGTCTAGTCACCATGTGTATGACATGAACTATAGGATAATTTTCATGATTGTGACTGTAATGTGTAGCTATTCAGACTTAGCTGATGGCAGTGAACCAGTGGCAGAATTAAGCTTACTTGCCCAAGTCTTTGTCCATTGGTAGAACGATCTGGATAGAAACTTTTGATAATTTGTCATCAACTGCCTGTGTGAAAACAGGGGTCGTCATGGGAATCTTTTCAGTCGAGGAATTCTTACCGAATATATACCTACAGCATGTAAAAGATGAATACATCTTAAGTAGTATACAAATCACAATGCTACCAATTTGCTATTCCTACTTGAACCAAACATGTTTTACTAACCCGGCAACATTGTTGAAACCAGATGAGCCAGATAGCTTATCTCCTTCGGTCTCAACCACCACAAATGGCTCATACTTCCTTATCTGTGAACACAAAAAAGATTTAATCAAACTTTTCAGTGTTTATTATGTCCACTAGGATTTATTTCTAAGGAAACAGGAGGGTTGCACAGGAAAAGAACCCAAGCATATTACTTACAAATAAAAAGAGAAACAAATAAAAATCCTAATAACATGACTACTTTTCCTTGCTTTTCTTTACTAGTTTCTGAATCTGATCATAAACACAAATTAAAGCACATAACAGCACAACATGAGATATATAAACCAAAGAGACCATATAATAATAAGCTTCAAAAGATACTTTGTAATTTGTAACAATGCAGAAAAGGCTGCTAGAAGAATCACACACATTGTACCTCATAATTTGCAGTTCTTTTCAGTATCAAGTACTTTGGGGTTTCCAATTCCGGAGTCTTGTATATTCGCAGCTACAGAAGTACAAGCGATGGATAAGATGGCTTAAAAAATTGAGAGACAAATCAAGATGACAGAACCACATTGTTGCAATAATGAAGACATACCTGCTTTAAAACATCTATTAGACCTTCCAAAGAAAAGTAGTCATTGCTTTGTATGGAGTCCCAAAGATCCTACGGATACAAAAAGTCATCGATAACAGCATTGATCAAACCACAAAGTCAAGAGTGTCAGAAGCTACTGCTACAGTATCGAAAAGAAGCTCACCACATGGCTGCAAAATTTTTGAGTCAGTGGGTTGACGCCCATGACTGATGTTCCTGTGAACACCAACTCTGGTTTCCATGGTAGAAGCGTAAACCTCATTACCATAGTCCATCTTGTAGTGATTTCATTAGGTCCTGTCTACAAGAATTTAATCAGTTAAAGAAATACCATAATAGCATTGTCTAAACTTCCTAGAATTCACACAGGACAAAAGAAAGGATCGACACAGGAGCGATTTCCGAAGGGCAGGGAAAGCAAACCTGCCTCACGTGGTGCAGATAGAAATCGGGGCGGAAGAGCAGCTTCAGGAGCCGGATGTTGAACAGATAGCCGTCGATGGTGTCGTGACGCGTGATGGGATCCCGGAACCTCACGCGGTCGTCGTACATGGTCCGGTCGATGCCCTGCTCGTCGAAGAGGTGAGGGAGGTCGGCATAGAGGAACTCCACCAGGTCTTTCAGCTCGGTGCCCACCTTCTCCACCGACTCGCTCTTCACAGCGCACCCCCTCCTCGGACCCACACTCCTTGTCACGGGACCTGCGGGAGGGCGTCGGAGATGAAGGAAGGTTCCGGCGGGCTTCAGGGCGGCGGGAGGCCGCCTGAGGCCGGCGGGGACTGGACGGAGGAATTGGTCGGCGAAAGCTGTGGCCATTCTTTTCTCTCTTTTTGTGGTTAGTTGGCTCCCAGCCAGCGTTCTCCAACGTACGCTCGACGTCTTCTTATCCACAGCCACTCCAGCTAGGTAACGAGGTGACCGCTACTACATAATACTTTGCGCTTGTATACACCAAAATATATGTACAGATCATTTTCCTCAAATTTTACATAGATATATATGTACATCAAAACGGGGTTTTAATTCCAAATATGATGCTGATATAGATTATACGCATTAAAAATAGATGCAAATTTAGGATTCCATACAATATCATCATGGATCCCAGCCATGAACATGACCATGGGTTATTTGTCTCAGACAAAAAAGAAAAGAAGATCTCAGCAACAGGAGATGATTCTGTGCCACAGGCAAAGTGTTTCTTTCAAGGAAGGGATCCATGAAACCTGACATAACAACAAACAGATGATAAACGAAGTTTCGGATACTGATTATGATGAAGATGTGATGCACAAGCTTCGTGTTTCCAGTCAAAGAGCAAAACAGAGCTTTGGGGTGTGGTAGGCAACCAGCTCATGCTGTTTTGGCTGGCCATGTTGCTTGCGCCGACATAATTATGCCAACGATCACGCCAAATAACCCAAGTGCACTGCCAAATATTTCAATCACTAGAATCTTGACAAAAAGCGTGGAGTTTTGAGCATCGGACAGCGCACAGCTGCTTCCAATTATTCCTACGCAAAGTCTGTTCAGAGAGAACATATATCAATGAGCAATCAATGTAAAAACATTCTCCTGAAGCTGTGCAAGTTATGGATGTGACTGCATGATTGTCTAACATACCCGCACATGAGATTTGCAAAACCAACGATGATTCCAGAAGCAAATATTGCATATCCAGCTCTAAGAGACTCCGGATCGTGTATCTTCGATGACGGCACACTTTCTAGTTTTGTTTGTAGAATAATTGCGACAATAACACCATATATGGCGACAGCCTCGCAGAAGATAACACTGAAGATGATACATTCACCTTAATAGTGTTAGAAAGACTACAAAGGTGAAATATCAAACAAAATATATTTTTTCTTTTGGGGCAATTAATCACAATATTGTTGTTGCCACAGGCAGATGATATGCAAAGGCACTAACAAACAGTTTGATTAAGATTCTGTGTGTAAAATAATATCAGTCGTTGTATATATATGTTGTCGCAATTTAAAGAATGGGGTGAGATCAAGATCAGCTTAATGAACTTTCAATTACATGCAACAAAGCTTGGACCTAAATCATGCATGACTGCCTGTAAATATTGAGCCACAAAAGCTCTATATGACATCCAAGATCTAGCCTGACTAAGAATACACATCAGATTAAGCGCAATCAACTTTAACACATGAGCCACAAAGCTCCATACTAAAATGGGAACAAGTCTTGCAAAACACATGACATTATAAGCACCTCACAGCATTAAGGAGAGAAATCATAGGCCGCATAATCATCCAACAAATACAGAAACAGACTCAAAATATAAGAGACTAGTTAGATTAGCACCTTTAAATTCCTATAGAACCAATGTTCATATCATATTGATGGGTAATTAACTGCTTAAGAAACATTAACTAAACTTAATTCATGTGGACAATTGGATCCATGCCATAAGCATCTACATTTACTTTCTCTGCTATAAAACCAAATAAAGATGGACCATAGCGACTCGACCGATGAGAGCGAAAGTGGAACTCCATGCTTCCACAGGTGATATATATTCAAAAAAATACAAAGGAAGTTCCCTAGTTGTCTGGAAGATTAACCACAAAAGTAATTCTGATGATGAAATAATTAATCTAAAACTACAAGAGAAAGAAAACTTGCACAATATTTTTATTAACTCAGAAAAATCGGTGGGTTTAAAAAAAAAAAGTGTACCCCGCATTAAGAAAGAGTTAATAAAGATAATATATAATAAAGTTATTATGACAAACGTTTGTGTTTGGCAAATCGCTACCACTGCAGGTTTGAATCAAGGATCTACTTTAGATCAGTAATATATTCTATCAGTAATAGATGAACTTGTTGGGCATATTCAAAAACAAGTTTCCATGTTGTTGTATTATCTGCTAACAGTAATGAGAGTATAATAAGGGCTGATGAAGACAAACAAATGAGACTTAGGGTTCTAAATTATGTGAATATAAAAACTAAATATATTAAGTGCAACTTTAGCAAAATAAAAAAAACAAATGAGGGTATAATTAATAAATATGGACAATAATTTTAAAAAAGTAAAGCTTTTTCTATTGTTCGAAAACATATAGAGTTAAAGTAGAATTATTTAAGCAAATATGTATGTATCATGAGTATTGAGTTACCCTTTTGTGCCTCTTAAACTAAAAGATGATTCTATAAACAAATCCTCGTGTGCCTCTTAAACTAAAAGATAATTTTATAAACAATTATAAAACCAGGTCTAAATGTTGGGCCGTTAGAAGAAAAAAAATCATATAAAAACTTATGATACCAAAATGAGGTTGCCGAGATGGATGTGTAGGGTCACTAGAAATGTAAAAGTAACAAGCATTTACATTCAAGTGCAATCAGGATAGTTCTGATTGAGTATCGAAAGTAAGAAAAACTGTTCAGTAGACCTATAGATGCATCAACTAAATGAGGTCAGTTGATTAAGGATATAAAAGTTGAAGACAACCTAAGAAACTTTTATTAGACAAGACTGAAAACAGAATTGACTGTTAGTTTGATTAATAATTTGGTACTTGATGAAGCTCAATGGCAAAACTTCCATGTATCTAACCCAAATGGGGACCTTGCAGCTAGGTCCTATCTCAAATACATCGTATATTGCACAAATTTAGACAAACCAAAAGTTGGATCAAGTTGAATAGATATGCCAATGATATCTAAGCCCATTTCAGCAAATATAGTGAGCTTTGCACATCTCAGGTACTACTAGCATATACAAATCACATTGGCTACTCAACACTCTGATACCCAAGTATCCATCAACTTCTCTTGGACACTCAGACTAATGCAGCTTGTGATGCTCTCTACCTCAAAAAGGTTGAAGTTTTGTCAAGAATCACCAAGGCCTAAAAATCAAGGGCAAAGACTTAATCATGCTATATTCATTTACTATTAATCATGAACAGAAACCTAAATGGAAAGGGCAATTTTGTTCATCTAATCATTCATCATGGGAGAGCTAGAGCAGAATCAGATATATTCACCCCGTTTAGACATAAAAAAAGACAACCTAATATTACAACATTTGCCATAGCGCAAGCTTCTTCTACAATATAATACCTTCTTTCACCTAATCCATTGGCACATTTTTCACCGATTAATATTAGACATCTGGTGGCTATCTAGTCTAGATTCCTTGCACGAAACACCCTCTGGTTGTATAACATACACTCCAAGTCTCTCGAGCTCAATGAAATTGAATAACAAACCAGTGGTAAAAGGGCCCAATCTAGCACCGACAATTAGCAGCAGAAAACACACTCGGGTAACCTGCTCAAGTATAGAAAAGCGCATTCATACAACTTTGTTCGGACAATCACAGTTGTGTGGATTGAAAGGCTTAGACTAGTAACCATCACATATCTATAAGATTATTCTTATGACATGGAAGAATAGGCTATAAAGGGAGATCTGCTCTCGTTCACAACAGGATTTGTTGTTTAGTTGAAGCTCTAAGGAAATCAAAGTCTCCGATATACTATAATTTACCGGTCAGCTGATCACGAACTATTTCTCTTGCAGTTTTCCATGAAACTTAAGATCCAGACGTTCACAACTCAAAGATATATCATCATTTGCAGAGCCTCAAAGGCGAAGTAGCTAGCTAGGTACTAAATCGAGGAAGAAACACCGAATTATCATAAAAAAACCCTTTAACCGAAGAGTAATAGTACGCACCTAATGAGATTCTTCGAGGTGATTCTGGGGGCTTTGATCGCCGCGCCGATCAAGCTGCTCCCAGTGATATAGATCCCCCTGGAGGAATCGACAGAAGGTAATTATCAAACAAATCTAGGGAAAATGGGGGAAAACTACGAAGAGAAGCAAGGAAAGAAAAGAGAGATTTCGATCGTCCCACCAAGCGGCGCCGAGGACGGAGACGCCGATTGAGATGGCGATTCCGATGGAGGCGAAGGTGTAGGGCGAGATCTGCGTCAGCGCCCGCGACCACGAGCTCGACATCGCAGCGATCCCTTCCGAGAAGACGAAGCGTAGGGTTCCGGTGCCGAGCAAGCAGAGGAAGACAAGGACGGATTTGGGTTGGCGCACGGGGACCTCGCGATCCGGAGGGGACGGGCCATAAGTGCCCGTTTCGCAACATTTTTGCTGTGTGTTTTGTGATTTTAAAAACAAAAACTCGCAAAGTCTGATAATGTTTCACGTTTGATCATCTCTACGTCATGACTAAAGAGACGACTCCAAACGCACCGACCCAACCAATGTGTGTTACGTATATGGTTCTAAGTTAACTGGCTCCCCGTATCAGCTAAGTACGAGTTGTGTACGATTTGCTTCATCGACATCCAAATTATTCCAGAACGTTATTGTTGTGAGTTTTCTGTTTATGAAAAGATAATGCTCGCAAGCGTTGATTGGATACTTTCATGTATGATCGCCTCCATGCGGCTAATTACATGTTAACTATAT
>LVTN01000399.1:223134-256212 GCA_001649415.1 Musa itinerans
TATATATATATATATAATTAACTATCTTTAGCCATTTTTATATTTTTTAAAATTATATTAAATTTTTTATACTTATTAAAATAAAATATTTAATATCATTTCTACTCACGTCGTCAACTCTACTGATACCACTGAGCATATATAGTATTTTGGTAAAGTAGACGATACAAGAAAAAAAGATTAAATATTTTATCTTTATAAGTATAAAAATTTTAATATAATATTTAAAAATATAAGGATCGGAAGGCTAAAAATAGTTAATTATATGATGTAATTATTCATCTTCATGTTATTACTTTAGAAATGACTTCAACATAATACTCTGACCAATATACATTTACCGTTATGACTTAAGTGGCTACACATTTCAATAGTTAAATCTCATTACGTATAATATCAATAATGACAAATAATTATTCGAAATAGGATCGATTCTGAATTAATTAGTATAATCGAATGTCTACCAGTGAGTTGTTTGCAATTGAGTTCAAACCTAATGCCATCCCTAGATTTTAATTCAAAAGTTATGGATATTATAACTTAAAACATATGATTTTAATTCTTAATGTTTAATTGAGAAAACTCAAACTTGAATAATTAGTTTGGACATAGTTAAGGTTTATAGGACACGTAAAGTATACTTTGTGAGACTTTAACAACAGGTTCGTTATTAAAGATATTTAAAATTCAAATAATTAGCAAGAACACTAAAATATTCATTATATAAAATAATAAGGACATATAAAGATCCATGAATTTTATATGTAATAATCAGATTCTATACGTATCCGCTTCCTAGTTGTTATTTATGTCAATGTAATTTTATTAAAAATTATTTTCTTACATATCATTAACTCAAAAGTTGGTATAATATTTATCTAATATATTGTGGGTATTTTTATATCATGTGAGTAGTATTCCAAAAATTATAAAAAAAAGATTATCCATATAAAATATAAAAGAGTACCCCTCAGAAAAATCTACGATAATCTATGTTAATATGAAAATAATGACATAATCAACATCTCAACAATTACGTGATTGATACTGTATATGTGGCTAACACCTCAAGTGATAAGTTTAGCATAATACAATTTCATCTTATAATCTAAGATATTACTAATTATATCATAACTATCGCATGCCTTATAAATTTAGCATAATACAATTTCATCTTGTAATCATTTGAACGTAGATGCATTGTTTGGATCGACACTAAAAGAGGGAAGGTGAATTAATGCTTTTGTAAAACTTCATTCAAAAATTTATTTGATAAACCTCGTATCAAACATGTGTTTAACATAAAAATGATGTAAAGTGGATTGTGTGATCAAATCATTAAGCAATATAAAAAGAAAGCATAATAGAAATGATAAAAAAGATATCACACTGGATTTATAGTGGTTCGATCATCGTGACATACGTCCACTTTCGATTCCTCCTCCGTTGAGGCTATCGACGTTCATTAACAATTTTCCTTTAATGAGCAAAGACCAATTACCTCTTACAACTCTTTTCTTTTTTTCACAAGTTTAGGATATAACTTTTAAAACCACTCAATCATCCCTTAAATAGAAATTACACTTTTAGAAAAGACGAGGAGAACTCTAAAAATTACAATAATGTTTTCCCAATTTATTTTCTCAATTCGTATATTTATAGACCCAAATGACTTTATTAAGTGAAGCCAAAATTCAAATCCTAGATATTTCAGAGTACTGAGCAGTACCATCACCTAGTTTGGGTGATACTATCGTCAGACCCTGTTACATGACACTAAATGAACCAAACAACAGACCTAATTCTGTCTTGATTTAGGCCCAATTGGCCCCTAATTGAGTTGACATTGTTTCACCATAATACCGACTCAATTAGACCTAAACTAACTTGATATAGACAAATTATTACAAAGCATGAATCATATGTTGTCCGGCATATCATTGGTTCTTCCGGCGCTTCGTCCAATCCTTCGGTGCATTTTCCTTTCCTTCAGTGTATTGCCCAATCGGTAAGTTGACTCTCGTAACTTCTGATCTCCTTAGCGCAATGTCCGATCCTTCGGCCCGATACATGAATTTATGGCACGAAGTCCTTCTTCCGGTACGTCGACCGATCCTCTAGCTTAACGTCCAATCCCATGACATGTTTCACTCTAATTCAACGTTCGATTTCTCATGCTTTAATTAATTTATTTTTTCCCATCGAAGTTAGTCCCGTGTCACTCAAAACAAACATAGATTAAATCATAAACTCATCAATTAATTTTATTATCAAAATTTGAGATTAAACATGCATGTCTACAAGTATTATAGTTAAAAAGTTACACTAAAAAAAATCCCTCATTTATGTTCCTCCATACAGTATTTGTATCCTCTTTATAGCTCTAGCACTCTCTACATTATTACATTATGTCTACACCTCACCTCTTAAAGTAAGCATCAAAGAGGTTTTGTGAGTATACCCCTAGGCATTGTATTGACATCTCACCTCTTTAACTAAGTATCAAAAGGACTATGCGAGACATACTCGTACCCTTAACGTAATTTTTATATGATTTTATACCTAAAAAAATTAATTTATCTCGATATTGCATAAATATAAAATAGAATATTTGTTGGTTCTGAATTGATATTCCATCAGACAACCATATTCTGTGCCAACATGTATCCCGTTACTCGTGCATATACGTAAATTATTGTAAAGCTACCGACAGAGATTGTAAGATGCCAAGACATGAACACATGCACGAAACATGACACGACAGGAGGCCAAAATAACGCCGACGCACAACGTGGGTATGCAATTGCTGACGATTGATATTAATTATTTTGAGACGGTCCCATGTAAATGCACAACTCATTCTTAGCTAAATTACATTTTTGTTGGTTCGATTTCGAATTTTGTAGACAGAAATGGTTCGATTTGATTCGAACGTTTCCCCCCAAATCAAATATGCGGAGGATTGGGTCCAATGTTTTCGCCTTTTTTACCTCCTCAGCCACCGCACCGGATCCGCAGCGCGATTCCGGACCGCACACGGTTTCCACCGAGACCCGAGGATCGACGCTTCCGACAAGAGTTGCAGCGGATCTGCTCGTCAGTGCTTCGATTGGGATTTAAAACACGGCGACGATGGTTCTCGAGAGGCGAGGGTGGACAAGAACAAGGGCCGTTGCACGTACGTTGGTCCTCCCCGTGTTCCGCACGTCACGAGAGATGCATCTGGCCGTCCATTTCCCTCCATCGAGGCGATCTCTCTTTACTCACCGCACGATCTTGTGGAAGATCCGACCCACCCACGGCTCCGTCGGACCGAAACCGTAAAGTAAAATTGCACTTTACATCCCATCCTATTCAAAATTACATATTTACCCCTTCAAATAAGTTTATGCATATATATATATATATATATCCATCTTTATGGAGGATAATATTGTTAAAGTATTTCCTTTTTTTGCGGTAATACGCGAGTAATAGTCAGGGGTTATTTTGTAATATTATTTTTGATACGGATTCCCTGCTTCAATATTGGAATTTTCTTCGATCGCCTTCGGCGCTTCGCTACCTCCTTTCGTGCTCATTTAGGGCTTCGATTCTTTCCCTCGAATCGCGCTCTTCGCCGGCTTGCTTTCCGATCGGATCTTTGTGCCTGTTCTTGCTGTTCGTCGCCGGCATTCCCGCCAAATCTAGTTGCATCGGAGTCAGTTCTCCTGCTCCGTCGGGTCTGGATCTCTCGTCGAGGTAAAGAATTTTAGATCTAAAGATGATGAACTCCTTGTTTACCAATCCTGATCTTTATTTTGGATCTAAGTCTTGAGAGCTTTCCATAGAAGATCTCATAGATTGTCAATTCGCTAAGTAGATAGATGGAAAGATCGAATGTAAGAAGTGATCACTTTTGATTCTTGCAGCGGCGGAGCGCATAATCATGGACGGAGTCAAACCCGAAGCTTCGAAGCAGTATTACGCCACAAGTAGCCTTGTTGTGGGCTATGCTCTCTGTTCCAGCTTGCTCGCTGTCATCAACAAGTTTGCTATCACAATGTTCAATTACCCTGGCCTCCTGACGGCATTGCAGTACTTGACATCGACTCTCGGTGTTTGGGTTCTGGGAAGGCTGGGTTTTCTCTACCACGATCCCTTTAACCTCGAGACAGCCAAGAAGTTCTTGCCCGCTGCTATTGTCTTCTACCTTGCTATTTTCACCAACACCAATCTTCTACGGCACGCTAATGTTGATACGTTCATAGTGTTTCGCTCCCTGACTCCCCTTCTGGTTGCCATCGCGGATACTGCTTTCAGAAAGCAGCCATGCCCTTCCAAGCTGACATTCTCATCTCTTGTGATTATTCTTGGGGGCGCAGTTGGCTATGTGATGACCGATTCGGCCTTCACTCTCACTGCATACTCGTGGGCATTTGCTTATTTGGTGACTATTACCACTGAGATGGTTTACATAAAGCACATGGTGACGAACCTAGGATTGAACACTTGGGGTTTTGTGTTTTACAATAATCTTCTGTCCTTGATGATGGCACCGGTGTTTTGGGTTGTTACTGGGGAGTATGCAGATGTCTTCACAGCTTATGGATCAAGTTCTGGGAATTGGTTCGATTTCGTTACTTTTGTTGCAGTAGCTTTGTCTTGTGTTTTTGGATTGCTCATCAGTTTCTTCGGCTTTGCTGCAAGGAAAGCAATCTCTGCCACTGCATTTACAGTTACAGGTGTTGTCAACAAGTTTCTCACCGTTGCGATCAATGTATTAATCTGGGATAAGCATGCAAGCTCGCTTGGTTTGGTTTGCCTGCTTTTGACACTCATAGGGGGAGTTCTTTATCAGCAGTCGGTCACCGGCAAAAGATCACAACGAGATGGATCTACAGATTCTAAGCAGGCCAACAGTGCAGTAGGTAATGTTGATTCTGAAGATGAAAAACAAGGCAAGGGTCTATCCGGTAAGGATTCGGCCGTATGATATCAACATAAGAGATAATTCTTCTGATCTCAGAGACAAATATGTGCTATAGAAGCTTAATTGTCCTATTATATTTATAACCTTTTGTACTTGGTTTTTGTTACATGAGAAACCTTATGCTAGTGTTTGTTTTCACTACTTAAACCAGCTGGTTATGCTGTTTGGGCTAATTATCTAATGATCATGTCTTCATCTGAACCTTCTTGCATGTGTTCGATGTGTCGAAAATTTTCTGCAGTTTTATTAAGTAATTCTTAGCGAATCAGCATCATGTAGTTGTTTTGCTCTAGGGATTCCTAAAACAAAACAAATGGAACTAAGAAAAATGACCAGTTCTTGAGGGGAGTGAACATGTCCAACAAAGCATCAGATTAAAAATAGAGCTATATCAAGTTGTGAAAGTGAACCTTAAGGTCTAAGATCTCCCCAGCTACTTGATTGGACAGGATAGGAGGAATAAACAGTGTAGGAAAGAAAAGCTTAAGATCATGAGAAATTTAAAAGTGACAGATCTTTTAGTTTGATTTTTAGTGAATACATAAAGATGGCATATGGATGTCAATGACATCACCAATACAATAGTTAATATGAATAATATTGAAATCTTGCCAGATATGTATATCCGACTGCTCGCATTATTAATATGAAGAATGTTGAAATCTTGCCAGATATATATTTTTGACTGCTCACCTTGTAATTGTCTTACTGATGTTGCAAATCAGGGCCATTTGAATCTATAACCTTTTAGACTAGCCAGAGCTAAATTCAACTTCAAATAACTCAAAATAGATAGACCACGATGTTTATTAGAGGGGGTTTCTAAATTCAAAGAAACCATGGGACATTTGCCTTTTCTCTTAACCTCCATTTTTTTGATGTTATCTTGGACAGGATGCATCTTGACTTCATTTATTATTCGAAAGGATTCATAGACCACAAATTTGTTATGCGAAATTTGTCTTTATCGACTTCCTTTTGCTTGGGCTTAACTTTGAGCTCTAAATGGTTTTCTTGAGTGAGGCCACTGTCAAAGTTTCTTACAATTTTTTCCTCCATAATGAGTCATTTTAAGTTAAGTTCTTTACAAGGTCTTAATCTTTACTTTTCACCAGCTACCCTGATGAAGGCTACCCAAACTTAATCACCCATTCAAAGTTTGGAGTGTAATTTTGTTCTAATTGCACAACACCTGATCTCAGTTTATGAATACCTAGATTTGTGTTGGTCATTATAAAATGGCTAGAAATGTCTAGAGTGTTTCATTCTTATATCCAAGCAGACCATCATTTGATTACCAAAAAAGAATGTTGTCCATAAACAACATAAAATTGATCCTACCCGATGATTGTCGATGCCAGCGATGAGTGTTTTCTGCAAGTTGTGACAACACCTAATCTGTGTGTGTGCCTAGTAGCTGCCATCAATTAATGGCAGAAAGAATCTGTTAGTCATGTTCTGAGTCATGGTTCCGAGACTGGAAAATATGGACAATAATCTATGTTTCAAATTTAGACATTTATGCTATAATCATATGAACTGAGAGTTCTCAACTTTGATGTGCCATTATTGCTATCAAAAACGGGTGATGCAATAAGGTAGTATCACTCTAAGCAGTTTATACAAGGATGTAGCATGTGCATGCATGGTGAGAACTTCAATCAATTACAGGTGACAGCTTCTTTTATGGATTTGTGCGGTAGTCATAATAGACACAAGTTTCATTCTGATGATTTGGTATAAAGTGGACTAACATAATAAGTGCCTCTCTTGTGTTTTCAAGGATTCTTTTCTATGGTTTATTTGCAGCTTAAAGTTAGCTGCAGAGTTCATGTTTGATACTCAAAGCTTTCTATTGGTATTTTGAACATGATTGTATGGAAAATCCTTGTGTCAATTCACAGTAAGTTACCATCTACTTAAAGCTTTATCCAACAAGGCTGCATGTAGATTATTTATAGACACTTTTCTCTTAGAAAAAGAAGTGGATAGATACGGATAAGTTTGGGTGAAAAACACCTTAAGAATTGCTGTGTTGATTCCTCTACAATAACTCAATGGACATGATGAAGCATATCCAGATCTTTCCAACTTGTCCGGGAAGCTTATATTGGCAACTCTGCATACCCTTCAGCTAAGGAAAGAAAAGGGCACATATCCCTTCTGAAAAAAGCTGTAAGCATCACTGTCAGAATTTAATCATCCCAAGGATCAGCAAATGGTAGGTGTACAATTGATCAAAAAGCACTTATTGCAGGAACTGTTGAAGTCTGTTTCATCTCTTTGTTCTCAAATTCACTGAAGAAAAACTTTTTAAGTTCCTTTTGCAAGTTCTAACCAAGGAAGAGGACACAAGGAATATGATCTACCATTGATAGCTTTGTGATGGATGAAATGATTGGCCTTGGACAGTTCAACATCTTACCAGGGTTCCTGCTCCATGAACTTTGAAGGAAAAGGCTAAAAGATGCCTTCTGAACCCTTCACTGACCAGGCCAGTGTTGCTGTCAGAGTCTCCTCTTCGTTTTATGGGAGATGCATCTTGATAAAGGACCTTCCTGTTCAAGAATTCAATGGAACTGTCTTATTTGCAAGCCAAAGTGTGCACCAGAATCTTTAAAGTAAGGGTTATCATGACAAAAGTTCCTGAGGAATTTCTTGAACTCTTATCTGGCAACAAGGTGAGAAGCCATGCTTGACCAAAGTTTTTTCTTTTTTCATTCCCTAAGAATCAAAAACCTCCAAAAGCTCATGCAGGTTCTGAATTCATTACCGTGCATACCATTTGTGAAAAAGGCAGCTCAAATGATCTTGAAGAACTTGATTCCAGGTCTGAAGTCGACAATGCATCAAAAAACTAGACTCTTAACAGGTTCGTAAACTTTTTTGCATTTGAATCCACTTTGATTCGCTATTACGTTGCTTAATGATGAAAACCACAAGATAAACAAGAATATGGAGCAAAATTTTCTCCTCTGTTTGGTCCCTTCAAGAACCAATAAGGGTGACTTTGATCATTTAAGCTAAATGTGTGAGATATAATATTCCAACTTGGTTGTCAAGCCTGATAGGTGAATTCATCTTCTTAACCTGGACCCCCATGACAGATGTCTGTCTTTTTCTTTTTTTCTTCTCACTTGTATGGTGGTGTATGGATCTGATGCTAATTCTCCTACTCCTGAATCCGATAAGCAAATTACATGATCTCAAAATTTATAATGCAGACCTCATAACTTTTTTTTCACCACCTGAGATTAATCTGATTCAGTGGAATCATTTCCGATTTTCAAATCAATTTTCCATCGTATGTGGAGGAACTTTTTAGAAGTCATCATAGAGTGAAATTTAAGTTGATAGGTCTGCCTGCCATTTTTTGTCAGCTGAGCCATGAAACTTACTAAATTAATTTGGGACTGTTTATATTGATCAGATTTGGTGAAATTCCAAATGGTAAAGAACTGTACATGTGCTTGGATTCCCTTCTCTCAAGAAAAATCCAAGGGTGGTTTGCATATTACTCAGGATCAATATGCAGAATTTACTTGGAAGATCTTAATAATATCGAGAAGGTTAGCTAGTAAGCATCTGTATGATTCCACACAATGCCAGGGCCACTCTTTTTCCCTCGTCTCCTTTGCTTTCCAAAGGAAAGGAATCATCCTTGTCTGTAGATGATTATAAAGAGCTAAACACAATCCCATCTCTATGGCCCAGAGAGAATATTCTCTCCTCAAGTAGACAAAAGGTATATACAGGTGTCATGAGAATAATCCCCTCAAAAGCTGAGAGATAGTGAGGCAAAGGACACGTTTAGAGAGAGAGAGATGAAAGAATCTACACTAAAGGCAAGGGTTGGAGTCTTGTACTTGAAGACTGCTGTAGAAAGGAACCAGCCTCCCAATTACTGCACTCCCCAACTCCAAGGACTCCCCTTCTCCAATGCATAGAGGAATCTGCTGACCTTCCTTCCCACTTCCTCTAAAGCTAGCAGCAGTAGCAGGATGGAAGATTCCCACCTCTCACCCCCTCCTACTTTTGCATGCTTTGAGGCCAAGGAGGGTTGGGTTTAGTCCTTTAAAGCATATTGCATGGACTTGTGTCTGGTGGACACCATTAAGATATTCCTTGCTTATGGTAGCCCTGTGACAGTAATATTCCCCTGAGCATGCATTAGATATCCTGTCTTTGGCACTGAATTCTTTGTGAGTGTGGATGGTTACAGCCAGTGTATGCCTTTGAATACCTTCCTTTCCTTGGTTGCTACATTGAGAATCCTTGCATATCTTGTTTATATTATATATGTGCAGTATATGCTTCTGCAGCTTAGATTATTCATCTTCAGTATCAGGCTCCTCTCAAATACTACTTCGACATCTGTGAGCATCTTTCTTATCTGTTGTTTATTTTAGTTGTTTGTACATCTTAGCCCGTAGCATGTACCGATTGAAACAGGGTGGTATGTTGTGGGAAGGAAGAACCCCAACAACAACAACAACAAAAAATCATTACTTGGCTGTATATATTTCTTGGTGCTTGAATTTGCCCACCAAAGAGGACAAGGAACAAGGAACAGGAAGGGATGGTAAAGAGGAAGAAGAATCCTTTTGTTGCAGTTGGATTTGAGTTGGTACAAGGAGTCCAAAGGCACCAAAACCAGGGCCTTAGCACATGATCTCCTGGCCGCCTCGATTCCCTGCTCTTGAACCTTTGCCTTTTTCTCTGCGAGAAGTTACCATGCTTTATCTCCTGCCTTTTCTTTTCCTCTCCTCAAATCTCACTTTATTCTCCCCCTCAGACTCGGTTTAATTCCTCTTGTGCAGGCAACACATCTCTACTCCTCTCATATCCTCCCGACTCACAGATCAACGCAGGGAGAGATTGCAGTACTTAGTAGCAGTGGCACCCGCCATGGGTTCACCGCCCGAGCTCAGCCTAGACTACAAGCTCGACAACTACACCGCGGTCGCAAAGGCGGCAGGAGCGCAACCGGAGCAGAACCAGAAGATCCAGGAGTTCCTCGCTCGCCTCGAAGAAGAACGGCATAAGATCGAAGTCTTTAAGCGCGAGCTGCCTCTCTGCATGCAGCTTCTCAACAACGGTAAGCATTCCATCCCATGAAGTCTTGAGCACTAGAAGAAAGGCATCAGTTCTTGCTTCACACTGCACTGCACTGCAGGCACTGCACTGCACTGCGCTGCACCATGTGATATTGATACAGCATGGTGCAACCACTGTTCCTTTGTAATTGTTGTCTTCCGACAGCCATTGAGATTTATAAGCAGCAGTGGCAAGAACGCGTGCCGCTTAAACACATGAATGTTGATGGGTCCGACAAGGCCAACTGGATGGTCTCGGCTCAGCTATGGAGTCCGCCTGACGACGCAGCCAAGCAGCAGGCGGCACCGCCGCCGAAAGAGGCCGACGTGATTCCGAAGCTCGCGCTGGACACCACCAAGCAAAGGAGCGGTGGCGCGTTCCTTCCCTTCTCGAGGGAGAAGAGCAGAGGAGCCCACGCTACCTCTGCGGAGAAGGTGGTGGAGGAGGAGAAGAAGTGTGCGGAGTTGGAGAATGAAATTGTTAACACCGGAAGACATAGTGGCGCCAATGGACATGGAAACACAGCTGATGGCCAGGCGGCGGCGGCGCCACCGACGCATAGGAAGGCCAGGAGATGCTGGTCGCCGGACTTGCACCGCCGCTTCGTCAATGCTCTTCAGATGTTAGGAGGCTCTCAAGGTAGTATATGTGTGTGTGTATATATATACAGTTCTCTTTATTCTAAGAATTATAGGTTTAATTGCTGTTCTTTTGCTGTAGTTGCGACTCCAAAGCAGATTAGAGAGCTGATGAAGGTTGATGGATTGACCAATGATGAGGTGAAGAGCCACCTGCAGGTGAGATTGTAACTCCGTTTCGGTTACCATCTCCTCCGCTTCGTCCTCTTTTTGCTGGCTGTGAAGTGGGCTTATTTTTCTTCCCCGTGGGTTAGAAATACCGACTCCATACGAGGAGGCCGATCCCGGCGCCGCATGCGGCGGCGGGCGCGGGGGCGCCGCCGCAGCTGGTGGTGCTGGGAGGCATCTGGGTCCCTCCAGAGTACGCCACGTCGGCAGGTCCGGCCATGTACGGCGCTCACGCGGCCCCCGTGCCCCGGGAGTTCTACTCGCCGGTGCCGCACCACCACTACCACCACCTGCACTACCCTCCCCTCGGACTCGGCGCCTCCACCCCCGCCGCCAGCAGGGGGAGGACGGCGGATTCGCCGGAGCCCGAGGTGAGGAGCGGCGGGGAGAGGTCGGAGAGCATCGAGGATGAGGAAGAAGAAGTGCGGAAGAGGGAGGAAGAGGAAGAGGAGGAGGAGGCGCCGGCGTCGGAGGAGAAGGCGTTGGTGCCTCCGATGGTGAAGGCCGAGGACGACAACGGCGGCGACGTGGTCCTCAAGATCTGAAACCGGAGACTTGAATCTGAGAGAGAGAGAGAGAGAGAGGGGGAAGGGGTTGATGTCGTCTGTTTTGGAGCTTGCGATAAGGACGAGAGCTGATGATTGATTTGATTCTACGCTGCAGCGGTACGTTGTGATACGAAACATGTACTTGTTTTATCTCGTCTTCTGCTTCTATATCAGCAACTAACCACACCATGGCGAGTCAGTACAAATAGGTGTAATCTGGATTCGAATCAAATCCAACTTGGACTCCGCTCGGGTTGGGTCAATTGCACCAACATCGACCTTGGTGTTCCACTCATAATCTGGCATGGCCACATCAATATGATTAATGACTCTCTCTCTCTCTTCCCATTGCTCCTTTGACTATGGCAATGAACAGCATGAATCTATCAAGTTCTTTAGTTTAGCTTTACAGATTCGACCCTTTGGCTTTTGATCATAATTAACGTCATCAAGCTTTTAATAAAGAAAAGTAAAATATGTAAAGTATGCTTCTATGCATTGTAATGCTGCTACTTGCAATGAAATAAACATGTGTGGACATTTCTTGTGAATCCATTTCTTGACAGTGGCACACTCATCATATATTCTCAGACACGATAAGGTCAACACTTTCAGCAGAGTACATTCACACATCTCTCAAAGTGATCACGAGGAGTTCATCAGCTTTTATTGTTGAAGAAGCAATAAAGAAGCGAAAATGTGAATAATATAGCAAAGAGCTGAGCTCCAAAACCATCCACATGTAAGATTATAAGCAATGTACAATGTTCTAACAAACACACACATCTGTGCTAAACTTGATATCTACAAAACGGCATGTGGCAATGAATTTGTCACCAACAAATTATAGCACAACTCATCAAAAGTACAGAGAACAAAATGTATCTATCATCTTCATCTGGAATTGGAAGGGAAAACCCAAACCCGACTGCAATCTGAACTACATTAGGATAAGAGAAGAAAAGCTACATACCATGTCCTCCAAAGTATCGACCACATGATGAGACTGTCAGATCTTCGAGAGCAAGGGGTCAAAATGGTCTTTGACAGTAAATTCGCATGCACCAAAACCCAAAGATGCAATTTGATCGAAATCATCCTGCACTTGCTAAATGAATTAGAGAGTGACTTTGCTTGGATTGCTCAGACCAGTTGTTAATTCCTTTTTCACTTCATCCTATTTGAATGGATTCGATTATTCAGTTCAATCGTGGGAGACCAATCGTGGGAGACCTAACGAGGTTGCGTAGAGGACAACCAGCATACGTGACTGCTTGAGAGAAACGAGCACATAGAGAATTGAGTCACTTAGATGAATGAATATTTAAAATTGACATTAAGATGAATGACTAAGACTCTGTGCAAGAGACACCATAAGAACAGACAAATTAGGAAGAATACGTAACACACAAATATTGGGATGGCCGAATTCTAGCTGCGACTTGACGGTACTAAAGCCCTTAACAAAGGATGAAATCATACATAGAGGGATGAGTTACTCGATGATCAAAATAGTTGTTAAAGATACAAAATAATTTAGTTAAAAAAAATAAAATTTTGATATAATGACCTAAAATGAACAAACAAGCATTAGACAACCGAAAATAGAATAGAAAATTTAGTTGAAAAAAATATATGCATAAACATAAAACAAATGCAGCAGCAATTGAACTTCCTTAATAATACAACCATAATCACTAGCCCTCAATAACCAACTGATTCACTTACAAAACCTACTCGAGTAACACGGCATAACCAAAGACCACACACAATGCCTCCGCAAAAAGGTTCCAGACATCAGGAGGGTACTGTGTCTCATCTACTTCACACCAGCTTCGAACACATAGCAACCGGAGTTCTACTTCAGCACTGAGTCAACCATCACAAAGGTCCTATAATGCAGGATCTATAACGCCGTTGAAATCCATGAGGCTATATATACTAGGAGATGCGACTGTGAAGAACTGCATCGTTCCTGTAATCTTCTGCAAAGAACAACATTTCCAATGTTAAATACTGTGGTTTTCCCTACAAGCTAAGAATAACTCCATTTCGCATTCAGCAGTCGTGTAAGCAGCCAAATCAAGAACCAAAAGCACTACGATATATGCAGGCTTCCATTATAGAGCTTCCGAATGTGACATCATTATCATCCCCCGATGCTAATCTAATAAACAAAAACAATAATTTTTCTGACTGCTCCCGATCACTCGAGCTCGTTTCAGGACTCGATGCGGGCCTGATAAAGATCTAGCAACTCTAAGAAAAGAAAATTTCCAGCTTCTTTCGACTGCTCAAGCTATTGACAGAAGATATATTCGCTGTTCGGATTCAAGAACAGTGAAGAGTGGAATCGAGAAAGAAAGGGTCAGTGCACGCACGAAAACCGAATCGATTGGTGATTTTGGAGAGCGAAGGGTTGAAATACAGATACATAGATCGAGGGGGATAGGAACCTGGACGCAGCGGAGATCCGGCCGGAGCGGTGGCCGCGGCAGGGGGCGGGCTCCTTGCGGAGGGGGAATTTGGGAAGGCGTACGACAGAAAAGGGGCGCTGACGGCGAAGTCACGCGAATGGGCTTATCGTTTACTTTGGTTTGCATATATATCTCTGCCTTGAAGGGTATATGTATGAAAACGCCTTCATATTTAAATATAATAATGTTTAGGTGCTTAAATGGAAAGAGTGTTCCTTCACAATCCCAGTTTAATCGACGACTAATTAAGTGCCGATAGAATGACGTGGCGCTCATCGAAAGCAGATGCGGTTGGATTTTTTTCTCAAAAACCCTTCGTTTAGAAATTATTTCATGGAAACGTCTCGGAAAATACGTGTGAGGAGTATTAAATTTATGAGATATTTCCTCTATTAAAGAAAAATGCTAAATGCAGAAAAGGAGGGAAAAGAAACTCTAATTAAACCATATACTTGATTTTATAGCTGGGATATAAATTGATGGAATTTTGATTTCGCATGTTAATTGGTTAAATCTCTGTCTTCATTTTTAATATTTGAATTTCCCATTTGATTCATATTATTTCTTCATCTAATTTAAGCTAATTATGAAAATGATTACACGTTATATCAAACACTTGAGAATGGATTTGTCCCTCGGATATTATAAATCATGTTCATGATCATTCAATGTTTCTTAGATTGAATGGGGTATGATTCTTATCCCCAACTTTAATATGTATATGTTAATATAATGGTTCTGAAACTATATATATAAAAAAATTCTCTAAAGCACATTCATCTTTTCTCTATTTCTAATATTTTTAAATTATAATACTTCGACTTATAAGGATATGACTCGTCGACTAACTCCTCATACCCAATATTAATTTAAATATAAAAAATTCTTGTTGAATATAAAATTTTAAAAGATTATACGAGATTCTAAATTTTCTTGACAACCCCAAAATAAGTACAAAAGAACTTTTGAAGAGTAAAAACTTTTGCTATATTAGTTAAATATAAATAATAAGAAACAACGTTATTAAGTTGTCCATAAACATTATTATTGATATTGATTAGTATCTTTACACTCCCTCATTTCTAAGTGCACTTCCACTCTTTTACAAATAATTAAAGGATTAGGTTGCAAATTGCAATGAGAAGAGAAAGGATTAAGTCGGAGGCCTTCCGTTACATTGTAAACAATATGAGGGTTCAGTTGAATATTTCAATCGCATAGGGACTCAGATGCAAAAAAACAATCCCAAATCATAAAACACTCCGCTTCCACTGTCCCCTCCCAATCTCCGCCGCATCCGCCGTCGTCCTACGCCCATCTCCGGTGCCCGCAGCTCTCCTCCCCATCTTTCCCATGGCCATGGCGCTCCCCCTCGCCTATGCGTCCTCCGTCGTGCATCCTTTGTGGGTCGCTCCTTCTCTTTCTCCGTGTGTTGCTTTGCTTGCCCTCGTTCTGTTATCTAAATGTGTTCAGCTAACTCCGCTCCTTGTCGTGTTTGTTCTCTGGGCAGTGAAGCAGGAAGGCTATCTTTCAGAACCAAGGCCACCAAGGTAAGAGACCTGCACCCGAATCTTTCTTCCTAGACCCTAGTATGTTGTAAATGCGCTCATAGCTTCTGCCACCTTCATGTTATGGTCTAAATTCCAGTTTTTTTGAACTTCTTCAGAACTTGTTTGTTATAAATTTCTATTATTATTGTTATTATTATTATTTTTGGAATGCATGTGGGATAAATTTAGCCAGTAGATTAAACTTGGGGTATTAGGGCCCATTGACAAATCTAATCCCGGTAAATCCTGTAGCTGTCCTGATATCTTATTAGCTGTATCTCGGTGTTTCTGTAGTATGAGTCTTGTCTCTGTTAGCTACACATTACCTTTGTTAGGGTGTTTGCAGAAAACTCATTTTAGTAAGGGTTTTTGCCTTGTCTTCTTTCGTCTCTTTTAGGGTCTACAAACTCATAGAACGGAAAGGAGTTAACTTTCTTATTGTTGAGTTTTCTGGGATTAGAGGAAGCAGGATTCAGTGCATGACTCAGCAATTTCTTTCTATTTAGTGTTTGCCTCACAGCACATTTTTTCCTGGAGACTTGCCTTTAGTTACTGGTTTACTAGCTTTGTAAATACACTGAGCCCATGTGTTCTTCCTATCATTTGGTTTCTTATGTTTGATGAAACTTGTCTTCCGAATGACTGGATGAAGAAGCATGGATATGAAAATATTTTGACAACATCTTTCGGCTCTAGATTTACTTAGACATGCAATCGAACAAATGATAGAAGTGTAGATAGTTTATTGAATCATGAAAGGAGTAATTTGGTTTCTAATGTTTGGAGAAACTAGTCTTTTGAATGGCACGATAAGGAAGTATAGACATAAATTATTTTTTGACAACACCTGTCAGTTTTAAATTCACTTAAAGATACAATCAAACAAATGATAGAATTGTGGATAGGCTATGGATCATGAAAGGATTAACTGGTCAGAAACCTATTTATCTTGATATGAGTCGTCAGATACTGTTATGAGCACCAAAAAAAAAGAAAATTAATTTAGAAACATAATTACTTCGCAGCACTGCCAGTGTATTTTAAATGGTTATTTGGATAGTAGGATGCCATGATGCTAGTGCAAGGCGCTGCCAAGGATGTCTTGAAAGCTCCAACCTTATGAATATTTTGGTTCTCCTGTAGCGTTGCTCATCTTCTAACTGCTGACTTGAAATACTTAGTTCATTAAATGCAGGACTTCAAATTTATTCTGCAGGAGCTTAGTGTCTTCGGATTCTTTGACGTGAGAGTTATATTGGAATTTTAGGGTATTTCTCTTCCATGTGACCTTTCTTGCCTGGTCAGTAATCTCATCATCTTGATCCCGGTATCTCAGCTTGACTGGTGATTCACCACAAGCTGTACCAAGATATCTTGATCCCGGTATCTCAACATGACTGGTGATTCACCACAAGCTGTACCAAGATGTAACTCTCACAAATATGACATTGAAGTCTATAGGTATTTAAGATGATCAAGATTCATGGAATCTTGACTGATTGATGGAGACCTAGACTTAAAAAACTGTAAAAAATGGCGAAACCAAGATCAATTATCACATTCCAAATTTTTAGCCGATTCATCTGGGAAAAAAGAAATCTCAGCCTTCTCAGGACATTTCCTTCAAATGAAACATTAGAAATGAAAGCGTTAATCTTAATGCAGATGTTAAACCAATGAGCCTGCTACAAGAAGTCTTGATATGTTTGTTAGATTAACTCCTGTTGTTTTAAACTGACACTGATCATATTCAAATAAGTATATTTATCTTGGAAAAAAAAAGGAAATTGCTGCAAAATCTTTTTAGTAGATGCTATTTTCCGTGAGCTTCCATGTTTTGGCACGTTGCATGACCTTTTCTTGATTGTTGCAGCATAAGAAACAGATATATCAGTTCCGAAAAGTTACAAAGGTTCTGGCATACTATGGCCTAACAAACCCTCCGTATAAACTAGTAAGTGGGACTATGGTGTTGGTTGCTATTAAATCTGACTTCTTGGAACATGTACTGTAACTCAGTATTTAGATTTTTATTTCTAAAGTTGACCTGCCTTGCTTACATCGTAGGATGCATTGGAACCATACATGAGCAGGAGGACACTGGAACTGCACTGGGGCAATATTCATCGAGGTTATTCAGATAGCTTGAATAAGCAGCTTGCTAACAGCCCATTGTATGGTTGCACAATGGAGGAGCTTATCAAAACCACATTCAACAATGGCAACCCATTACCAGAATATAATAATGCTGCCGAGGTAATTATTTCCATGTTTTAAATTTTAGATTCTTATGAAATATCAACAAATATTAGCTATTTCAGTTCATTAAGTTGTCGTCTTCAAATGACCTCCTCTATACATTTTCTTGAGTATTTGGTCATGGTCATATTTATTGCTGCTCATAGTTAATAAAGTGGTTTTTAGCTGTTCCAACTAGTGCTCTTTGTATTCATGCCTTTTATCTGGTTACATCAGTTCTAAATCATATCTGTTTCCCATAGACAGTCTGATAGTAACATTAAATTTGAAAATTTGCATGTATGGAATCATGACTGCGACCAACTCAACATCTAGATGAATCACTTTGGTTTTACCAAATTGAATATATTCTGAAAATTGAGCATAGTTCATTGCTGCTCATAGTTGATAAAGTGGTTTTTAGCTGTTCCAACTAGTGCTCTTTGTATTCATGCCTTTTATCTGGTTACATCAGTTCTAAATCATATCTGTTTCCCATAGACAGTCTGATAGTAACATTAAATTTGAAAATTTGCATGTATGGAATCATGACTGCGACCAACTCAACATCTAGATGAATCACTTTGGTTTTACCAAATTGAATATATTCTGAAAATTGAGCATAGTTCATTGCTGCTCATAGTTGATAAAGTGGTTTTTAGCTGTTCCAACTAGTGCTCTTTGTATTCATGCCTTTTATCTGGTTACATCAGTTCTAAATCATATCTGTTTCCCATAGACAGTCTGATAGTAACATTAAATTTGAAAATTTGCATGTATGGAATCATGACTGCGACCAACTCAACATCTAGATGAATCACTTTGGTTTTACCAAATTGAATATATTCTGAAAATTGAGCATAGTTCATTGCTGCTCATAGTTGATAAAGTGGTTTTTAGCTGTTCCAACTAGTGCTCTTTGTATTCATGCCTTTTATCTGGTTACATCAGTTCTAAATCATATCTGTTTCCCATAGACAGTCTGATAGTAACATTAAATTTGAAAATTTGCATGTATGGAATCATGACTGCGACCAACTCAACATCTAGATGAATCACTTTGGTTTTACCAAATTGAATATATTCTGAAAATTGAGCATAGTTCATTGCTGCTCATAGTTGATAAAGTGGTTTTTAGCTGTTCCAACTAGTGCTCTTTGTATTCATGCCTTTTATCTGGTTACATCAGTTCTAAATCATATCTGTTTCCCATAGACAGTCTGATAGTAACATTAAATTTGAAAATTTGCATGTATGGAATCATGACTGCGACCAACTCAACATCTAGATGAATCACTTTGGTTTTACCAAATTGAATATATTCTGAAAATTGAGCATAGTTCATTGCTGCTCATAGTTGATAAAGTGGTTTTTAGCTGTTCCAACTAGTGCTCTTTGTATTCATGCCTTTTATCTGGTTACATCAGTTCTAAATCATATCTGTTTCCCATAGACAGTCTGATAGTAACATTAAATTTGAAAATTTGCATGTATGGAATCATGACTGCGACCAACTCAACATCTAGATGAATCACTTTGGTTTTACCAAATTGAATATATTCTGAAAATTGAGCATAGTTCATTGCTGCTCATAGTTGATAAAGTGGTTTTTAGCTGTTCCAACTAGTGCTCTTTGTATTCATGCCTTTTATCTGGTTACATCAGTTCTAAATCATATCTGTTTCCCATAGACAGTCTGATAGTAACATTAAATTTGAAAATTTGCATGTATGGAATCATGACTGCGACCAACTCAACATCTAGATGAATCACTTTGGTTTTACCAAATTGAATATATTCTGAAAATTGAGCATAGTTCATTGCTGCTCATAGTTGATAAAGTGGTTTTTAGCTGTTCCAACTAGTGCTCTTTGTATTCATGCCTTTTATCTGGTTACATCAGTTCTAAATCATATCTGTTTCCCATAGACAGTCTGATAGTAACATTAAATTTGAAAATTTGCATGTATGGAATCATGACTGCGACCAACTCAACATCTAGATGAATCACTTTGGTTTTACCAAATTGAATATATTCTGAAAATTGAGCATAGTTCATTTTGTAAATCTTGGAGAGCCAAAGATTCCAGTTGCATGAGAAGCGAAAGTTATATCTTATGGAGACATCTTTTGGATATTTGACTGAGTGCAATCTAGAGGTAATGTGAAATACCTATGTTCTCAGTCCTTTATTTGGTGTTCATATAGTTAACATGAATCAGAAAGTATAAACAGTGTTCCTCTGGTGTTCACCCAGCAGAAGTCATCAGAAGCTTTGATACTGAAAAACTAATGTTATAAACATGTCAATCCAGTTTAATCTTAAGTACATATCATAGAAATTCTGTGATATCTTATCTCTACTGATAAGGAACTTGGTCTTGTGGTCTGAATCACAAAAAAATTATTCTGCAAACTCAATCCTTGCAAACCACCTGACCAGGTTCAAAACAGCTCAACAAACATTTGTAATGAGAATGAGACCCCTTGGAATTGAGTACATTAGTACTGTCAGAAGTGAGCTTGTCTATTGATCATGTATAGTGTATTACTAGTCAAGGTAAAAGTCGTCATTTAGAAACTTAAACAGTGACATGATTCGTGAAGTAGCGATTGCACCATATTCCAAACAAATAGAGTAGTGATGCCCAATAAGCATTTGAACTTGTTGCTTATATGACACAATGGTGTTACTTTACAACCGATATACCAAATGTGTTAATATGACCTTGCTATCTGTAAGTTTTACAGGTCCAGTATTCTGCATCTCAGGTTTCTTTGTGCGGAGTGCTCTGATTATAGCGTGAGCAGAGAAAAGATTAGATGGAAGCATGAAACTAGCGCACGAGGTTGAACCGCAGCCACCCAAAATTGTTTAAGAGATTAAAACTATGCTCGGTGGCATCTCTCTCCAATGTAGCTTTGCTCTTTCGGAATCCTGATTGCCGGGTTGCTTGCTGGGCTAGGGCACAGGTGTTTGTTTTCAGGTGCTTACCAGATAGAGGTAAATGGGAACTTACTAGAGGTTTGGCTATATATCTAATTTGATACAGTTCTAACTACTGTATTTTTTGTTTGTATTCTTGCTCGATAAATGTTCTCTGCAACTGCAAACTCTTTCTTTAAGTTTTACTTCTTCACCAATATCATTGAGGCTTGGAATTGAGTCGATAAGTTCCCTAATGCATGGTGGCACAATTTGGTGTATCATAAACACAGAATTAATGTTTATATATTTTGTGAATTGTAAGAAAAGGAAACAGAAAGTTGATCACTCGGGATAGATTCAAGAATGTCCATTCTATGCGAGGCTTGGAATTGAGTCGATAAGTTCCCTAATGCATGGTGGCACAATTTGGTGTATCATAAACACAGAATTAATGTTTATATATTTTGTGAATTGTAAGAAAAGGAAACAGAAAGTTGATCACTCGGGATAGATTCAAGAATGTCCATTCTATGCTTTTTCTAATACTTGTCTTTTTGAATCAGAGGTAATTTCTTTTTGTACAGAGCTGAAATGCAGAAGTAATAACATGATGTAGAGTATTAGTTTCGATAATTCGATAATAAAATCTTTAAGAGAGACAGAGAGAGAGAGGAAGAGAGTTCTCTTCTCTTCAATCAATCAATCGCTGTGTCATATTGACATTTTAAAGTAGTTGGGTATGCAGATATTATTGTTCAGGTTGATTGAATTGATCCATTGTTTTTTTTATTTAACTTTCATTTTTATTATAAAGCACAATATCGAAAAAAATGATTCATACAATCGATTGTATGTGTATTATTTGTAAAAACAAACACTAAAATAATTATGAAGAGTAAGTGTCGACCTCTTATATCTGTTCATAAACAGATTTGCATCCTACAGGTTGAAGAGGAAGGCTTATTCCGCAAGTTGCAGCCTCTACTCTTCACCGGTGCTCCTCGTACGAAAGAAGGACGGAACATGGCAATTTTGTGTTGATTACCGAGCTCTCAACGGTATAACTTTCACGGACAAATACCCTATTCCAGTAGTAGATGAATTGCTAGATGAAAGGGAGCACAAATCTTCACAAAGCTGGACCTTCGATCCGGGTATCATCAAATACGAGTGTGCGAAGAAGACATACCGAAAACCTTTAACAGGCTACAACCGCAAGTTCATGAAAAACTATGGAAAGATCAGTGCACCACTCACTTCTCTACTGAAAAATGATACCTTCCAATGGTTGGACAAAGCCTCTACTGCCTTCGACAAACTTAAGGCAGCCATGACGACAATGCTGGTGCCAACGCTACCAGATTTCAACCGACCCTTCAACATTAAGGCCGATGTATTTGGAGTCAGAATTGGAGACATTCTCATGCAAGATGATCGACCACTCACATACACTAGCAAGGCATTGTCTCCCTCCCATCAAAACATGTCAACATATGATAAGGAGATGCTCGCCATTGTGCACGCAGCAACGAGGTGGAGATCGTACTTGATCGGTCGACGATTTCAAATTAAAACCGACCAAAAAAGCCTCAAGTACTTTTTGGAGCAAACGATATCATCCCCTGAGCAACAAAAATGGGTAACAAAATTTCTTGGATTTGATTATGAAATAACTTACAAAAAGGAGATAGAGAATGTTGTTGCAGATGCGCTTTCGCAGCTACCCGAGCAAGCTGAATTTTCGATCGTTTCACTTTCGACCAGCGACTTCCTTGAGGACATTAAGATGGATTGGCAGGAAGATCCGAAGACTAGAAAGATCATAAAAAAATTGGAGGAAGCACCAAGCTCCGTGGCTCATTACAATTGGGACTCAAAAGAATTACGCTATAAGGGACGTATTGTGCTGGTGATAAATTCTACTTGCATCTTCACGAGCAGATTTTGGACAAAGTTATTCCATATGGAGGGTAATAAATTAAAAAGGAGTACGATATATCATGCACAAACCGATAGCTAGACGAAAGTTGTAAATTGGTGCTTGGAGACAGCCCAAAGCCACCCACCAAATATGACTACTCAAGGAGAACTCCAGACCCAACCAAGTGCCATTATTTATCGACGGATCGTGACTCGACGATGACGACCCACTACTGAAGTACTAATACAGTGGGCGAACCTACCAACAGAAGATGCCACTTGGGCTAGGAGAGTCCTAATTGAGAGGGACATTCATGTAAAACCTACCTAAGCCGACCCCTATTAAAGAGGTGAAGAGGTCGGCTAGGGTTAGGAGGTTGTTTCTTAGAGAAGAATTAGGAGTTGTAAAGGAATATGAGTATTGGGTAGGAGTCATATTAGGAGTTGGTTAGAAGTAGGAGTCTTGAGTAGGAGTCCTATTATGAGTTAGGGTTTAGAAGCCCTATAAATAGACATGTATTCTTCCTTTTTTCATAAGCAATAGATGAATCTTTTCTATAGCCTTTGAGCAACAACTTGGAGGAAGGAACCCCTATAGAGTTCCAAGGAGGCCGATCCCCTAAAGAGATCAACCCAAATTTAGAATCTGCAAGGGTTCTAACACAAGTGTATCAGACTAGATGAATCTTGATTAGTGAATGAATAATCTTCAAATTAGAGTGAGATAATCTTGATGAATAATCTTCATTAATTTCATCTTCACCTCCGTCGTCTCATCCTCCTCCTCCCCCTCTTCATCGCACTCTCTCTCTCCCTCCTCTTTTATCTTTGTTTTTTTTTTTTTATCCATCCACCATTGCTCTCTTGCTCTCCTCCTCGTCACAGTTTATCTAAAAAATCATTACATTTAAGTTACACTCAATTATAAAACATATTAAAAATATATTAATTTTTATATAAAATAATTTTAAATTATTAAAAAAAGTTATAATATTTTTTTACATAATATATTTAAAAATATTAAACTTTATATAAATTCATCATAAAACTAATCATAAAATCTTATATTTTTTTGTTTCCTATGTCGACCTACTTACACTTCAAATTGAATTATGAATTTCAAATCATAATAGTAAAGTTGAATCATTACATAATATAATTTCACCTATAAACTCGGTACCACTCTATAAGGGTAACATATTTTCTTTCAATTTCTGAAAAAGGACCAAAGTATATTATAAATGTTAGAGTATAATAATAATATTCTGATAAAAAAATAAAAATATATTAAAAGTACATGTCAAACAACATACATATGCATGTAATAAGTAATATCAAATTAATATGAACATATGTATAATTTATTTAATTATAATAAAAATCAGCAATCAAATGATAAAAAGATTTAAAACATCAATATGAGACTTATTTGAGAAAACATCTTATTTGAAATTAAATTTTTAAAAATATAAAAATAAAAAATTCTGTAGTTTTGAGAACAAATGAATAAGGCACGTGAGTTTTGAAACAATAAAACTAGTCAAGTATATTTATTAGAGTAAACAAGCCTTGAGATTGACCATTCAAAATTTGGTCTTGATGTCACTTTGTGCTGGGGCGATGGGGTTTTTTTGGTGGTCTTGACGTCACTTTCTGAGGGAGGAACTTCGGTGAAGTTTTGATGTCAATTTCAGATGTTGGGCTGACAGCCCACATTCAACCTTGAACAGTTTACAGTCCATTTTTTTTTTTAATCTAATCTCAATTTTTATTAATGGGGTATGGTGATTACATTTTAGATATGAAAATAGACATAAATAGGATAACAACGAACAGTAGGTGTCATCCTTGCGACAGTAAAAAGGAGGAGAAAAAGATAAAAATCCAAAGAAAAAGAAAGAAAAAATTAAGGACAAAGCAGAGAGACTGTTCTCAATCATTCAGCAGTGTTCTCATCTCAGATCAAATCTATAGTAGATTTTTACTATAATTAATTAGAGAGAATTAGGGAAGATTTAGATATTGAGCACAATGACGTGATCCTTATATCTCAGTTATTCTCTTATGATTGTTGCTAGGGTTTTGGGCAAGAGATTGAGATTTGTATATTTATTATTCTCATAGTGGATTATCTCTAGTTTGTCTCATGGTTTTTAACCTTTACATTGAAGTGGTTTTCCACGTATATCTTGGTGTTCTATTGGATTGTGGTTCCATTTAATTCCACTGTATGTTATGGCCTATTAGTATTTATTCATATACAAAAGTTATTTCTCTTTATATTTCTATCAACTGGTATCAGAGCAGGGCTGTGGTGATTTAATTTTTGTATTTGAACATGAAGGCCAATAATGTTTCTCGCATGATTAGTTTGAATGGAAATAATTGGATGATATAGAAATCAAGAATGAAAGATCTCTTGTATTGTAAATATTTGTATGAACTTTGCAGAGGGATAGTGTAAAACCCACAACTATGATAGATGATGAGTGGAAGAGGTTAGATCGAAAAACAATTGGGTTTATTCGATAGTAACTCGATAATAGTGTTTTTCACCATGTTTCTACTAAAATTTTTGCATATTCTTTTTGGAAAAAGTTGGAAGGTCTCTATGAAAGAAAAACAGCTGGTAACAGTCTTTTTATCAGAAAACTTATGAACCTAAGATATAGAGAGGGCGCTTCTATTGCTGAGCATTTGAATGAAATATAGAGTATTACTAACCAGTTATCATATATGAAAATATCTCTTGATGATAGGTTGCAGGCATTGTTACTTCTCAGTTCATTACCAGAAAGTTGGGAGACACTAGTGGTTTCCCTCAGTAATTCTGCACCAGATGGTGTTGTCACCATGAGTCAAGTAACAAGCAGTTTGTTGAATGAGGAGTTGAAAAGAAATAATTTAGTAACATCTCAGAATGATTCACAGGCACTTATCTCAGAGAACAGAGGAATGTCAAAGTCTATAAGCAGTTCACGCATAGGTAGAAGCAAGTCAAGATAAAAAAAAGATATTGTTTACTATAACTATGGTGAGAAAGAACATTATAAGAACCAATGTAAACAACCTAAAAAGAACAAGAAAAAGGGAGAAGAAGTGGAGTCTACAAAGTCAAAAGATAATATCACAGCTATAGTGCAGGGTGGTGATTATTTGATTTTGTCTCATTATGATGATATTTTTTCTTGTGTGTATCAGGATCTTGAGTGGGTGATTGACATAGATGATTCTTATTATGCTATATCACGGATGGAGTTTTTTGCTATATACAAGTCTAGAAATTTTGGTATTGTCAAGATGGGCAATTATGACATGACAGACATCATTGGCATGGGTGATATCCATTTAAAAACCAACCTTGGCTGTAAGTTGGTGCTTAAGGATGTGAGGCATGTGGTTGACTTGAGGTTGAATTTAATTTCAGTTGGAAGACTAGATGATGAAGACTATGATAGCAGATTTCACAGAGGACAATGAATGCTAAGTAAGGGTTCTCTTATTGTGGCTAGTGGAAAGAAATGTCATACTTTGTACAGGTTGTAGGCTAAAGCTTATGGTGAACAGTTAAATGCTATAGAGAAAGACCTTAGCATGGAGTTGTGGCATAGGCGATTGGGACACATGAGCGAGAAGGGGCTGCAAGTTCTTTTCAAGAGAGATGTATTGCCAGACCTCAGAGGTACACATTTGAACTCTTGTATTGATTGTTTGGCTAGTAAATAACATAAAGTTTCATTTGCTAGTCCTGCTATGTCTAGAAAAATGCATGTCTTAGACCGTGTTTATACAGATGTATGTGGTCCTTTGAGGACAAAAACTCATGGTGGATCTGTTGATGTTCTTGGTATAAGTGGTGCACTTTATTTTGTCACTTTTGTAGATGATTTTTTCAGAAAAGTTTGGGCATATGCTTTGAAGACCAAAGATCAGGTGATTAATTTCTTCAAAGAGTTTCATGCTAGGGTTGAAAGGGAGATAGAAAGGCAATTGAAATGTATAAGATCAGATAATGGTGGTGAGTATATAGGATTATTTAATGATTATTGAAAGTCATATGAGATTTAACATGAGATGACAGTTCCTATTACACCTTAGCATAATGTAATTACAGAGAGGATGAATCACACCATCATGGAAAAGATCATATGTATGCATTCACAGGCCAAGCTACCCAAAAGGTTTTGGGATGAGGTTTTGAGGACTACAGTTGATATGATCAACTTGTCATTATATACAACTCTAGATGGTGATGTTACAGAGCATGTATGATCAGGGAAAGATATTTCTTACTAGCATTTGAGAGTGTTTGGTTGTCGTGCATTTGCACATGTTCCAAACAATGAGAGGTCCAAGCTGAATGGTAAGACCAAAAAATGTATTTTTCTTGGTTACTCATATGATCAGTTTGGTTACAGGCTTTGAGATCTAGAAAAGCAGAATGTGTTCAGAAGTAAGCAGAGATATAGTATTCTTTAAGGATCAAACTTTTGAGGATTTGAAGAAGAACGCACCAACCAAAACTTATGCAGAAGGATTAGCAGATTGTATCTAGTTACTCCTCCAATATATTAGGGTGATGGGGGAGATGTGTAGGAAGATGGTGTAGAGCCTGATGTTGATCTACCTGCCGGACATGTTGAGCAAGAAGAAGTTGGAGAGCAAGTTCCAACAGAATTTCAGTTGAGAAGATCTTCTAGACAATGTCAACCTTCCAGAAGATACTCTACAGATGAGTATGTGATGCTTACTGATGCAGGTGAACTAGAGAGTTACTAGGAAATAGTTGAAAGTGAGTAGAAAAAGAAGTGGTTAGTTGCTATGTAGGAAGAGATGAATACTCTTCAGAAGAACCATACTTATGATTTGATACTACTACCAATTGGAATAAAGATCTTACCAAAAGAAAGATAGGAGATATGCCGACAACTGGTCAGCATGGCTTCACATTGAGGAGTCATGAGATAGCCTCCCTTATGGGTTGAAGAGAGAGGTTGTTGGGCTAACAGTCCACATTCAGCCCATAGTGGGCTTGAACAGCCCACAGCCCACCTCCTCTCTTAACCTAACCCTAATTCTTATTAGGGGATGTGGTGGCTGTGTTTTAGATACGAAAATAGACATAAATAGGGCACCAACTAGGGTAGGGCAGCAGGTGTGATTCTTACAGCAGCAAAAAGGAGGAGAAAAAGACAGAAATCCAAGAAGAAAGAAAGGAAAGAAAACAATAACAACACAGAGAGACTTCTCAATCATTCAACAGTGTTCTCATCTTAGGTTAGATCAAATATATAGTAGATTCTTACTGTGATTAATTAGGAAGAATTAAGGAGGATTTAGATATTGAGCACAGTGATGTGATCCTTGTATCCCAATTATTCTCTTATGATTATTGCTAAGGTTTTAAGCAAGAGATTAAGATTTGTATATTTATTATTTTTACAATAAATTATCTCTAGTTTGCCTCGTGATTTTTACCATTCATATTGAAAAGATTTTTCACGTATATTTTGGTATTTTATTAGAATATAATTTTATTTAATTTCACTATATGTTATAACCTACTATTATTTATTTATAAATAAAATTTATTTATTTTTATATTCCCGAAGATGGGTTCTTCGGTTTTCACGTCACTTTCAGAAAGAAGGAGGGGGCTCCGTTGGTGGGCAACGGGTGCTTTGAATGAAGTCTTGAGAATGAGGGGGCTCCATTGGTGGGCAATGCGTGCTTTGAAGTCTTGACACGTCACTTTCTGAGGA
Organism: Musa itinerans; assembly: GCA_001649415.1. Taxonomy (NCBI): domain Eukaryota; kingdom Viridiplantae; phylum Streptophyta; class Magnoliopsida; order Zingiberales; family Musaceae; genus Musa; species Musa itinerans. Next base: position 251,434 of record LVTN01000399.1, read on the forward strand.
AAGTTGTCTCTCTCTCTCTCTCTGTCTCTCTATATATTTTGATTCCTTCTTTCTCTTTCTTACCACAAACAATGGCGAGTTGCGGAGTAGCTTCTCAGGTCGATCAGCTGCCTCCTCCTCCGCCTCATTCCGCAGCTATCGTTTCCGACGCTGGAGAACCAACATCAGCTTCTCAAGTCGATCCGGAAGCGCAGCTGCAACCACCTCCTCCTCCTCCTACTGATGATCCCCCAGCAAGCTTCTTGGAGAAGGTCGTGCCGGTGGTGATACAGCTGAGCCTTTCGGCAGGCTTGGTTACCTTGGGTGGCCCTACCGCTCGTAACCACGGCCATGAGCTTGCGTTCAAGCTCTACAACTTGGCTGTCTTCACTATTTACTGCTTCGACATCACCCTTGGGATCTGTCTCAGTGCGTGCTTTTTTGGGATCGACAGACCATGGGTCCGTAAAGCCGCCATCCCGCTCATCTCTGGGGTTTTGGCTCTGTCAGTCGCCACCGCCGTCTTGGGTACCGTAATAGATCTTCTGCCCTGAGGGATCCGTCTACTACCAGTGAAGAATGACTGCGTGTGCTTCGAAAAGATAGTTGAGAAAATTTCTCTTTTTATAAATTTCTGCGTGTGCTTCGTAATAGATCTTCTGCCCTGAGGGATCCGTCTACTACCAGTGAAGAATGACTGCGTGTGCTTCGAAAAGATAGTTGAGAAAATTTCTCTTTTTATAAATTTCTGCGTGTGCTTCGTAATAGATCTTCTGCCCTGAGGGATCCGTCGAATTCACCTGCATCCACTGTTTTCCTATCTTCATAAATTTCTCTTTTTACTATTCTTGTTGTTTGGATACCAAAGCTTCCCATCTATATGATTAATGATTCTCTCTCTCTCTCTCTCTCTCTCTCTCACACACACACAACTATGGCAATGAACAACAATACATGAATCGATCAAGTTCTTTAGTTCAGCCTTACAGATTCGACCCTTTGGCTTTTGATCATAATACTTCGACTTATAAGGATATGACTCGTCGACTAACTCCTCATACCCAATATTAGTTAAATGTAAATAATAAGAAACAACGTTACTAAGTTGTCCATAAACATTATTATTGATATTGATTAGTATCTTTACACTCCCTCATTTCAAATTGCACTACCACTCTTTTCCAAATAATTAAAGGATTAGGTTGCAAATTGCAATGAGAAGAGAAAGGATTAAGTCGGTGGCTTTCCGTTACATTGTAAACAATATGAGGGTTCATTTGAATATTTCAATCGCATAGGGATTCAGATGCAAAAAACAACCCAAATCATAAAACACTCCGCTTCCACTGTCCCCTCCCAATCTCCGCCCCATCCGCCGTCGTCCTACGCCCATCTCCGGTGCCCGCAGCTCTCCTCCCCATCTTTCCCATGGCCATGGCGCTCCCCCTCGCCTATGCGTCCTCCGTCGTGCATCCTTTGTGGGTCGCTCCTTCTCTTTCTCCGTGTGTTGCTTTGCTTGCCCTCGTTCTGTTATCTAAATGTGTTCAGCTAACTCCGCTCCTTGTCGTGTTTGCTCTCTGGGCAGTGAAGCAGGAAGGCTATCTTTCAGCACCAAGGCCACCAAGGTAAGAGACCTGCACCTGAATCTTTCTTCCTAGACCCTATTATGCTGTAAATGCGCTCATAGCTTCTGCCACCTTCATGTTATGATCTAAATTCCAGTTTCATTGAACTCCCTTAGAACTTGTTTGTTATAAATTTCTATTATTATTAATAATATGATTATTTTGGAATGTATGTGGGATAAATTTAGCCGGTAGATTAAACTTGGGGTGTTAGGGCCCATTGACAATTCTAATCCTGGTGAGTCGTTTAGCTTTCCGGATATCTTATTAGCTATATCTCGGTGTTTCTGTAGTATGAGTCTTGTCTCTGTTAGCTACACATTACCTTTGTTGGGGTGTTTGCAGAAAACTCATGTTAGTAAGGGTTTTTGCCTTGCCTTGTCTTCTTTCGTCTCTTTTAGGGTCTACAAACTCAAAGAACGCCAAGGAGTTACCTTTCTTATCGTTGAGTTTTCTGGGATTAGAGGAAGCAGGATTCAGTGCATGACTCGGCAATTTCTTTCTATTTAGTGTTTGCCTCACAGCACATTTTTTCCTGGAGACTTGCCTTTAGTTACTTGTTTACTAGCTTTGTAAATACACTGGGCCCATGTGTTCTTCCTATCATTTGGTTTCTAATGTTTGAAGAAACTCGTCTTCTGAATGACTGAATGAAGAAGCATGGACATGAAAATATTTTGACAACATCTTTCAGCATTAGATTTACTTAGACATACAATCGAACAAATGATAGAAGTGTAGATAGTTTATTGGATCATGAAAGGAGTAATTTGGTTTCTAATGTTTGGAGAAACAATTCTTTTGAATGGAATGATAAGGAAGTATAGACATAAATTAATTTTTGACAACACCTGTCAGTTTTAAATTCACTTAAAGATACAATCAAACAAATTATAGAATTGTGGATAGGCTATGGATCATGAAAGGATTAACTGGTCAGAAACCTATTTATCTTGATATGAGTCGTCAGATACTGTTATGAGCACAAAAGAAAAAATAAAATTAATTTAGAAACATAATTACTTTGCAGCACTGCCAGTGTATTTTAAATGGTTATTTGGATAGTAGGATGCCGTGATGCTAATGCAAGGTGCTGCCAAGGATGTCTTGAAAGCTCCAACCTTATGAATATTTTGGTGCTCCTGTAGCGTTGCTCATCTTCTAACTGCTGACTTGAAATACTTAGTTCATTAAATGCAGGACTTCAAATTTATTCTGCAGGAGCTTAGTGTCTTCGGATTCTTTGACGTGAGAGTTATATTGGAATTTTAGGGTATTTCTCTTCCATTTGACCTTTCTTGTCTGGTCAGTAATCTCATTATCTTGATCCCGGTATCTCAACATGACTGGTGATTCACCACAAGCTGTACCAAGATGTAACTCTCACAAATATGACATTTAAGATGATCAAGATTCATGGAATCTTGATTGATTGATGGAGACCTAGACTTAAAAAACTGTAAAAAATGGTGAAACCAAGATCAATTATCACATTCCAAATTTTTAGCCGATTCATCTGGGAAAAAAGAAATCTCAGCCTTCTCAGGACATTTCCTTCAAATGAAACATTAGAAATGAAAGCGTTAATCTTAATGCAGATGTTAAACCAATGAGCCTGCTACAAGAAGTCTTGATATGTTTGTTAGATTAACTCCTGTTGTTTTAAACTGACACTGATCATATTCAAATAAGTATATTTATCTTGGAAAAAAAAATGAAAATTGCTGCAAAATCTTTTTAGTAGATGCTATTTTCCGTGAGCTTCCATGTTTTGGCACGTTGCATGACCTTTTCTTGATTGTTGCAGCATAAGAAACAGATATATCAGTTCCAAAACGTTACAAAGGTTCTGGCATACTATGGCCTAACAAACCCTCCGTATAAACTAGTAAGTGGGACTATGGTGTTGGTTGCTATTAAATCTGACTTCTTGGAACATGTACTGTAACTCAGTATTTAGATTTTTATTTCTAAAGTTGACCTGCCTTGCTTACATCGTAGGATGCATTGGAACCATACATGAGCAGGAGGACACTGGAACTGCACTGGGGCAATATTCATCGAGGTTATGTAGATAGCTTGAATAAGCAGCTTGCTAACAGCCCATTGTATGGTTGCAAAATGGAGGAGCTTATCAAAACCACATTCAACAATGGCAACCCATTACCAGAATATAATAATGCTGCCGAGGTAATTATTTCCATGTTTTAAATTTTAGATTCTTTTGAAATATCAACAAATATTTGCTATTTCATTTCATTCAGTTGTCGTCTTCAAATGACCTCCTCTATACATTTTCTTGAGTATTTGGTCATGGTCATATTTATTGCTGCTCATAGTTGATAAAGTGGTTTTTAGCTGTTCCAACTAGTGCTCTTTGTATTCATACATTTTATCTGGTTACATCAGTTATAAATCATATCTGTTTCCCATAGACGGTCTGATGGTAACATTAAATTTGAAAAATTGCATGTATGGAATCATGACTGGAACCAACTCAACATCTAGATGAATCACTTTGGTTTTACCAAATTGAATATATTCTGAAATAGTTCACAAATACTTCAATCATAATCTTGTATGTGATTATGTACTGGTCTGGAACCATGATTTCTTCTGGGAATCAATGCAACCTAATGGTGGAAGGTTGCCATGGGGAGGTGTGCTTGACCAGATTGAAAAGGACTTTGGCTCATTCTCTAACTTCCGAGATGAATTTGTACATTCAGCTATGATGCTTTTCGGATCTGGCTGGGTGTGGCTTGTCTGTGAGTTAAAATTGTTTGGACCATAAGTTTTCTTCATTACATTAATACATTCATCTCAGTTTTGTGCAGGATCCTTTTTAGTTGCTAGTTTTCATGTGAAAGCTTATTTGTTGTTCGCATCAATTCTTTTCTTTTGAAAACATGCTTAAAACATAAAATTGGGCAGCCATTAAGGAAAAATAATGATTCTCAATAGAAGTTCCACTAGTATCATCCTTAACAGTTCTTTTGGGATAAACAATTCTTAATAACCTGATTGATTGTATCCCTCCTTTGTCCCTCATGTTGCTACTTAACTATCAATGATGATTAATGAGAAGCACGGGAGCTTCTGGTCCACTGTGTTGTCTCTTCACATTATAATGTAGGTGAGGCGGGGAAGTGTTAGAGGGAGTAAGTTTAGGGTT
>LVTN01000400.1:6373-24319 GCA_001649415.1 Musa itinerans
TCACAGCCAACGCTGCATGCCAAGTCAGAGCCCACGCCACACGTCCCGTCCCGAGAGCTCATACCAAGAAGATAAGCCACATGTCCCATCCCGAGAGCTCGGGGCAGTGCCGTACGACACCGCTCTGCACATCCCAGAAAGGTCGTCCCATCCGTAGAGGGTCAGCGGCGATGTCGAATCGACGCTCCATCAACCCTCACGCCTTAGTATAAAACTCCTGGTCGGCCTCCTGCCAAGGAGGGGGAAAAAAGAAACAAAAAAAGGGAAAAAGCAATCACTCTCGTTACTAACTTGCTCGTCGGAGAGGCCACAGCCGGGTACCACTCGGCGAAGGTCATTTTTTGTAGGAGGACGATCGTTCGTTGACGACGAGGGACTCGGCACGGGAGTGCGATCCTCTCGACAGAGAGGAGTTGTCAATTAGCCCCAACCCTGACCAATGTCAACCAGCACTCCCTCCCGAGGGTTCAGCCACCTTATCATCCGAATCACCCCACAGAGAGCTCCCAACATCGGCCCGCGGACCTAGCCGTGTTGACTCACCAGTCACGACATATTTGTTCCCTAACACTTAGTATAGGCAGTCACCCATGTCCATCATTAACATATATAGGTGATAAGAAGACACTAGTAGCATGTTGGAGAGGGACTGAAGAATTTCAAAATAAAAAAAATTATAGATTATTAATAAAAAAATATATATAAAAAAATCGATGTAAGATTCAACATGATTCGAAAACTTTCATCTATATTTAAAAAATAAATAAATTCTTCAATATATAAGATCAATTATATGATCAATTATATTCCCATTATGGCTCCTCTTATATATCTCTCAAATAAACTTTTCTCTTGACCATCTCTAAATTTCTTAAAGGTCACTCTCACACCACCCTAAGTGTTTTGTTTATTTCTCTCACTAAAACTTTTAGACTTAAAGTATATTTATAGAAATAAATCCTAATTCATCGAGGAGTTCAATTTAATTAAGCCTCTCTAAACTAGTTTGAATATAATTATGACTCCTAAAAATACTTATCAATCATAATAATCTCTATCTTGGTAAATATTTTTTTCACTTAATATCTCTTGCAAACATTAAACCATTGACTTGAAGAATTCACCATAGATACACAAACTGAAACAGTTCATAGTCCTACACCATGCATCTTGTGTAACTGGAATCGAATCAATAGCACTACTTCATTCCGACGAGAGATCTTCATCTCATGGTCTTACCATCAATATAATTTTTTCCCTTACAAATATCTACATCTCAAAAATCATAAATATTATCCTTCATTTTTTGCATTATAAATAAAACTCGCATCAACCTTTTGAGATCTTTATTATACTTCATTATAGATGATACAACCCTTGATACAATCTTCCTTTCATTAAGACTATGTAACCCAAAGTACCTTTTCGAACTACAGCTCCAACCTCGTAGCTGTAATCTTGAGAATCTAAAAAACTAAAAAAAATTAATTTCTTTTTATATCTTTGGAATATAAGCTAAATTATCTAAAATATGCACTACTCCATCAAATGTTTTGATCTTCACTTTATCGACGACCTCTAAATCATCGCTCAAACTTAATTTACTAGTTAATTTATTATTAAATGAACCAAAATAATTATTTTAAGAGCAAATATAAGTAATTATGCTTGCATACATCCAGGGAGAAATTTTCAATATATGAGATTAATTATAAGTCCTTTAAGTTATCCCCATTCAAATATGACTCATCTTGTATATCTCTTAATAAATTTAAACTTTTACCCAATGATATTCTTTTTAAAGAATTAAAAAATTTATTATGAAAGAGATATATTATTCATTGAAGTAATATATATTTATACAGATTTTGAAGGTGAGATTTTTCTCAAGCATACACTCAAATATGTGATTGATCCTCAAATTATAGATTGATTAAGGATTAAAACATGTAAGAAATACAAAGTTATCTTTTTTACATTTACCTCTACCATGATCCATAATTATATTATCACAAAATTGAGTTTTTATCAATAATGTTAATCTTGGACCAATATAATTAAAATATCCTATGAGCGAGAGGCTTTGTGATAGAGTCTACTAATTGGTTACAAGTATGAATATGATAAATACATAATTGACATCTAATAACTTGATCCATAACAATATGAAAGTTGATACTAATGCATTCTATGTGCAAGTACACATCGAGTTGGCGCATAAGTAGGTGACACTTGCATTATCACAGTATATTATATGAGTGGATTAGGAGATGATGCTAAGTTTGTATAGTAGATTAGTAACCTAATTGAATTCTAAAATTATGATGGTGATGGCTTAGTATTCAGTTTCAATAGTCTTACGATTGTATTATATTTTTTAGAACCTTAACTGATTAAATTTGTTTTAAAGAATATAATATAAGCTGATGTAGATATGCTATTATCATTGTTTATGAAAAAAATATCTATAATTGAGAGTCCTTTTAAGATATCATAATATATATTTTAGTATAGATCATTGCTTAGTGGAGAGCAAAAGTATGAATTGTGATAATTTGTTAATGTAACAAAGGCGATGGATCAATAATATTAGATAAAGGGAAGAGAAAGTAAGGGAAAAACAGGAAGGGAAGAAGAGGAGGAGAAGGGGAAAAGCAGGAGGGGAAGAAGAGAAGGAGGAGAAGGCAATGTTTAAAGTACACCACGATCCGAGACAATTGATGGAAGATAAAAAAATATTTTTATTAAATTAATTAAAAAATAACTTTTAATGTGAAAATCAATTAGGGTAAAAGTCTAAATAGTAATATTTTTTTTAAAGGTAAATCCAATCGACACTCGTACAACATGTCGGTGGCAGAGGTCTGTGTTTGCCACCTTCCTGGAAATGGTACACTGCGCATGCTTACTTGCGGAACACGTTTATGGCGCTCGCTACCGACGAATGAACGAACGGATGGATCGCGAGCGGCGGAATCCCGCTCATCACATCCGTCCAAACCTATTGATCATTGGAAGCCGCACTTGCTACTTTTTCCACCCAGACGAAACTGCCCCTGCGCCATCGTGGTCCAACGCACCGCCAAACACGATCTTAGCCGTCAGATTGATGCGACGTGGATCCTACGATCGTAACATGATTCAAGGCCGACGGCATTAATATTTCCGTCGTCCGCTGATTCATCTTCCTGTCCGTCTCACCTGCCTTCTCGTGTCTGGAGGCGGTTCATGAAAATGTGGGACCCACACTAAGATGATGAATGACAGTGCATGTGGGCAATGGGTTTCGACTTTGTTGACTGGTTTCTTCCTCCGCGTTCTGAACCGCCTCGCGACTAAATGGATCCCACACGCTGACAAAACGCATGTGCGCCGCTCTGCGATTTATATATACACACCAGAGTTGGCACCCACCCGCTACCCAACCACAGCGAAGGTATAGTTAGTAGGTTTTCATCTCCCGCCGACCCCGTCGTCGTCGGTGATTCCAACCCCGATGGGTGCAGCAGTGCTCCGATCCCAGGATTGCCTCAAAGGGCGACTACATCTCGACGCCTTCGGATCTCGTTCTCCGCAGCTGTCGTCGACGAAGCCCCATCGGAAGAAGCCCCCTGTCTCGTCCGCCACCACTCCGATGAAGCCTGGCCGAGGCTGCCCTCCGCGATCGACCCCGTCGCCGCCTCCTAAGGCCAAACCGCCGCGGCCCGTCAGGCAATGGCCATCGCCCGAGAACGAGGGCGCCACCGACGGCATGATGCGCCCAAGGAGGGTTCTCGTCATGGAGGAGGTGAAGATCCTGAAGCGCGGCGAGCAGTTGAAGCCGGTGGCGTCCCCGCCCGCGGATGCCCTACCGGACTGGGCCGACTCGGTTTTTTGCCCGACGAGTCGGCTCGGGCCGGGCCCGGACGACCTGCCGAGGAAGTTAGGGTTCTTCGATCTCAAACCGGTGTACGCTGGGCCGGGGTTCGTCGTCTCCCCCTCGCCGAGCTCACTCCCCTTGCCGAGTTTCTGCATCAAGAAGTCTGGTGTGGCGGGGAAATAAGGAAATGGGACTGCGACGGTCAGCTGATGTGCTCGTGATAGCCACAATCTGCCGCCACGAAGCAGTTTACATCTGATGAATGCGTTGATTTCACGCCGATGCTGAAGTGAAGATTGAGATACGCCTGAGGCGAAAAGTTGATTTGGTAATGCGAAAAATGATGGATTAATGGGGAAAAATAGCTGCCATGATTCAAAGATCATGGAATTGTCTTCTCATGCCTGTTCCGGATTCAAAGATCTTCCTCTATATTTTCTGGAGGACGATGAGAGATCAGAGGAAAAGGGTAATGATAATGGTATCATACTGGTTTTTAGCATAGTAGCTTTTTCTTAAGACATAAATCAGTTTAGTGGTTCTAATCTCTGCAAGAAAAAGATTGGATGAAGGGGTTAGCATTTAGCAGTGTCACGTTCAATGATTGAAGTACTGTTGATTGTTTTGAAGGATTACTGCTTTCGATTACTACGTTGGATATGACTAGTTTAATATCCTGTCTGGAGTTCTAACGTATAAACTTGAGCTCCTACTCTCTTATAGTTTGTGTGATTGTTATAGTCCCCAGTGGAGGATATCTGTTATAGTTTGTGTGATTTGTCTATATATAGTCATTGCTGCAGCACTGAAGGATCTCTGCTGGGGTCAAGTGAACAGTTGTTGTGGATAGTTAATTCTATCCTTGCATTTAGTCAATCTTCGAGTTGAAATGCGTGTTTTGAGATGGAGATATAATTTTTGTTGTGATTGTTTGCAATTTATCCCTCCCTAGTAATCATCGGTTTCATCTCTTGGAGTAGCCAAGGCTTATTCTTCTAGATTGCTAGATCATCAGAACATCTTTTTGTCTATCTTTTAAACCATCCTTGAGAACTAAATTTTACATTTTGTGGATTGCATTCTATTTGCCTCATGATAACTTTGTTGCAATTAGTTGTTTTCTGTAGTTCCATTGCCTACAATCAATGGTTTGCTTTCCTTTTTCTTAATCTGACTCCTGATTAGAGTGCATTTCTGTTGCCTACTTGGCCTTTGAATTGTACTTGTTGAGAGCAAGTCTTATACCCTTAGTTTTGACATGAACTCCTGTATTCAGATATAATAGGTAAGCTTATGGTTCATCTTGTGAAGATTTGTACAGAAGCATAATGTTCTAAATTACTAGGCTTTGGGACACCTTTTGTATCATATAATCTATATATGGATGGTAGGATCTTCTAGTTTTGATTAGTGAGATAACCTTTTGAATTACAAATATGTTGGACATGGCAATGAGTCTTGAGTTGCACAGGTCAATAAAGACATGACATCTAGTACCAGGTTGAGCGGTGTCATTTTGTTGATCTTTAGGTCGTCATGCTGGGTTTAGTGAAATCGACTTGTTGCAGAAAAGGTCAATGTTGGTTGTTTTTGTTTTGGGGTGAAAGAAATCACTTGAATTATGATTATGTAGTACTTGTTGGAAACTTTGAAGGAAGACATAGTTGCAGTTGTTGAGTTCACCTTCTGGTTTGTTAGGTTGCCATTTTCTATATCTGTTGGATTTACTTTTTTCCACAAAGGACACTATTTGAAGATGTTGTCAAAGGTGGAGTATATCGGCAATCTTATAGTGTAAACCCTACACGTCAGTGACAAATGATTTGATTTATATGCTAATTGACTGCTGTATGTAAGTCTTTAATTTTCCAGGTGAAATATTTTCCAAAGCACGAAGGGAAGGGAGACGGGGGAGTCCTCCCCTCGTCTCTTTCGTTGCTCCCATAACGAGCGATGTCGTTTGTTGCCTCCTTGACTCTCTTATCAATGGGTGGGAGGTGAGGGAGTCCTCCCTCCCTCACCTCCCTCTCGTCGCTTGTCGCCTTCGCCCCCTGTTCGTCTCAACTAGCAATGGATAGATGATGTTGCACGAAAGGAAGGGAGCAATGGATAGATGATGTTGCACGAAGGGAAGGGAAGCGGAGGAGTCCTCTTGTCTCTCGTCATCTTCGTCCCTAGCTCTTATAACAAGCAGCGTCGTTCATCGCTTCCTCACTCGTCCTGTCATTGGATGGACGACATTATACAAAGGGAAGGGAGATGGTCATCACCTTCGCCATTTGCTCTCGTAACAAACACAAGGTGGAGGGGGAGGAGGCGCGCTCTAAAAACTCAATAGTAGGAAGTTTTTTGAAGTATTTTTAGATTTAACGTGAACTAAATCAACTATCTGTTTGCAGTAGTAAATTTACTCATGATAAATTTGCATGGACTGTACTTCTTCCATGCAACTAGTTAGCTTAGTGATAACGTACAACTAAGTGATGTTTGCATAGCACTTGAACAATACGCTATAACGACAGTGCTCTAATTTTGTTTAAAGCCTCGTATCAGGCAACTCTGCTTCTGCTGGTACGCCTTCGTCCGCCACTTCGATAGGTGGCATGACTCTCTTCCAGAACCAGTGCTTCCTCCACAGCAGAATCATCTCCTCGATGGGCACCCCTTTGGTCTCCGGGAGGAAGACGAAGACGAAGACGGTCATTATGGTGATCCAACCGGCGAAGAAGAGGAAGATGCCGAACTTGAAGGAGCAGAGGAGGCTGAGGAAGGACTGGGCGATAGCGAAGGTGAAGAGGAGGTTCACCGACACCGTGATGCTCTGCCCGGCCGACCTCGTCTCCAGCGGGAATATCTCGCTCGGGATCGTCCACCCCAGCGGCCCCCACGACCACCCGAAGGCGGCAACGAAGAGGCAGATCACCACGACGACGACGATGGTGAACTCTTTCGACAGCTGCTTGTCGCCGCCGAACTTGACGCCTAGTATGACGGCCACTGCAACCTGGCACACGATCATCTGTAATCCGCCGCCGATCAGCAGCGCTCTTCTCCCCCACCTGTCGACGGTGGCGATGGAAACAAGCGTGGAGGAGGCGAGCACGGCGCCGGTCATGACGGAGGAGTAGAGCGCCGCGTTCCCACCGAAGCCCATGCTCTGGAACAGCACCGGCGCGTAGAAGAGGATGGAGTTGATGCCCGTCAGGATCTGGAACGCGGGCATGAGGACGGCCATGACGAGCTGAGGCCGGTTCCGGCGTTCCAGTATGTTCCGGAAGGGGTGCTCGATGGAGTTGGCGAGCTCGCTGGCTTCGACCATGTCTTGGAGCTCGGCGTCCACGTCGTTGGTGCCGCGGATCTTCTCCAGGACGCGGCGGCCTTCCTCGGCCCGCCCTTGTTCGATGAGGCTGTTGGGGGTCTCCGGCAGGAGGGCGCCTCCGATGGTCATCAGGATCGCGGGGGCCGCTGCCAGGCCGAGGGAAAGACGCCACCCCCACGGCTTGATCTTCTCGGTGCCGTAGTTGATCATATTGGCGGAGAAAATTCCGAGGGTCGTCGCGAGCTGGAACATCATGTTCAAGCCGCCGCGGAGGTGCGCCGGCGCCATCTCGGAGAGGTAGAGAGGAACTGCCTGCATCACCATATCGGCGTTCATCATCAGTTCACGAAGAAGGTGGTGGTGAAGTGGAGGCAGAGAGTACCTGATTCCCGAACCCGATACCGATGCCGAGCATGATACGGCCGAGGATCAGCATCGGCAGGTTGACGGCGGCGGAGTTGAGGGTGGCTCCGACGAGGAAACTGATGCCGCCACAGACGATGCTGGCGCGGCGGCCGTGCTTCCTGGTGACGGGGGAGGCCGCAAGGGAGGCGACGAGGCCGGCGAGGTAGAGAGAGGAGGTGAAGGCGGCGAGGCCCTGATTGTCGTACTCGCAGTAGTTGTTGTGGGACTGCGAGTTCTTCTTGCGGTAGACGACAGGGAAGAACTTCTTCAGGAACGGATCCATGCTTGTGACACCTCCTGCAGTACGCAGTGTTTCAACAACAGATCAAACGCTTGAGCTACAACAACAAAGCGAGGTGTCCGTTAAAGCTTGCGCCACGTGCCACATCATTCAGGTTTGGGATTGATAGAGAAAATGATGGTGCAAGCATTAGCTGATCCTGTCGTAAACTGCTACGTAGACGATGATGTACGCAGGAGAGTCGGCACCCCCTTCTTCGCAGTCGTTGACGGGAGCATGACCTTCTTGTCTTTGTTCGTCTCGATCCCTGGAAGAGAGATGCACGAGCCAGTCGCAGGAAGTATATATCTGGTATATAGGTGTGTTAGGTCCCTTAATTGACTGTAACCGATGATTATCTTTAACCTATTATAGGAGTAATGAAGTCAATTTCAGAGATTAGTGGTTTTGTCACTTGGGGTGCTCATGGTCGTAATATTACAGGTCTACGCACTCAAAGAGGTGTTCGAACAAATAATAATTTAGAATTTCTACGCATCGTAGAGCAAACACAGTCCTCATGTACATCTGTCACTGATTATGGGCCAGCTTCTATGATTTCGCAGAATGCACGTTATGCCCTAGCATCTATCAATACTCCAAATGACATACACGGAGTCTTCAATGCTATTAGAGGATACTTTGAGTGTCAGGAGGAGTGAGATGAAATTCCACAAGGTAGAAATAATATCTTATATCACTTTAAGAGATTGAGACCACTAGTTTTTTAGGACAATCAGATCCAATCTTTGCTTAACGTTGGATTCGTCAAGTGGAGAAGACATTTGAAGCTATCGAATGTAGGGAAAATCAGAAGGTGTCTTTCGCTTCTTTTATTTTTAGAAGGAATGACAGACACTTGGTGGACCTTAAAAAGGAGGATGCTAGAGGCTTGAAGGTAATGTGGTGACTTGGGAGCAATTTAAGGATGCATTTTATGAGTAGTTCTTTCCTGATTTGGTTCGCTTTGAGAAACAATAAGAGTTTCTTAGCATCCACTAGGGAAGTAGAACCGTAATGGAATATGATCATTATTTCACTAAGTTGGCATAGTTCTCTCCACATATTGCTTTTAATGAAAATCAAAGAGCTCGTCATTTTGAGAGGGGACTTCGATCATTAATTAGAAAGTCTGTTGCAGTACTAATTTTACCAATATATGCTAAAGTGTTAAATCGAGCTCTAGTGGTGGAAAAATTGGATAATGAACTACAATAAGTAAAGGATCGAAAGCGATCTTTTAATACTGTACCATCGACATATGGGGGATCATACTCTGTACCCTCAAAGAAAGGCAAGGACAAACAGTTTGGGCATCGACAAACAGGAGCTCCTAGTAATCAAGTCGTTATAAGATGTTATTTCTATGGGAAGACAAATCATGTTTCCACCTCATGCCCAATGGGATAGCGTGTATGCTTTTATTGTCAACAACCGGGGTACATGTCAAAGGATTGCCCTCGGAAGCAACATCAACGTTGAGCTCCACGCCAAACAGTTGGACAGCAACAACTAGGACCCAAAGAGGAAGGTCAGGCAAGAGTCTGTGCATTGACTCATCAAGATGTTGAAGCATCGGGATCTATTATTAAAGGTATCATCACTTTGTGGTATGCCAACATCTGTGCTTATAGATTCTGGTTCTACATATTCTTTTATATCACCCTATTTTGCTATGAAACTGCATAGGAATCGTGAGACAATGAGTAATGCATCAATGGTAGTAACACCAGTTGGAAACTCTTTGATAATTGATCAGATATATAGAAATTACGTTATTAGTATTGAAAGTCATGATTTGCTAGTAGATCTTATTCTACTAGAATTTCAAGATTTTAATGCTATCTTGGGTATAGACTGACTTTCAGCATACCATGCAAGTATCGATTGTTTCTGGAAGACTATTACTTTCTCACCCTTAGATCAACCACCTTTCAAGTTCATTGAGATTCAAGAAAAGTTCCTTTCTATTATTTCAGCCTTGAGTGCTACCCAACTATTATTGAAAGGATGTCAGGGATATTTAGTCTTCATTTTTGGAGAAGAATCTAAGAAGCCAGTATTAAAGGATATCCCCATTGTACAGGATTTTCTAGATGTTTTTCCTGAAGATCTACTTGCACTGCCACCAAATAGGCAAATTGAATTTACAATTGATCTTCTACCTAGCACTGCACCTATTTCTAAACCCCAGTATAGAGGCACCAATTGAGTTGGAGGAGTTAAAGAAACAGATCCATGAGCTTTTGGACAAGGGTTTTAATTGACCCAGTGTATCACCTTGGGGTGCCCCTGTCCTATTTGTGAAGAAGAAAGATGGATCTATACGACTATACATCGATTATAGATAACTCAACTAAGTGACCATAAAGAGTAAATATCCCCTTCCTCGAATAGATGACCTATTTGATCAACTTCAAGGTACTCAAGTATACTCGAAGATTGATTTGAGATCCGGGTATCATCAACTGAAGGTAAGGGAAGGAGACATATAGAAAACTACTTTAAGAATAAGATATTGTCATTATGAATTCTTAGTAATGTCTTTTGAACTCACAAATGCACCGGCTGCCTTCATGGATCTCATAAATAGGGTGTTCCACCCTTATTGATAAATTTGTAATTGTGTTCATTGATGATATCTTGATATACTCTAAAAGCAAAGCAGAGCATGAACACCATCTTAAGATAGTTCTGAAAGTCCTAAGGCAAGAGAAACTATATGCCAAATTAAGCAAGTGTAATTTCTGGTTCAATGAAGTTATGTTTCTCGGTTATGTAATTTCGAGTGCTGGTATATCTGTTGACCCTCACAAAATTAAAGCTGTGTTAAAATGGAAGCAACCTTCTAATGTTTTAGAGATTAGAAGCTTCTTGGGTTTGGCTGGATACTATATAAGATTCGTAGAAGACTTTTCAAAAATAGCAGTACCATTGACCAGATTGACATAAAAGAATATAAAGTTCATGTGGGATGATAAATATCAACGAAGTTTTCAAGAATTGAAGATGAAATTAACTAGTGCTCCTATCTTGGTGATTCCTTCAAGGGGAGAAGGTTTTGTAGTGTATAGTGATGCCTCACTACAAAAGCTTGGTTGTGTTCTGATGCAAAACGAGAGGGTAATTACAAATGCATCTAGGCAATTAAAGTCTCATGAGAAGAACTATCATACTCATGACTTAGAGCTAGCAGCGATCATTTTTTCACTCAAAATTTGGAGGCATTATCTCTATGGACAAATTTTTGAAATCTTCACAGATCATAAGAGTCTCAAATATATTTTCACATAGAAAGATTTAAATATGAGACAAAGAAGATGCTTAGACTTTCTAAAGGATTATGATTTTAATATCAACTACTATCATGGGAAGGCTAACGTAGTTGCTGATGCCTTAAGCAGAAATACCTATAGCCTTATAGCCTATATGAATATTCAAAGTAATTATATGATGATAGGGTTGGCAGACTTAAAACTTAAACTTTTATCGGAGATAAATAAATATTTTCTTACGTGCCTAATGACACAATCATATTTGGTGGAAAAGATTAAAGAATGTCGGAAGGAAGATACATATCTTCAGATGACAGTTAAGAAGATAGCACAAGGATCTAAACCCGAATTCCTCTAAGCTGAAGATGGTTCTATTATATTCCATAATCGATTTTGTGTTCCTGAAAGCCATCCAATAAAGATGCAATTATTAAAGGAGGCACATAGATTAAAATTTAATATTCATCCTAGGACAACTAAGATGTATCAAGATTTACACCAAAACTATTGGTGGCGTGGTATGAAGAGAGATATAGCAAAGTTTGTTTTTAAATGTCTGATATGCCAGCAAGTGAAGGTAGAACATCGAGTACCTGTGGAAAAATTGCAAAGGATTTCGATTCCTGAATGAAAGTGGGAGTAAGTCACTATAGATTTTGTGAAAGGATTACCTAAGACTGCGAAAGGATATGACGAAATTTGGGTAGTAGTAAACAGACTTACTAAATTTGCTCACTTCCTCCCTATTAACAAGAAGTATTCATTTGATAAACTAGTAAGCTTATATATTAAGAAAATTATTCGATATCATGGGATGTCAGTTAGCATTATCTCAGATAGAGATCCAAGGTTCACCTCTTTGAAGAAATCTACAAAAATCTTTGGGCACGCAGTTAAAGTTTAGTACAGCTTTTCACCCCCAAACTGATGGCCAATCTGAAAGGACAATCCAAACTCTTGAAGATCTCTTAAGAGCACGTGCTTTAGACTTTGATGGGAGTTAGGATATGCACTTGCACCTAATTGAGTTTTCTTATAATAATAGTTACCATTCTAGCATACAGATGATTCTATTTGAAGTTCTTTATGGAAGAAAGTGCAGATCATCTGTATATTGGGATGAGGTAGGAGAACGGAAGTTTTTGGGACCTCAATTAATTCAAAAAGATGCTGATAATGTTCGAATTATAAGCCAAATATTATTAACAGCTCAAAGTCGTCAGAAAAGTTATGCAGATCGAAGGCGAAGAGATTTATAGTTTGAAGTTGGTGAGCATATCTTCTTAAAAGTGTCTCTAACAAAGGGAGTTATGAGGTTTGGTCAAAGGGGGAAGTTAGCCCCAAGATTCATTGGCCCATTTGAGATCTTACAAAAAGTCGGGCTTGTGGCGTACAGATTGGTATTGCCCCCGGCTTTGGCTAGCATCCATGATGTATTCCATGTGTCCATGCTTCGAAGATATATCAGGGATCCATCACATGTTATATCTTACCAACCTCTACAACTAAGATATTATGCCACTTTTGGAGAACAACCAACCCAAATCTTGGAAAGGAAAGAATATGTTCTAAGGAATAAAATTATACCTTTGGTAAAGATTTGCTGGCAACACCATTCAGATCAAGAGGCAACGTGAGAAAGAGAAGAAGATATGCGAGAGCAGTATCCTCAACTATTCTATTAAGGTGAGCTAAATTTGGGGACCAAATTTCCTAAAGGAGGGGAGAAATATAATCAAATCAAATAGTTAGGAATTAATTTTTTTTTCTTACTTGCCATTGTAATTTAGGAAATCTTAATCTATTTCCTTGTTTGTTATTAGGAATTAGGAAATAACTATTAAGCATTCCAAATAGGGTGATGTCATATTTGTTAGTATATTTGTCATATTTGTTAGTATATTAAATATAAATAATTTATATTAAATAAATATAAATATAAAAATAAAAATAAATTTCCTTTAATTGAGGCTCACCTCCTCTTATTTAAGGGGAGAGATTTCTCTCCTTCGTCCTCACTTAACCGAGCTCAACAACGAGAGGAACGAGGAGTTACACCCTACTAATGAGAGGTAGGTTTTCCTACCTTTCTTGAAAATAAAAGTTTCAGTTTTTATTTTGATTCTTCAAATATTGAAAGTTTTATAGTTTAAAAATAATTGTCAATTCTTTAAATGTTAAATTTTTTATTGTTGTATTAAAATCTATTAATTGAAGTTTTTTTTTATAATGTTCTTTGACCCCTACTTAAGGTTTTTATTCTTAGATTTAAATATGTTAAAAATTTACATGTTTTATGTGTTAAATATATGATATTTCCTAGTATTACAACTTATCTTTAATCTTATTTAGATTAAATTTTTTATTAGATTAAAATATGTCATCTAAATTTTTTTTGATATTCTTTGATCTGAAATTTAAAATGTGCTATTCTGAATAATTTAAAATTTATTTGACTAGAATATGTTGAAATTATACATGTGTTGAAAGTATGATTTCTATTTGAATTTAGAAGATTATTTTCTTGTATTAAAGCTTATCTCACAATCTATCTTTTAATGTGTTATTATGTTTTTGTTTATATAATTGTTACTGAATATATGTTGTGGTATGAAATTGGATATAAATTGGATTGAAATTGCTCACAAGCTAAACCCAACCCATAGGTCAGGCCACATCCAACTAGCCAGGCCTAGTTAGTAGACCATGCCGAGTCCGTAGGCCAAGCCCAACCCATGGGTCAGGCCTTGGCCCATAGGCTAACCCAGCCCAACCATCATAGGCGGGTTACATGCGACGCACATGACAAGTCCATGGGCCAAGGCTGGGCCAATTTTGTGTGATGCATGTCTAGTCATGTGTAATGTACATGACCAATAGATGGGCTGGCCCAATCTAGCCCAATATTGTTGTTGGATTTGAGCCTAAATATTGATTGAACTAAACTAGGCTTGATTAATCTAGATCGATTCAGGATAATTTTGAATTAATTGACTTATTCAAGTTAGTTTAACCTAAATTGAACCTAATCTAATCCAAATTACACTAGTCTAGGGTGGTTCCAAATTAGTTAAATGAGGATTAGAGATCGGTTCAGTTAGGTTCTAGTAAATTGAGTTCAATTGGATCGATTGAATTAGAGTTCAAGTCAATTGATGGCTAATTTGTATTATTTGATATTGATGATATTTGAAAGAGATGTTTTAAATATGTTATTTCATCTCGATATGGACATGACCAATGTGAGATTATGTTATTTCCCTACCGAGAGCAAGTAGAGCGATTCCCTTCGGGGATTAGCGGGCCATCAAACGTGGCGGTTGGATGGTTCCTCCATCCGCTGTTGGGAGGAATGTGTCCCCACTTTGGTGGGTGAGAGACACCACTCCATCCTATCACGGACAAAGTTCTAAACAAGATGTTTAATGTAATACTTATGTATGTTCGTGTCTTTCTGTTTGATTATGCTTTGCACAGTATGTAAAGGAACGGTCGAAGGTTTAACAGCCCCATTTTAGTTGGGTTTGGTGGCCTTTTTAGGCTTGTAAATAAAGGTTGTGTTATGTAGACACTTGTGAGAGATACTTGGTCTGTAGTGGATCATTTTGACCCTTTGTTGTGCAACCGTTCAGAGCTTATAAAGTCTGTTTGTAATTTGCATTGTCTATGAAGTGCTTCTTGAAATATTTGCTTGTGGATCCCGAGTGAGGTGCTTTCTCTAACCCGTTTTCTCTTTTGTAGGTCCTAAGGGACCATGGGAGGTTTCGGGAAGGTTGACCTTTGCGGGCAGACACGCAAAGGTGCCGCACGACTTAGGCAAAACCAATTAAGTCTGTGACATATGGTATCAGAGCGGGATAAGCACTCATAGAAACACTTGGCATGCAAATGTGGGGGACCTAGCAGGGCTACGTTGAGGGCAATTAGCACACGCGCGATCGTTTGGGGGAAAACGGGCATTGAGATATAGGGAAAATGAGTCGCTCAGAGGAGCGGGCATCTAAGATTGGCATTCAGAGGAATGACCAACCCTTCGCGCAAGAGGCACCATGAGAACAAGTAAGCTTGGAAGAATGTGTAGCGCACAAAGGTTGGGATGTTTGAGTTCAAGTTATGGCTCGACATTGACAACTAATACTTGATGTTGCTCAAGGCAAGCGAGGCGTTTGGTAAAGGATAAGACCATGCAAGGTGGAATGAGTTGCTTAACGACCGAAAGAGTTGTGCAAAGCTCACGGAGGTGAGGGGAATTGCTAACTCAAAGAATTCGGTACTCATGCAATGGCTTGTATGCGAACGATGGAGTGTTCGTGGCCATCCCAAGGCGATCGAAACTTGGTGCCATGGAGCATTGAAACTTTCTCTTTAGCATGAGAAGGATACGTCCATAGGAGCCTTCAGCGTGTAGTGAGTTCAGCATGTTGCTAGGCCTTGAGGGGTGCAGCGAGGGCTGTATTGACGTGGAGTCGCAATCTAGCAAGGACGTTTGCAGGAGGCAGAACAATGCATAGTTTGTTCAGCAAATCGGAGTAATCCAAGGGGATGGTGGTCTCCAAAACTTTCAGAGAGAAAGAAACGAAGAGAGATATTGCTCCAACGGGACATATATCCAGGAGGGATAGGTCCCAGTTCTTCAAAGGGAGAGTCATGTGCAACAGACTGCACATGTTGAGGAGTACCTCAAAAACAACAACTCCACGAAGCTCAATGGACCGAGTGAGTGACGAGGAGTCATCGCATGATCTCACTTTAGAGAATGCATTGGTGGATGCATTGCGAGATCAAGTGGGGGAGCGACCCAAAGTAACACAAATGAAGGCACACTTGGAGTCGATATGGAGATCAGACTCAAGGGAGGGTTGACCCGTGGAATGGTGGGCGCGAGGGCCACCATCAACTCAATGCAAAAACGAGGAGCGGAATAACTTGGGTGTAACTTGACAAAGTACCCAAGCCGCATGAAGGGAACTGGCATAGAAGATGGAACATAGAGCGGAGGCACAGAGCTTTCCTTGGACAAAGGTCAAGGACATGAACTCTTGTAGAGGCAAGAGCAGGATCATGTTGTTCCGTGGGTCCTTCATTCTGATGGAGCATACTCATCTTGCATGGTACCAAAGACGAAGGGAGCTTCTAGGCACATGCACCTTATCTCGGAGAAGCATTTGAGGGAGGAACTAAGGTGACTCAACTTGCGGAGGTGAAGTTGGGTTCAAAAGGCACTGACACGAGGCAAGAGGACGCAGAGACAGGTACTCTTGAAGAATATGCCATAGTGTTGCCATTCAAGTTGCCATGAAGGAAGCGGTGCGCAGCGAAGATTGTGCTGGTAGGGGCAAAGGCCCAGGATCCAAACAATGGTGCACTAATTTTCAATGAAGTCGGTGGACTTCAGGAGCTACTAGGTGACGAACTGTCCTAGAGAGGTGCTTCATCTAGGTGTGACCCAAGAGCGGGTGGATGAAGGTCGATTGCCAATGAAGCGAACAAAAGCGAAGGTGGAAGAGACCCTGTGATGTATTGGCAGAGGCCATACATGGAGGGATCACAATTCGAGTTCATCCCACAAGGATCAGAATGCAATAGAGATGTCACCAGGAGGCGACATGGTGCAGCGGATCATGGTGGAACAGTTCGTGGCAATGCGATACACACGACATAGGGACTATATCATACGGAGGTATGATCGGGAGTTACTGAGAGCCCCACTTCGATGAACAACACGATGGCAAGAAGGGTTATTTATTCAAGGAGTGAAGGCCATGGTACCATAGAGGTGGGTCTTCCGTGCGTGCATCGAGTTTTACATCGGATAAAAACCTTGGTTATCAGCATATAGGGGTTGTGTTCCACCGAGGAAAAAGTTCGAATGCAAGTACCAGTGAGTCCCAAGGGAAGGACTTGATCATGCAGAGGTATGATCGAAGCAGCTGGAGAGGTGGACTACTCCAGAGCCCATATTCGCTTAAGGGAGCCCGACAAGTCGGAGGACAAGGTTGAGTAAGCGAACGTTACTACCGAGGAAGCTAAGGAGAACAGAAGCGGTGCAAACCCTACCACATGATGACAGAGGCCATGCATTGGAGTTACAGTTTGTCTATCTTTCCATCGACCAAAGGGAGCTGCTTGGAGAACACAGAGGTGTTGAAGCATGGGGTCGAAAGGGGTGAGGAAGCGACGACGAGTCCAGAGGGATTTAGCTACCCAAAATCAAACATTAGTTAGAATTGAGGTGGACTCGGAGGAGTGCCACAAAGACATATCTACTAATCATGAAGAAAAGGAATACAGATGCGAGGCGATGGATAGCAGGGCCACGGGCATGGCAGCGCCATGGTACCGCAGAGGCGGGACTTCCGTGAAAGTCATTGATCCCTTGCTCTCATGGAGGGAGAGTACTTGGTTGTGAAAGGGGCTAAGGAGGTGGAGCATGCAGAGGCAAACTCCAAGTATCATGACAAGGCTGAAGGGCAGAGGCCAAGGAACTTCGTAAGACCGATGTCAATGAGCTTCTCATCAAGATAGTCGAAAGTGAAGGACTTCGGGTCATGCAAGAGTGCACGACCAAGGAACGAAGCAGGCAGTACGCGGTGTTGTACCTTTGCTACTCAGTGGAGTAGGTGACCGAGTTGATGGGGAACACGATACAATCCCAAAGGCGACCAAAACTATTAGAGACTTACTCCAAGTTGGGGTGAAAACTTCCTACATTCCAAAAGTTTGATGGCATTGAGAAGGTGAATTACAGTAGCTAACTCAATGCAAGGAGTGTAAACACTTCGAGTGCTTCAGAAGTATGAGCAAAGAG
>LVTN01000400.1:24721-37839 GCA_001649415.1 Musa itinerans
TGAGTACCCCAATTCTCTTATCTATCTAGCAGAGGAGCTCTGTACAGGTTCAAAGACCCTTCGAAGATATTAGAAGACAATAGTTATCAAATCCTCACCAATGGTGATCAGTGCTACTGAGAGTAGATTATCTGCTTCATTTCTCAACAAAATACCAATTAAAAGTGAAAGTGGTGCGAATCTACTTGGAAGTGACAACTAAGTGAAAGAATAGTCGATGGGTAAATTTTGTGGAGGAAGGATCAAAAACTTCAGAAGATTGCGAGGCGATGCTCGTTAAAGCTCCAACAAGCATCCACCCAGTTCAAGCAGCATGAGGCATTTGAGAGACTGGCACATAGTAAGGATGGTCTTTTCCTTCATTTGGAAAATCCACAGGAACCAACAAGGATCAACACAACTCAGCCAACCCATACTAGAGTCAAAGTCATTGGCGAGTTGAAGCAATATGGCGGATCAAAGGTTCGACTACTCAAAAACAGCAGCGGAGAGCTGATGAGAGCTAAGAGGCGCATTGCTGCTGGAGCAGAAGATTGAAGACTCAGTAAAGGCGAGGAGTTATAGTGTCGGCAAAGGCTTCGACGATGACGTCGAAGGAATAAGTGGGGGAGAATGTCACAGACAAAGTTCTAAACATGATGTTTAATGTAATACTTATGTATGTTCATGTCTTTCTGTTTGTTCATGCTTTGCACAGCATGTAGAGGAACGGTCGAAGGCTTAATAACCCTATTTTAGTTGGGTTTGGTGGCCTTCTTAGACTTGTAAATAAATGTTGTCATGTGGACACTTGTGAAAGATGCTCGGTCTGTAGTAGACCATTTTGACCCTTTGTTGTGCAACCATTCAGAGCTTGTAAAGTCTGTTTGTAATTTGCATTGTCTATGAAGTGTTTCCTGAAATATTTGCTTGTGGATCCCGAGTGAGGCGCTTTCTCTAACTCGTTTTCTCTTTTGTAGGTCCTCAAAGACCATGGGAGATTTCAGGGAGGCTGCCCTTTGCGGGCGAACACGCAAAGGTGCTGCATGACTTAGGCAAAACTAGTTAAGTCCGTGATAATCCGCTTTTGGGAGTGTGATATGAGTTTGCCTTCATCCGTTGTTGGGAGAACATAAACTCATCCCGTAGGATAAAGCCTCTCCATCCGCTGTTGGGGAGTACTCATTCGGGCATTTGATATACACCAATAAGATGATTGAATTTTGATCATGTATACATTTTGAGTTGACTTTTGGGGTTCCTACTCAGCGTAGCTGAATTTTCTTTATTTTTGATTTTCAGAACAGCCTCCCTCTAGTACTAAATCGGATTCCAGTGGAGAGCGGACCTTTCTCTAGCGCTAGGTAGAGCCACTTGGATGATTCTTGAAGTTAACATCACTATGCTTACTTTTCTACTTATGATTTGATGAATAAAATGTAATAAATATTTATAAATGATGAATAAAGTGATGTTTATCTACTTAGGCTCTGAATGTGTGGAAAGATATAAGAAAGATATTTAAAAAAAAATCTAAGATGTGACATCTTTTTTTGGTATCAGAGTCGACTTAGTATTTGGGCATGGTGAGAGGGCTCGAGTAGAAAAGGGCTACCTGTGGATGGAGTCAGAGGATTCGTCACGGCGTGAAGCCACCATTGGGCTACGCCTCACATGGACTATGTTAGGGTTTAATCTGGGTCATGCTGGATCTTGACAAAAACGTCAAGCCTTTGAATGAGGGAGATTGTAACACCCCCAATTAGTCTCATATTGGAAGTGGGCAAAATTGAGATTGGCTTATAAGGGTCTAATGAGTGTACTACTATCAACTTCAATTTAAACATTTTAGTCAGTGGTTTAGACTAAACGAAGTTGATAAGCTAGTTAGCCCATCAGGCCCGGGTCGTGACAGTATCACTTTCCGACAACGAGGCTCATTCCCCTTATTTCCCTTCTCTTTAAGATTCCTTGATTTCCCTTCTCACCCTCATCAATCATGATTTTTCCCAAGCGACATGGCTCAATTCTCCTTTCCGGACACCTGACACCGGGGACCATTTCAACCCTTGACAAACAATATGATCATCATTTATTACAAAAACCCTAGAGAAGCATGCTCGTTGATCGTTGACATGAGAGGACATGATGAAGTGGCTGTTCGTACTTCGTCGATCGCTTAAGTATAAAAGTCAACTCCCAAGCCTAAATAGACAAGATTTCTACTACTACTACTACCCTACTAACTTGACTATCAAAAGGATCGAGTCGAGAATATTTTTCGATGTTGACCATTTGTGGTGGAATCTCGACAAATTTAAAGTGCATCTCGAGACGATACCAAACTCGCTTTTGGTAAGTGAGCAATGCATCAGGGCCTCACCAATCGGAGTCTCTTCCCACTCTAATCTTCTCACTGAGATCCCTTATGAGCCCCTGGATAATCTTACGCTTTCGAGATTAAATCAAACTACGACGATCCCACGGTTAACGATATCAACTCAACAAGCATGAAACGACCACTACTACATATCCTAACGGAAACTCTGTCCGCTTCACAACATCAATCGAGTTGGTGAAACGGGTCAATCGATTCATATCAACGCGATGGATGTGTAACCTAAGCATGCACCTTATGGGGGAGAAGCACCCAACCTATACCTGACCTGCAAATAGCAGCTGAACCTACTACGTTAGCAGCCACCAACTCTCCAACATCGGTGGGAAGGGACTGCAAATAGTTTTTTTTACTGTGTATTGTCTTATTATCTCGAGTATTCGTTCACCGATGGGGTTTGATCTTTCCTTTTAGAAGTCCCGTGTCGATGCATCTTACCTACGAGGTGGGGGACCCGGCTCGATTCACCGCTGGCGATGGGCCCCAACACGAGAGACCAGGACAGGTTTGTACGCGTCACTCAATGAGGCGTCGCGGACGGAGCCGCAGCCTCCCACCACGTCCGCACCGATCCCGGCCAAGATCTAATCTCTCGCACCCTTTTTCCCCTCTTATCTGAATCTTTCTTTCGGAGTTATCCCTTAGCAATCGTTGTTTCCTTACAGGAAGAATTAGAGAGGAGGAAGAAGAGAGCTGGTGATTAATTATATATAGAATTTGCAGGAATGGTTTACCTGAGATGCCGATGTCGTAGCCGAAGATGGATCCACCGACGGCAGCGACCAAGCAGGCCATGACGACGAACGGCGTTACCCTTCCCTTGTACTGCTGCGCCCTCTCCTTGGCCACCCCCACCGGCCCATGAACGACACCACCTCCTGCCATCTCTCTCTCTCTCTCTCTCTCTGTGTAATAGACTGATCTAGCAGATGCAGCTCGCACTGGAACAACAGAAGCCGGTATATAGAAGTATCCTAGCAGACTCTGACCCTGACGGTCAGTCTCTCCACGGCTGTCACTCTTCCAGCCACCTCCAATTTCTCTGTTTAACAAAATATGATTCATAAAGACGGGTGGGTCAGACTCTCCCTAAATCTCTACGCATTCGTCAGATGAGATAAGCATGACCTCTCATGGTGGCTCTCGCTCTGTCACGCTCTGCCCATTGCATCATCCTATTGGACTCGTCCTTTCTGTTTTATACCTGGAGGAGAGAGAGAGAGAGAGGGAGAGATAACGTCAGCTAAAAATAAAGATGGCCCGATAGAAAGCATAAAGGACGTGATCAAGAACCGCAACCGCTGCCTGCATCTGCTCAATTCCCTTCCCCACTTACACCTTCGAGACGAGAGAAGAACGAGGTAGGTCTGTGAGTATAATGATCAGAACAACAGAATGAACAGAATGGTTTGCAGGTATCATGAGAATAAATGATGTACCTCTTCCCTCTCGGTGCTTATAGAAGGCAGTGGTAGGGCCTTGATATGTCTCGTATTATGTTGCGAAGAATTGTCCTTATTTCCGAGTGATAGCCATCAAACAAGTCCTGAAGGAACAAATAAAAGCTCATTAGGAAGTTAATGAACTGATATAGATGCAGACGACGTCTATCTTTCAACCACACAAACATCACGAAGGAATGACACATTGATGACCCAAATAAACTACGCTTTTAGCACCATCAAATGCCTGTTGCTCTCGCAGTATAAATCTCCGTCGTCATCACTGCCACCGTCCTCATCACGGAGTAATTGTGACCATACGCTACCGCACTGGCATTGCTTTCCTAGTGCAGAAAGGTCGTATCTTTTTTCAAAACGAAGAAACTTTCATTCAGGTCAAGAAAAGCATCGTCTTATCGCAAGAGGATTGAAACGACGAGCCTATCCCATCAGCTTTACAAAAAAGATGAGAAACCAGTGGTTCTTCCAAAAATTGCCTGGTCATGACCGCTATAATTGGGATTCCTATGTAGGTGACAAATATGAATGATATAACAAACACAACTCTAATATAAGCTACAATAGCATTCAAATGCCATGGCATTAATGCAGATCCCTTTACATAATTGATACTGGTCAATGCATCAAGTCAGACCCATATATATTCATCCAGCTTTCCCTCTCCTCTTATTCAATGGTCTCTAGAAAGGCAAAGGCTTCTGTCATCGTAGGGTTGCAAGTTTTACAAAAGGAGCAACCAACAACAAAGACAGTGTTGCTAGTTGTTTTGAAGATGTATCCAACACCTCCAGAGAGGTCAAGAGAAACTGAAAAAATCATCACATTTTAGAATGCAATCAATGTTAGGATTGGCATGAAGAGTTCCATTCATATAGACTAAAGTTGAAGGTTCGGTCCGACGATTGTGAAATCTAGCTTCATTTTTGTTAAGCCACAGACACCATAGGGAGTGAGATGAAAGAAAGAATCTATCTGAAGGTTATTCTATCAGTACCCTTGCCCTCATCTAATCAGGAACCTTGATACCAGCTATCTAAGTGTTTAAAGTTATGTCCAGTTTTCTCTTGAAGCAGGATCTACAAGGAATGAGAGAAGGATCAATCAAAGAAAATATTCTCGAGTGAGTTATGAGCATACTTTATGTATATTTGTAATATATGAATACACATTATATATGACTATATGTATACACATAATATATATGAACATACTTCAGCAGATTTTGGACTGACACGCATAAAGTCAAGAAGAAGACAGCAAAAAAGAACAGCAAATATCTCAGATATTTGATCTATTGCACCTGAACTGTACGCACCTGACGACACCCGCGGAGACTTCAATGAATGATGAAGCTTCTGTCCCTAGTCCATCCGAACAATTAAGACAGACATACAAATCGCCGCTATCTGCAAGAGCAAAACCTCAGCCTGCAGTCTTTTAATGTGACATTAACCAAAATCACTGCATGATCTGAATGAATGGATTGAGTGGGACAAACCTGTGCAACTGTTATTGGCCACAGAGAACAACCCAAAAATTTACTTCTGCAAGAATAATGATCCAAAAATCTTGTGTTAGAGAGAATAGAAAATGCACTTACCACTGATGTATGTTTTGGCAATATGATCTACACTTATTTCCTGGATGGGGAAAAGCCATCCTAATTGTAGTGCTGGTCGTGGTCAGTTTCTACTAGACAAAAATTGATCTTCTTAAACTTTCTGAGGGTTCCAGGAATGGGAGTTCATATTACGTTGCAGAAGTCTATCAATCTACACTTCTCATCATTAGCAACATGTAATCTGGAAATTGCAACCTATGTCATGAAGCATGGCACTCGCGGTTGCAGGCACTGGATCAGGTTCAGCAACATACACCGCTGATATAAACTAAATCAGGTTATGGATTGATTGATACATAATAACTAGGCTGTTGTAGAAAATAAACTAACCATTTCTCCACCAAGATTACTTAAATATGAGCCACACTGAGACAAAATTTGAACTCCATACATTGCATCAAAATTAACCTCCATTAATCATACATCATGGTTGTACATCTTTCGAGTATCCTTACTAGAATATCAAATATGGTGACAAGTTTGAATATACCAAGTTTCTTAAAGAATAATCACACAACAAAACTTCTTAGAGTTTGGTACAACAATCATACAATATGCTTATACACTAATCATGTAAAATTGCTCGTAAAGACATTATTTTGCAGCCCATATCACTAGCTACTTTGGAATATAATCATAATTCCATCAAACTTCTTAGAGTTCAGTACAACAATCACACAACATACTTCTTCACTAATCATGTGAAATTACTTTTAAAATGAATTTTTGTGCAGCCCGGATCCCTGGTTAGTTTGGAATACAAGCATAATTCTATTTCAATAAGATAAATTTATAGTCACTTTCAGCACCGTAAGTATGCCAAATTTCTAGAGTCACTATCTAGAGTCAAAGAATATCTAATCTTCAACAAGTTGATTTAATTGAAGGCCCACTTAAAATCCTCGAAGAAATAATAAAGCAGAACATAAAAGATTTTAAGATCCATCATGCACAGCACAAATACTACTCTCATGGTTTAATTCTACCAATTAAAATATTAGACTCCGGTGGCTGAGAGAAACGTTTGGTATGTGCAGCAAACAAGCTTCTCCAGATCATCACCCTAAACAAACTTCACAAGAAAACCAACTACCAAGCACAACAATTATGTAGCAGAATAAATGAAATGTAAAAGAAGTTTCAAAGATCAGCTGTTACGCAGTTCAAATATTTGTATGACAGGAGGAACGTAAAGAAGCTTGGAAATTCTAGATGCAACAAAATAGTATTCATTGTTCAAAACGACGTGAACTGATTGACTATTGCTTACAACTTAACAGAGAGAGAGAGAGAGAGAGAGAGAGAGAGAGAGAGAGGATATTGATAGTTCAATCTATACATTCTCTGGCACCACTGAAGAGTCTCAGAATGCAGGTAACAAACTGGTATATCTAGATCTATGGCCAATAAATAATAACAAGAGCACAAAAGAAATACCAAGTGCCATATAGATTTTCCAAGCTGCCAAATGAAGATAACACCAATATACCAACTAGATCCTATGTTCTTCGTATTTGTTCCAGTTGCATCAATAACTTCAATTACGGCCATCTTCACTAAGAAACTCTCGTTGCAGAAGTAGTTTAATCTAGTTTGACAGATGAGAAGATGTAATGAAAAATGAATCCAACTGTACCAGTGGCAAGCATGATAGCAATGACCATGAACAATGAGTAGCCAAGAAAGAGGGTAGCAGAGATAGGGCCGTTTATACTTTATACTTTGGCAAGCATGATAGCAATGACCATGAACAATGAGTAACCAAGGAAGAGGGTAGCAGAGATAGGGCCGTTTAAACTTGTAAAATCAAAAACAGAATTCACGAAGTATAAGAAGAGGTATATAGTGACTGATCCTGAAGAGAAGAAGGATTTCCACCATCATTTCCACTCTTACCCACATAGATCCATGTAAGGAAGGACCAGAGAAACCTAAGCACCGACTACAAGAAGATGTATATAGCCACTGATCCTGAAGAGAAGAAGGATTTCCACTGCCATTTCCAATCTTCCACATATAGGTGCATGCAAGTAAGGACCAGAGAAACCTCAGCACATATGACAACAAGGAGAACCAACACGATGATTAAGAGAAAGCCAAAAACATAGTAGACTCGGCCCATCCAAATGCTAGACATTCTTCTTAAGCTCAATGAACAGAGTACCAAAGGTTAAAGTCCCTGCGCCAATTACCGGCAACCACGGTGGGTGATTTTATGGAGGGATCTCACAAGGTATTTGATTTGTTCGAACAGGATACTCGACGTGAGGTACCTTGGCACCAAGGAAACCGCCAGTAAGAGTCAGTGGAGCTGAGATGAAGAACAGAGCAACAGAAACACAATGAACAAGGAGAATGTGATTGATCCAGTGCCGTGGCTACCCCACAACAGGGAATTCAATGTTGTCAAGATCAGGAAGGCAATACCAGGGAGAAAACAAGCAACACACCAGGAGACTGAAACCCGACCAGAGTGATCTCTACTTTGATCGTTTTCCACATCCTAACAACGACGTACCCTACTGCAATTCAGAAAATCAAGTAGAAGAACAGCATTCATGTGACCAGGGTTCCACCGGATACAGGGGTCATGAATCCAAGTACCCCAAATACGATGGTCACAACTGCCATACCAAGTATCTGCATCCCATCACCTACCGTGACACAGAACAGCAATGGGTGGATTGGAGCGCTGAATACGTCCCCGACAACAAGTTCCAATCCTGAGAGCTCCTCATTCATTTGCGCTTGCGACTCCTTATCCAGCTCTTCGAACTGGGTGAGATCTCTTTTGACGGTTCTCAATAAGATCACAAGAGAAATGCTGGCCAAGAAAGCAATCACCATTAGAGAATTGAGAATCGAGAACCAGTGAACCTTTGCCCCTTCCAAATTCAAGTAAGCATCCTAACGTGATGGCCACTTGATACCGCTCGCGATGAACGCGCCCTCATAGGTGAAGACTATATAGGTTGGATCTCGTTCAGCTTCATGGCCACGATCGTAGGATCGCACTGGATCTTCGCCGGGTACTTATCATACATCTTCAGATCCTCGACCGCTCGACGTTGTACAGCGCTGCACAGCACCGCCTCAAATCCGACCACCATCCACCCGGGCTTGTCCCATCTTGTCACGAACAATCGTCGTGCACCCGCAATAACTCCGTTCAACGAACCGTTTGTCGCTGTCATCTACATGTACAATTGCTTGGCAGCATGTTTTGTCTTGGTTTTGAGTCATTTTGCTTGTAAAAATGTAAGTTCGAACAAGTTGCAGCGTTACAAAGTGATCGCTCACCGAACCGAGCAAAACAGCCCCAAAACAACTCCATTTTCGTGTCACAAGCTGTTTTCTGCAGTCCGCTTTCACTCACCAAAACGTCAGCCATCTCAGCCCCTTGGAACCACCCTGATGGCACAGGGCTGGATGGGGCTTCGGTATAGTGTCGGGCGTTGAACAACCTTTCGCAAGTTACCTTGACGGGACCTTGTTGTCTCACCCGACACCCGGTGAGCAGCTGTTTGTGGACTTGCAGCTGTTCGTTCAACCCTCTAAAGTCCTTGTTTCCCCCCTCTCCCTCTTTTCTCTTGTGCACACAAGGTGCTCGCTGAATTGCTTGTAAAGCTTCCCCTTTTCACGAGACGTCGGGACTTGTCCGTCGCTCGTTCTTCGAACTAATCAACTTTCTCTTTTACAAGTCCTTCGGGACCTGCAAGAGGTTACAAGTTGGCTGATCTTTGCATACGCAAATCGCAAGAGCGAAGCGCGACTTAGGCAATGCAAGCTAAGTTCGCGTCTTTGCCACAAGGGTGCATCGTGACTTAGGCAACACAAGCTAAGTTCACATCTTGGCTGCAAGGGTGCCTCACGCTTTAGGCAATTCCAGCTAAGGCCGTGACATTGTGGTATCAGAGCGGGCAAGCACCTCGAGCGAGCAGCAAATGAACTTCGCAACTTCGCCATGGCAAAGCATCGTGGCGAATCAAGCAAGACGGGGCAGGACCTTACCCCAAGCAGTTGCAGGTGGGCTGCAAGTGTACACTTGCTCTCATGCTGTTGGAGCCGCTCATGAGGAGCGCGATAGCGAACATGATGATCGAGAAGTTGGCTACTCTCCGCGAGCGGAGAAGGCGCAATCTAGAGCGCCGACTGGGAAAAAGAGTTGACTCACAACGGCGGAAACCCGCTTGGACGTTCTTGAAGCGAGCTTGGAGGAACTCTATCATGGCCAACGAAGGCTTGTTGGGGTAGAGAGCTCGCAAGAGGAAGCGGAGTCCAGGATCGACAAGGTCGAGGCCTTAGTCGACCGACTGTCAGATGACACCAAAGACTCCGTGCAACACCTGCAGGAAGTTGTGGCGGAACTCACCTCAAGGGTGACCATGCTCACAAGAGCACTAAATGCAGTTGCACCACCACAAAACTTGAGGGCACCTGAGCCTCATAGTTATAGAGGGGCTATAGATGCCAAGGAGCTCGAGAATTTCCTATTCGACATAGAACAATACTTTCGAGCTACGAGGCTCGATTCTGAAGACACCAAAGTTTCTATAACAACGATGTATCTGAACGGAGATGCAAAACTTTGATGGCGAACCTATTGGGAGGAGATCCAATAAGGTCGATGTCAGGTTGACACATGGGAGGACTTGAAGCGGGAGTTGAGAACTCAGTTCCTACCGGAGAAAACAGAGTTCGTTGCAAGAAGGAAGTTGAGACAACTCCGCCATAATACTTCCATCCGAGACTACGTGAAGCAATTCTCTGCACTAATGCTGGACATCCAGGACATGTCCGAGAAGGATAAGCTGTTCAGCTTCCTTGATGGTTTGAAGCCATGGGCTCAACAAGAACTAAATCGAAGGAATGTCACCGATGTGGTCGGGGCAATTGCTGCTACAGAAAGGCTCACCGACTTTGTTTCCTCCAAAGACCTGGGAAGAAGGAAACAATCTTCAAGCAATCGCTCTCCAAAATATTCTCGAGGGAAGGAGCTCGGGGGCGAATAAAGGAAAAAGATTTCTCACAAAGGGCCAAGCCCGAAGGGCAAGGCCTCCAAACCTGACGGATGCTTCTTATGCGGAGCGCCGCACATTGTGAGGGAGTGCCCACAAAAGCAAGCACTCAATGCTTTAATAGCTTCAATCCACCCCCCCAAATCGGACAAGGGTAAGGCTGTCGCTCTTAGTTCAAGTAGTTCTGAATCCAGTAGCGACGAAGAGGAGTCGCAAGGACCCCGGATGTGAGCAATGCATTTGTTGAATGTCATACGGGGTCAAGTGGGGGAGAACCCGAAGACAAATCTACAAAAAGCAGGAAGTGGTGAGCTGATGTGCGTAAACATCAAGCTAAATGGCCAAACGACCCGTGCAATGGTGGACACAGGTGCTACCCACAACTTCATTGCCGATCGAGAAGCAAGGCGACTTGGGTTGAGCTTGGAGAAGAGCCAAAGTCGAATGAAGGCGGTGAACTCGGAGGCCAG
Organism: Musa itinerans; assembly: GCA_001649415.1. NCBI lineage: Eukaryota > Viridiplantae > Streptophyta > Magnoliopsida > Zingiberales > Musaceae > Musa > Musa itinerans. The sequence goes on from LVTN01000400.1 coordinate 35,671, forward strand.
GCGAATCTCTGGGTTGGCGAAGAGAGTTCCCATCAAGATCGGAACATTGAGTGGGAACACCAACATAATGGCAGTGCCACTGGATGACTTCCAAGTGATTCTTGGAATGGAGTTCATGCATGCGGTGAAGTTGGTGCCAATGTCGCTCCTAAACTCCCTATGCATGATGGGAGGTGACGACCCCTGCATGGTTCCCATCTCTCGGAGAGGAACCAAGGAACCCCAACATATATCAGCATTGCAATTAAAGAAAGGGGTGCGAAAAGATGAATTAACATTCGTGGCTGCTATAAAGCTAGAGCCACTCGACGAGAAGGCCATTCAAGAACTTATTGCGGTAGCGAACGTCCTGAAAGAGTTCAATGACGTTATGCCACCTGAGTTGCCGAAGACTCTTCCACCACGCAGGGGCGTGAATCACAACATCGAGCTGGAGCCAGGAGTGAAGCCTCCAGCGAGACCACCCTACCACATGCCCTTGCCAGGGTTGGCAGAACTCAGAAAGCAGTTAGGTGAACTGCTAAGCGGTGGTCTCATCCACAGCTCGAAAGCACCATTCGGAGCTCTAGTTCTCTTCCAGAAGAAACAAGATAGGAGCCTCCGACTTTGCGTCGATTAACGAGCCCTCAACAAAGTGACGGTGAAGAACAAGTATCCCATCCCACTCATCGTGGACTTGTTCGACCAGCTGGGCAAAGCCAAGTATTTCTCAAAACTCGACCTTCGGTTGGGGTATTGGCAGGTGCGCATTGCTAAAGACGACGAAGCGAAGACTACCTGCGTGACTAGGTATGGAGCGTTTGAGTTCTTGGTGTTGCCTTTCGGCTTAACCAACGCTCCGACCACGTTCTGCACACTCATAAATCAGCTATTCAAGGAGTATTTGGATAAATTCATGGTCGTCTACTTGGACGATATCGTCGTCTACAGTCAAACGCTCGAGAAGCATGTCAAGCACCTACGGACAATTGTCAAGGTTCTCAGGGAGAACACATTGTTCGTGAAAAGGGAGAAATACTACTTCGCCCAAATGGAGATCTTATTCTTGGGCATCGAATCGGTGATGGCTCTATTCGGATGGACAAATCAAAAGTACAAGCGGTTGCGGAATGGCGAACTCCAAAGAATGTGCTAGAGTTAAGATCCTTCCTTGGTTTCGTCAACTACTATCGACGCTTCATAGCGGGGTATTCGAAGCATGCAACTCCACTGACGGAGTTACTAAAGAAGGAGCAGCCTTGGAAGTGGTCTGATAAATGTGAAATAGCATTCCAAGATTTGAAGGCTGCTGTTCTGGAAGAACCGGTGCTTAAATTACCAGACTATGAGGAGCCCTTCGAAGTCCATACAGATGCTTCAGACTTCGCTATTGGGGGAGTGCTCATGTAGGAAATCATCCGGTGGCCTACAAGAGTCGCAAACTCAACGAGACTGAGCGGCGGTATCCAGTGCATGAGAAGGAGATGACAATGGTTATCTATTGTCTACGAGTTTAGCGACACTATCTTCTCGGATCGCGATTTGTGCTGAGGACAGATAACATCGCTCTGAGTTATTTCCAAACTCAAAAGAAACTCTCTCCAAAGCAAGCACGATGGCAGGACTTCTTGGCTGAATTTAATATGGAAATGGAGTACAAGCTTGGGAAGGCGAATGTCGTGGCCGATGCATTGAGTTGGAAAGTGAAGCATATGAATGTCGTACAATTGGAAGGCATAGGCCAAGCAAGTCAGTTGCACTCTAAGTTCCTTTCCAGGATCAGGGATGGACTGTGCAGTGATCCCCAAGCAGTTACCCTGATGCAGCTCATCAAAGAAGGTAAGGCACGATGATTTTGGGTCCAGGAGGGGCTCGTTTACACAAAATGGAACAGGGTTTCTGTTCCTCGAGTGGATAATTTGAGGCGTGAACTCTTAAGAGAGTCACGATTCCCTTTGGGCTGGACACTCAGGCATTCACAGAACGTTGGCTCTTATGGAGAGGGCCTTCTATTGGCCGAAGATGGGGACTGATATGGAGGAATATGTTCGAACGTGCCTCACTTGCCAACAAGACAAGGCGGAGCAGCGAAAGCCGGTGGGACTTTTGAAGCCGTTGCTCGTACCAGAAAGGCCGTGGGAGAGCATTTCCTTAGACTTCATATCAAGCTTGCCACTTGTAGGGAGACTC
>LVTN01000400.1:37888-71895 GCA_001649415.1 Musa itinerans
TATTGGGGAGTCCCACACAATATCATTAGTGATCGAGATGCTCAGTTCCTGGGACGATTCTGAACCGAGATATTCAAATTGTTGGAGTCAAAGTTATACTTCTCCACAAGCCTCCACCCCTAGACGGATAGTCAAACTGAAAGGATAAACTCGCTCCTGGAGCAATATCTTCGGCACTACGTGAGTGCCAACCAACGAGATTGGGTGAAGTTGTTGGACATTGCCCAATTCTCCAATAACTTGCAGCGGAGCTCTGCATCCAACAAGAGCCCCTTCGAGATCCTTACAGGATAACAACCGTCGACTCTTCACACCATGGCAATCGGGTATACTAGGAGTAGTCCGTCAGCCTACCACTTCGCAAAGGAGTGGCACCAAAATACAGATATTGCGCGGGCTTACTTGGAGAAGGCGGCAAGAAGAATAAAGAAGTGGGCAGACTTGGGAAGGCAACCGCAAGAGTTCAAGGTCAGCGATTTGGTATTGGTAAAGCTCCAACCAGCATCACTCCAATTCTTTAGAAACAAAGTTCACAAAGGATTGGTGCGCAAGTATGAAGGGCCCTTCCCAATTATCAGCAGGGTAGGCAACGTCTCCTACAAGTTGCAGCAGCCGGCATGGTTCAAAATTCATAATGTTCTCCACGCCAGCAACTTGAAAGCCTACCACTCGGATCCGCAAGATGCTTCCCGAAGTGTTCCAACTCGACTTACCCCCACCACAAACTCCTATGAGAAGCGAGTTGAAACCATTCTAGCGGACAGCAAGATAAAGCTACCCAATGGAGCGGAGTAGACAGAGTACTTAGTGAAGTGGCGAAAGCTTCCCCGAACTGAAGCCAGTTGGGAGCCTGAAGACGCCCTACGACATGAAGAAGCAATCATCAACAACTACCAACAAGCGTCGACGAGGGCGTCGACAATTTAAGTGGAGGAGAATGTCACGAACGGTCGTCGCGCACCCGCAACAACTCCGTTCAATGAACCGTTTGTCGCTATCATCTACATGTACAGCTGCTTAGCAGCATATTTTGTCTTGGTTTTGAGTCATTTTGCTTGTAAAAATGTAAGTTCGAACAAGTTACAACGTTACAAAGCGACCGCTCACCGAACCGAGCAAAACAACCCAAAATAGCTCCGTTTTCGTGTGACAGCCCAAAACAGCTCCGTTTTCGTGTGCCACGGGCTGTTTTCTGTAGTCCACAACCGCTTACCAAAATGTCAGCCATCTGAGCCCCTTGGAACCATCCGGGTGGCACAGGGCTAGATGGGGCTTCGGTATAGTGTCGGGCGTTGAACAATCTTTCGCAAGTTCGCACGTTACCTTGACAGGAACTTGTTGTCACGTCCGGCACCCGGTGAACAATTGTTTGTGGACTTGCAGCTGTTCGTTCAACCCTCTAAAGTCCTTGTTTCCCCCCTCTCCCTCTTTTCTCTTGTGCATGTAAGGTGCTCGCTGAATTACTTGTAAAGCTTCCCCTTTTCGAGAGATGTCGGGACTTGTTCGTCGCTCATTCTTCGAACTAATCAACTTTCTCTTTTACAAGTCCTTCAGGACCTGCGAGAGATTACAAGTTGGCTGATCTTTGCGGACGCAAATCGCAAGGGCGAAGCGCGACTTAGGCAACGCAAGCTAAGTTCGTGTCTTTGCCACAATGGTGCCTCGTGACTTAGGCAACGCAAGCTAAGTTCGTGTCTTCGCCGCAAGGGTACCTCACGCCTTAGGCAATTCCAACCAAGGCCGTGAGAATCTAGCCTTGTCCATCGTCCCGATCACATCGGCCGCATCTCCAGTGGTGCCCACCACCCTCGTCACGCTGGTGTCCTCGTACTTGCCCATCACCGACCAAGTTGGTGTACAACTTGGCCCAGGTTGGTCGATGATCAAATTGACCTGGTACACCTCGTCGGTCTGCTTCTCGAGGAGGTTGAAGTCCTGGGCCGATAGGTGGTCGGTTCGGCAGAGCAAGATGTCGGACTCGTTGGTGCACATCTTGAATCGGTAGGGCGAATTCTCGATGGGGTCGCCCATGAGGAGCCAGCGGAAGTTCTCGGCGTTATCCTTGATGCCCTCCGGTGGCCAGCAGAAAGAGAGGCTATAGTAACCAAAGGGCATCTCGGTCTCGATTGTTGAGGGAGTTCACCTTCATCCGAGAGGACATCTCCTATCTGATACTCGTGGAAAACCCATCGCCGGATCGGATGGAAAGGCAGGAGACCAGAAACCAGAGGCTAAATCCGTGGAAGGATCCCATCTTGGCGCCCGATCCGGAAGCGAACCCCACCGGAGACGGGGTTTCTCTTGCAGATCCGAACAAAATCAAGATTGAAAGCAGACCAAGAAGAGAGTATGTCGGTCTTTCGCTGGGGGGGGGTGGGAGCATTGGGCGTCAGATCCACAAATGCGCATCGATTTTGAAGGGAAAAATTCACCAAAATTCGAGAAAAATCAGTGAGAAAAAAAAAATCGAAAGAGGAAAGGATCAGGAGCTCACAGATCTGGCCTCTGCGCGCTTCTCTTCGGCACTATACCGAATCGATCGACGAAGAAAGAGAAGGAGGGAGGAGAAAACGGAGCTGAGGCGTGAGAGGAAGAACGAAGAATACGCGGGTAGCAGAGACGGTTATGGCGGTCGAGTTCGGAGACTCAATGCCTCGAAATTACCGAAATATTCAAAAATATGCTCCAATTCCCCACCTAATGTTGTATTCAGTTGAGGGCATTTCTGGAAATACATTTTTTTGTTTCGCTTGGATAAAAAATGTGGGTATATATATATATATATAAACTAATTAATTAATTAAAAGACTTAGTCTTGGATAAAAGACTTTCTTATATCGGTTATATATAATTTAAATTAATTAATCGGTATCCAATCGATAATGACACACTGGGATCTAATTATGTTACATCCACTGACCATTATGTAGAAACATTGGATCAAATCTTTGACAATGTCAATTATTTTGACCAAACCTATACTGCGTTCTTCTGTAGCATTCACCACAGTCATTCACTACTAATGAACGGCTGAGATACGAACCTGAAAGGGAGTCGAAACACGATAACTGTCGGGAGTCGCGACGCGTTGTCAACGTTCACGAAGCGTTGCTTCCGTGAGAGTTCTCGCGGGGAGAAGAATCGTATCAAGTGGCCAAAGCATCATTGGCTAACACGCAGCCTGTACGCGGATGCAAGGAAGCATTTCCCACCACCTTCTCTCATCCTCCCGTCTTCCTCCTTTTAAATACCCTCCAATGGCTCATCAATCCCTCATCGATCAATTCTTCTTCTTCATCTATCCTTCTCTCTCATGGCTGCTTACCGAGGCTACGACGAGGAGTTCGGACCGGAGACTCCTTGCCTTCCCTTGTTGTGCTTTCGATGCCCGCTAGAGAAGCCGAAGAGTAGGACCGGTTACAGGTCTCTGCGGCATGAAGACGGTGATGAGGGAGCGAACTGTTGGCAGGAAGGAGTCAGGCGGGCGAGAAGGTTCTTGTCAAAGATCACACCAAGGTTGAGATGGAGGGCTTTGTTGAGCAAGATCAGGCGTTGCAGCAGGAACACGAGAAGAAAGCCGGTGTTTAGATACGATTCAACGAGCTACAAGTTGAACTTCGATGAGTGCAATACGAATTCTTAATCCTGAGGGTGATGTGCATAGAAATCATGGTTTTATATATGCAATTGCTACATCATGCTCCTTCAGACATATAGCTTTTCGTTGATGAAGGATGGAAGCAAGTTGTTGCTTCTTCTATGTGGATTAATTCACTGTGCTAAATGTTCTAATATAATCAGCTGCTGTTCATCTGAAAACCACATTTGCAAGAGCGGTAAATCGAAGTTGTGGTCTCAATTTCTGTGACGAGATCATGTCAACTTCAGCACTAAGACAACATGCTTGAATTCGACAAAGACTACTGTCGATGTCCAGGATAAATCTTATCCCACGTTAACCCTACGTGAAGTTTTCATCCAAGAGAGAGAGAGAGAGAGAGGGAATTAATAGCGTAGCTGTTGTTTTCAGACCGCGAATCTTCAAGGAAGTTATAGCGTAGCTGTTGTTTTCAGACCGCGAACCTTCAAGGAAGTTGCCTATATTTGTGTGCCACCACCACCAGTGGAATCTCTTCCTCTTCAATCCTCAGGTCACTTCATGTGGTTGCCTGAAATCCCTACACATCATGTAAATGCTGTGCCACTTGAAGGCCTACGTCGTCGTCGTGGGGGTGCGAGGCACTGCTGCTCCATTCATTTCCACTCCACTGTCAAGCTGAGACGTGGACGATGTGGGGTTGCTCGTTCTGCATGACGGATAAGAAGTAGATCAATATTATTTGATTTTATTTAATTAGATAAGATATATTATAAATATAATTATATTTTTAAATTTAATTATCAATTAATAAAAATTTTAATTATGATATAGTTCTTTAAGAGATACGAGAGATTCTTCTAATTACTTATCTTATATTATATGTTCTTATTTATAAATAGACAGACGTTATTCAATGTGGATACATAGTATTATTGAGAGTATCTTATCTCTTTTTAGTCACGTGAACCAATCATTGAGAGATTACAAATCTTTTCTCATCTCCCTTATGTCATTAATCCATTGCTTATAGTAATTCTATGAATGATTGAAGGAGAGTAGAAGATAAATCTAGCTTTTTTTACAGATCGGTATCACTGTAGCTTTCAGATCCAATAACAGTATATTCATAGATCAGATAAATGTTTTCTGAGTAGCATCGAAAGGTACACATCGTAAATTTTAATATATCGTTATTTAATTTCAGTTTTCTAGCATTAAAGTATCTCTCATAATAATACCATAATCATATTTTTTATGCTGACAATTGGTATCAAAGATATGTTTTGAAGTCAAATACTTTAGATTGTAAAAGTATTTCAAAACTATTTTGTATTTAGATATATTTATTAGTATCATTCACTTGCAAAAAAGGTATTGTTCAATTTTCATTTACGATACTTGAATGATATGTTTGTGTTGTTGATCTACTTTCTATCTAATTCATCTTGTCATATGCTCATGAGTGATGTGAGGTTCCTCTTGTTTGATCAATGAACAACTATTAACAATTTGTTAGTGATAATAGTACTATTGAGGATGGTGGTCTACGTATGCCTTAGTCCATGTGAGTGACAAGGGTGAGACAGCTTACAACTGTATGCCTTAGTCCATTGTCCACATAGGCAATCCCTTGATGATCATGCTTGCATTGATCAATACTCCTCTTAAATCACGAGAAGGAGTTTAGGGTTTGGATCAAATGCTAATGGACATAGGAAGCGAGGAGCGAGAAGACAGGGGAATCGAAGGGACTTTTGTGTGTTCCTATCGTCAATTGATGTGGGCTTTCTTGGGCTCTCGTAATCCTACGGGGGTCAGCTATCAAGATTCGTCGGTCAGCTAGCCGCACACTAGCCCCGAGGCGACGGAAAAATGTATATAGTCCCGTATTACCACGATGGCGAGTTGGGAAACGTATCAGTGCAGTTACCGCGTGCCAACCGAGCGGTAAACTCGCCCAAACAATCGCATTCTTATGCCAAACCCGGTGACCGGAATCTAGAGTTCGAGCGGCGTTGGTGAACTTACCAGCAACAGCAGGACGTTACAGTGGGGAAAGAAAAAAAATCGAACGACCGTAATTGTCTAAATTCCACGTACTTATTCACACCGGCGGTGATCATAACAAATATTCAACACACAACATGAAAAGAGAGGATGAAAACGGTCACCAGTGCCACTCGATAACAAGTTATCGGCGAGCATGGCATAATAACCTGGCAAAGTCCTCTGCATGAGAAGCACAAGTAGAAGCTTAATATTCTCAAATGATTCCACAGTAACATCTCAAACAGCGCGACACATGTATATATATTTTAGAATCTGCAGAACGCTGTAAGAAGCCACCTGTTTTGACCATAAATAATGCAGCCGTTAACAAATAGGCAGAGAAAAAGGCCATTTTAGCAGCTCATGCATTAAATGGCACTGCTCAATACAACATGGAATTGCTCCTACAGATAATACATCTCTCTTTTCCATCTTCTTGTTGCCGTCAACGGCACAGCAAACCAGCAGGCTATGCCTCCCGGTAGGCATTCTTCAAAAAATGCAGGATCTAAGACATGGTGCCCAATTGTTGGTTACTTGGCTGCATACCAGTTCTGTGCACATTTGGCATCCACCACCAGGGCAACCTTGAGGAAGTTCGTGCCGTAAAAGGGCTTGGACATGCACTCGACAACAATGGCCTTGGCGAGCTCAGCTGACTCCGTTGGTCCTTCCAGTATTACTTCATCATGCACCTGAATCCAGCCACAGCATGCCATTAGCAATTCTCTGATTTAGAGGAAATCTGGTCGGGCAACAAGAACCCAGAATGCTAATACTGCAAACTAAAACAATTGAAAGGAAAGATGTGTGGCGCAGCATCACGTAGCGAGAACCGAGACATGGGCAAAAGGACGTAAATTTCATACAACATTATACGATCACCATATGGGCAACCTTGTCATGACAAACTTCGAATAAAAAAACTCAAACTAAATGAGGTCATCGAGGATCAGTACTGACCCTGAAGATTGAATTACAAGATATTTCTTTTTTCTTAAGAATGCATAAGATGCTACTGATGATCTCACACTTAACATTAAAAAGAGACAAGAGCAGGGCATCGAACACCAAGGTCCCCAGAAAAGGACTCTTTACTTCCTTCTCAGGGAACATAATAAAGTAATGATCATAACAAACTTTTCGGAATTCAAAGCAAAGTTCCATTTGTTTGTGTAAAAGAGGATCTTTTGCAAAGGTCCATCATCGGCTAACCAATGAAAAGCCAAGCCTCCATATGATCAAAATCTATGTTTGACTTAAATTACCATCATTTAAGAGCCTATGAAAGTACAATAACAAAGTAACAAGGATGCAAAATAGGGAAAAAATAACAAAAAGATGGAAAGAAAAACTGTAGGACTAACAGCAGAAATGAACACTAGGAAGAAAGAAATAAATTCAATAAACAAAAAAAATTACTATTCAACAATCATTTAGAGAAACAATGCACCGCTAAATGCTTAAGACCAAAAGAAGCTTAGACAAAATCAACATTAACCTCTACAAGTAAAATTTGGCAGTTATTCTGGAGAACCCACTAAAACCAACAAAAGCATGGGAAATCTTTTTATGATCACAAAATCATGCCTCTTGCTAAATAGCATGCTAACCTTCATTTCTTTTAAATAATTCTACCTTATGATAAATTAATGTAACATCACTTTTAAAAACAGTCATGGAAAAAGAAATCACAACAAATTCTGCTAGGGTTAAGATGAGCTGGCTAGTTATTAGGATATTCATTCGAGGACTATTAAGTGGCTGGTGGAATTCCTGCAAACTCAAGTTAGCAATATGATAAATTAACCTGCAATAGCAATTTCCATCCAAGCTCCTTCAGACGAATATTCCTATCTATCTCGAGCATTGCACACATGGCAACATCTGCTGCACTTCCCTGTTAAATTAAAAGATAATGAAAATCTTGAATAGGTTTGATGGAATAAGTGTAGAAGTTTCATGAGACAGCTATAAGCATCAAATGACTCGGAGAAGCATAAAACGATAAAATGAGGAGGAACATTCTTCTGTCTAAATAACAGATAATAGCAATACAACCCTTACCATCCATCAAGTTGATGTTAAGTAAAAAAAACAATGAAGATAGCACCATGATGTTTAGAGTTCCAACTGCAAAACAACCAAGTGCAAACAAAGAACAGGAGGAAAAAAAAGAAAGATAGCACCATTTCAACATTTAAATTGTACGCAGTGATTTAAAAAGCGTTATGTGTCAAAAAATGCCAAGGTCCAAAAATGCCTAAAGCACTAGGCGTCGCCCAAGCGAAGCGATGTGCTAAAATATAAAAATATCTAATATAATTAATAAATATATTTAAATAAAAATATGATATTAAATTAAAAAAATGTTACAGAATCACAATATCCCATTAACAAAAAATCTGAAAATTCAAAACAATAACAATAATTTCAAATAAATAAAAATTAGTAGTATTAAAATCAAAATAATATATTATTAATCTAATAAATAAAAAAATATTATTACTAGTATACAGTTAATAGTATACCGTTAATATACTGTTAAGTGTTAACAACAAGGTATGTAACACCGTACCGTACCGGTGTTTCGAGGTTGGCTTGGTATGGTATGGTATCATGTACCGAGTGGTACACCAGGGCGTACCGAGCAATACACCAAGGCGTACCAAGCGATACACCTAATTTTAAATATTTCTTTCACTCTACTGTAGCACTATAACACTGTTGTAGTGTAACACCGTAGCACTATAGCACGTTAGCGGTCCGCGTACCTGTATACCGTCGGACCGACACATACCGCCCGTACCAGGCGGTACCATTCGAAATTGCATACCATGGTTAACAGTATACTATTGAGTCGATGTGAGTAGAGGGAGTGAGAATAACAATAGCAACGAGTAGCGACAACAACAACGGGAGCGGGAGCGACGATAGTGGCAAGCAGCGACAGCGAGTGGTAGCCACGAGCAGCGACAGCGGTAGCAGTAGCGATGCACAGTGTAAGAGTAACACCGAGGCTGCTGACTGAGAGAAGCAGCAGCGGTAGTAGCGAGCAGCAGTAGCAGTGACAGCAGGAGCAACGATAGTGGCAACGACAACAGCAACGTCGAGCAGCGATAGCAATGGCAAGCAGTGGCAGTGGCAACGGAGAGCAGCGACAACAAAGAAAGGCAATGACAGCGGTGAGAGGTAGTGGCAGTGGAGAGGAAATGTCAGCGGTAGAATCGCGAGCAGGGTTAGAGTTGGGGAAGTCATGAGGGATGTTGGGAGGCTGATATTGGTACTTTAGTTGGTTCCATTGAACCAACTAAAGCATCGGAGACCGAACCAGACATAAAACACTGGTTCGGTCGCTTGGTTTAACCCGTGCGCTCGCTCGAAGCGCCCGACACCTGAGCTCAGGCGAGCGCCTAAGCGAGGCGCTCGGGCCTCGCGTCACCTCGCCCGAGCGCCTATTGAAATTGCTGATTGTACGTATGGTTCATGTTTTTTGGTGTTCCTAGAAACACCAATTCCTTGCTGGAATAGTATTGCCGGTCAGCAGGCACAACACAGATTGTGTTTGCCAAAAAGCAGGAAATGGCCCATGTCATGGGATTTGTTACCTCTAGTTTCCCAAAATAAAAACACATTCCAGCCGTGAAAATTCCATCACAGAAACAAATCGAGATATCAATTTAACTTCAAAAAGGCTGGAAGTACATAATATTCATAGGGTGACAAAATCTCAAATATTAGAAAAACTAAATAAAAGCTTATCTCAAACATCAAATACATTCACAATAGTAGGTAGAATGTAAAAAAAATTTGAAAGTTTATTTCATGCAAAACCCAAAAGAAGTTTGTTGAGGCATCCAATGAAATGTAATGAATAGAACAAAAGGACCAAAGGTGACAGCACTAGTTCTTTATTTTACATTATATTTGGTATCAAAACCAGTCCTAAGCAATAATTGATATCCAGAACAAGTCCTTCATAGTGAACAGTAAGCCACGGTCGATGTGAAGTAATACCTGTCCTGGAGTATTAATAGCTGCTCGTTCAATGTGACGCCTCTGAGCATTCCTTGCTGTTTCCACCGAAGGAAAATGCCGTGATCGTCCAAGCAACGTCCTGACGCATTTGCTTTTAATTGCTTCCTTTTTGCGTTCTTCTTGCCAGTGTAGAACTTCTTTTCTTTCTTTGTACCAAAGAGAAACTGTATCTTTAGCTTCCTTAACAGAAACCTGAGAACACAGCAGTTTTTGAGGACATTCTAGTAGTAGTTAGTCGATCTAAGTTGCATCAGAAAGCCAAACGAGAAACTTCACAATGTAAATGTGCATATCCAAAAATGCAACACAAATCTCTTCCAAAAGGTTATGCTTTCTTAAACACGACCTGGACATTTCATTTTAAACAAATAAAAATAGAAATTTGGTTACGCGCATGAAATGCAAGTACAAGGAATTATAGCTAGAAAATATACCCACAAACATAATGGTAACAATTGGCACTTGATACCAGAGTAAATTACAAAATACTTGCCTGTGTTTTATTGTTTTCATCTGGTTCACTTTGCAGACCTATAGTTTAAACTACAGTATTTAATATGCCTGAAACTTATTCCATCATACGAAGTCATAGCATGCCTGAATATTTGGATGTACATAAAGGTCCCATTTTGGAACCACAGACATTACAAAATATGACATGCGAGTGGCAGTTAGGAACCAGACAAACACCACATCAGCAGTAAGAGAGCATACAGGCGTGTTGACAATGTGAGTAGATGCAATGTCAGCAAAAGACACCATGATACTGAAATGGCACACGGTTGATACAAAAGCGAAGGGACACAAGGAACTGAGATCACTAAGAACATGATTAAGGAAGGCCCGATTATTTGAAGGTAGGACCTGACTATCAGAGGCCTTCAGGCTCCCAGCATACTTACATCCCTTGACGAGTCTTCCAACAAACCCAAGATGGATGCGCTATTAGTGACTGTCAAATAAACACCCTTAGATGCCTTATGCACTCTAACAGCAAGGCACTCCTTAGATTTAATGACAGTTGTGATTTCTTGCGAGAAAATCATCTTCTAAACTTCAAAATAGATAACAGCTGAGAGGTGTTCATCACGAGGCAAAATATAATATGGACAAATATATTGTGAACTGAATCATGAACTGACAACAAAACTGGGCCAAACTGTACATAGCTAAAATTTGAAGTCTTAATGCAGTTAACGGACAAAACAGAAGAAAGTACTCATCATTGAGCTTGGATCTAACATGTCCATTGCCCATGACATAATCTATATAAAATCTAGCCTTTTTACATATAGAGATTGACAATAAAGCATAATTCCAAAAAACAATAACTGAGCTCTGGCTCCACTGGACCAGTTTATAACTTTTTTGTCCTTGTCCTTTCCAATATAAAACTTCTAGTCCATCATTGTCCTAGCTTTTTATTCCATTATAGGTAGAATGAACTCGAATGTGCATAAAACACACTTAGGTATGGATAGATCTGCAACATAGTATACATAGAACATATTCAAATACATATAGAGATAAAGTGAGAGTAGAAATTATATGAGGGAAAAAGGGATGGAATTTTTTTCAGTACAGGGGACTAGTATTTATGGTCCTAGCCCAAACCGAACAAACCCACCTGAGTTTTGGACGGGTCACATGCATTGCACATGTCTATCCCAAGTAATAGGTTGAGTTGAGATACAACGGACTAGATAGAGAAGCGACGATGTGCCTAATGCCAATCGCATAGTTGGGCAGGCTTAACTTTATGGACTAGGCTAAGCCTCACTCATAAGTTGAGCTGAGCCTTACCACTGAACTGGGTCATGCTTGGCTCGCGGCTTGGGTCATGCCTAAACACGAGTTGGGATCGTGTCTGATCATATGGACTGGATCGTACCTAGCCGCATAAGTTAGACCATGCCTGGCCACATGGGTTGGGTCGTACCTTATCACATGAACTAGGTTGTACATGACCACATGGGCTGGACCGTACTTGGCCACATGGGTTGGGTCATGCCCGACCACATCGGTTGGGTCATACCTTGCCACATGGGTTGGCTCCTATCTGGCCACATAGGTTATAGATCATGTCTAGTCACATGGGCTGGGTCAACCCGGTTTGACAGATTAACCCGACTCAATTCAAACCCCAATTAGACTCCTCTTATCAAATTAGATTTCAATATTTTAAAGTATTAAAGAATAACTCAAATCTATGAATTAAAGGATTTAAATTCATGATCTTAAATTTAAAACTAATTAAATCATAGGAGTATAGACATGATTCTTGAAACAAAAATATATCTAATTAACTAAATCAAAACTCTTAATCCAAAACTAAAAAAATTAATAATTAAATAAATCTTAAAATTCACTTAAGCTTAAGAAATCAATATAAATCAAATAATCATTCTAACATCACAAATCAATTATCATTATTTATTAATCATTAAATTTCGAAATTAAAATATTATTATACATCATAAAATTATAACAATCCCAATATCAAGATTTCAAAACATAAAACAAAAGTGGTAAAAATAATAGAGGATCCTACCTCTCATCGATTATCATTTTCTCGAGATCATCTCTTCAGGAAGTCATCTTCTCAATCCTTAATTGTCAGGCTCGATAAGGAATGAGGGAGGAGAAGCTCCCTTTATATAGAATAAGATGAGATCTCCTCGAAAGATAAATAATAATTTAATTTTTAATTTTTATTTATTTTTATTTTGCTTTTACACACAAAGAGAGAAATATATTATTCATTTCTTATGGTTCACACACGAAAATAGAAATTAAACTATTTACTTCCTAAAAATCAAATCACTCATTATGAAATAAATTAATTAATAATTTAATTGATTAGTATAATTCCAAATTTATTCAGGAAATCAAATTTAATCATTTCCTTAACATGAAAGTTAATAATAAAACAATACATTATTTATAGTAATTAATTTATGTTACGGGAGAAATTATCGGTGATTATATTTTTGACATAAGGCAAGTGACTAGCGATCACTGCATACACGTCACAGAATTTGCATTTCCACTTTTGGAACCGACTACCATGAAGGACCTTATCTTATTGCTTCTAATTCTGATTTAAGAAGTCATTAGTGACAAATTGAGTTATAACAAGTCTGCTGTAATGACTAGAACCTCTGTTTTAAGGTAGGTCTAATTTACCTTCTGATCACAAAATTTTCATATTTCAAGGTAGATAATGTTAAACACTTTAATTCAAAGCTATAATGTGCAAGAGTAATCTCATGCCATCCAATAATATGGCATGTACAAGAAAATAGGTTTTTGTAAGAACTGTTGAATATGGCCAGAAGTTGAAATTTGATACTTTAGCATGTTAACACTAGGAAATAATTGTCTAATGTGTTTTCAAGTCCTCCCTGTGGTCATCCATTGATAGACTGCCTATAGTCATGGGTGTCAAGCCCATTATGTCACATTATTTTGTATAGCTACTAGTCATATAGCAAAAAACACAAGCTGGATCAGCTTCACATGAGCTAGCAAGCAACTGTCCTATGTAAGGAAAAGGATTCAGCATAGTAAGAAGGGAGATGAAGTCATGAAACAATGAGTTGCTTGCTATATGTGAATTCTGGACCCATGCTTTTAGAAGAGAGGCATATGGATTAACAAGTGAGGGTATCTTGAAGTCAATGAAGTGAAAAGCATTGGGGTTGATCTTGGCTCTTCATACTACTGTCATGCCAGACACATATCCATTAGGTTGCAGGCAATTAGTTTTTCTTTTATGTTACACTACTATCATGCTGAACCAAGAAATTCACTTGAGTTCATCTTTCCTAATCTATTTCTCAGATCCTAGGACCGGTAGTCTCCTGTGTCTTCTTAACTAATTATTAACAATGCAATATTGTATTTGCATCTCTTTTGTAAAGCAACATAACTAATGGATTATGCCTCAACATTGCCAAGGCATATCAAATATAATGATGCATGAATATTTATAATGCATAAGATAATCAGTACCAGAATCTTGTAACAAGTAAAGAATGGAGATTGGCATCTAAACACTTGTGCCATAGAATAAGAAGGTTTAAAAGCATCAATAAGTACTATATATGTAACAACGGCCATATTTAAAGGTTATTATGGTAATTACCTTCCAATCGCGAGAGAGACCTACAGGAGTTTTGCCATAAGCAATAGAAAAATTAAGCATCTTAGCCTTCCTTCTTTCAGAACCAAAAACATCCTGCAGACAGAATAAAGGAAATACATAAGTGAAGCACAAGACCAAAATTCAAAGAAATTTAGAATAATAAACAAACAAATCAGGACATCGGGATTAAATAATTCACAACATTCTTAGGGGGAAAGGCCAGACTAAAGAAACAACAGATGTTTACAGGCCAAGCATGACTATTTAAGAGACTTGATTGATGGTATTAAACTCAACTACTTCAGGAGGCAGCAAACAGGATTCACTTCAAACGTTTGACAAGGAGACCAGGCAGACCGGAAAGATATTTAGCATAGTATTGCTAGATAAAAGCCAAAGTTTCATAGATGAAAGTTCGTGGTGAAAACCAATCAAAATTCAGAATTTTGACTACCCAAAGAAAGTATCCTGCAAAGCCATCACATTTTGGTGCTTAAGAGATGAGTCTGGAACATAGTAGGATATTCATTTTGGCAACTACTAAGAGAAAACTGCAGTGGCTCATACTTGCTGGCAACCCACCCACGTTTGAACATCCCAATGTAGCAGCCATCCATTTACAATGGCTGCATCATGACTATAGCAGCACATCTCAGTAGAAGTGCCTTATGCAACACTAAACACAAAACCTGATTAGCATCTACAATTACATAGCAATAATTAGAAAAATCAAAACCAAAATATACTAAGTTAAATAAGTGACTTTCTTATTGTGATCTTGTAGTTGACCGACTAAAAGAAGATAACATACAACATGAAGTCAAAATATGATAGATTTTGGGACAAAGATCCATGACATGAAGTGCCAGCCGAGTAACTCTTAGAGAAGTTCCAAGACACTTATTATCACAACAAATTTGTACATCTCAACAATTAGCTATCTATACAATGATTCCACAAAGTTCCAGAATGTAATAGCATAGAAGTGTTAAAATCATGCTTACCTTCAACAATGGAACTGGAGGCTTGTCTTCTCCTGGTTGAGGATGCCACTCCAGGAGCACTCTCTTCTTTTCAACAGCCTCACGCACATGTGAATACATGTTCATAGCTGTTCTGGAATGGAAATCCCCACCAGCTCTGAAGACTTCCAACATGCTTTTACAGTTCGCAAGATGTGCTAAAATCCTAAGCTCCAACTATTAATGTCCAAATTCAGCATTAACAAAAAATAACAAACATTAGATACTTGTTCCTAAACTAGGACTACAAAAATAATTACAAACAAGTAATTTGTTTCCTCACCTGTCCATAATCAGCAACAACAAGAGATTTTCCAGGTCCAGCAACAAAAGCCTGCCGGATTTTGTATCTGTCTTTCTCGAGAGCAGGTTGGTTCTGGTTAGAAAGACAACACAAGAAACAGCCCTATTAACACTTAAAAAAACATTGCTTTAAGCATTGCATAAAGACCAAAACAAAATCAAAGCAGTGAAAATGCAGTACCCAGTGTTAATGCAGTACCAAAAGTGATCAACCATCAAAACAATGTTGTCCCATGAGATCCCGACATACTGATGTACACTAGCATATGAATGCCAATCTCATGGCCCAGTCAAATGACTAGCTCCATGTGTAAATTGCATGTGTGTGCATGCAATAGCATACAAAACATAGATACAAGTCTACAACAAAGTGCCAAACCAATTTGCATTAGATACATGAAAGTTATGATGTTAGTAGGATACTTCTTACATAAAATCATACAATGTTTGAAATGTCATTCGGATAGGTACATACTTCAACCTAAATCTGATACATGGGGCAGCCCCCCTACCTTGCAGCCAGGTTCGGACTGATGGTGGTACACGATGAGGTATCACCGGTTCAAACTGAGGCTTACCAGTTACCGCTTGGTTTTCAATTGGATATGGTATATCAGGCAGCAACCTGACTGCCCAATTACCAGATTGTCTCTGTATCCCCATCAACCCCTCTTTCCTCTCCCCTTTTATACGTCTTCACTCCTCTCAATCTCATTCGAACTTCACTCGAATCCTCTCCCAAGTGATTTTGCAAAGAGAAGTTCAATCTCAAGAAATTAAAGGCTCAATCTTGAGTTCCAAACCAGGTTTCCTCCAAAATTTGGTAAATCCAAACCTTAATTTCAATTTTTGATCACTTTATATTTTGTTGCAAGGACTTTAGGATTGGATTTCATCCTGCGAAATGCTAATTAATCAAACTAGGTCAGATTTGAGGTGTTTTCCTTAGTGGACTTGGGGCTAGATCCACAAGGATTAAGGCTTGAACCTAGCAGATCTAGCCTAGATCAGCCGAAAAAAATAGTCACGCAGATCTAGGCTAAATCATTGAAAATCTGAACTACATCCATGCAAATCTATTTTGGATCAACGAGGATGTAGATCCACGATAAGAGAGAAGACGTGTGGGTAGGTCTGCCATCAACAACTCTTTCGGCTATCTTCAACAGGCTAGACATATTAGAAGAAAAAAATTCTGAACTAACCCAGGGAAAATTGTCGATCCAAATACTGGTTCTTTGCCAGACAGGTAAATACCAATTTATACATATATCAGTCCAGTCGGTTTTCTGAAATGTAATAACTGATTAATCATTTAAAATTTAATATAAATTGCATATTATATATGATCTTAGATTAAGAAATGCACAAAGCCCCCGCCAATGCGGGATCTGGAGAGGGTCAATGTATGCAGCTTTAAATATATGATCTTAGATATCTTAGGGTCAACAAGATATGTATCACCCTAGATATTTCATCACATGTCATTTATAGCAGCATATGTATTTTAGGGATTTAAACAATTGTAATTATTCAGGAAGCATGACCAATTTACAATGTCAATTAATGTTACCTAAAAATTTCCAAAATTTTCAATCTCAACTGGTAAATAAAGTTAAGATAAATGTCAAGTTACCAGAAGACAAAATTCAATGACATTTTCAAATACAAACACAAAGCACAACTCTCAAAACTATTATCACATTCCACTTCTCATGGGAACATATAACAGAAATAGCAGAGGGAGAAGGCAGAGACTGAGTGTGTATATGTGCATGCTTGCATGCATGTGCGGGTTCGTGGAGAGAGAGAGAGAGAGAGAGAGAGAGAGTAGAGAAACCTGCAAATTTGGTCTCCTAGCTGATAAGCGTCCAGTTTCAGTGTTGATGTTTAGAGAACAATGAACTCGTCCATTAACACATGAAATATCATTCCCCTACAAGCACAAGAAAGTAACACACAAGGGGCAATCAAAATCTAAACCAACACCAAAATCTCTTCAAAATAATACATCCACTGGATAGGAAGAACAATTTTGTTTCTCCAGTAAAATAAAAACAGATAATGAACATAGTAAAGAGACAGTATATGCTAAAATATTTGTAAGTAAATAAATATGCCTTAGATGCATGGAATGAAAAAGTGAATTATTATGCTCATTGATTCCAATGTACACCTAACTTCTCTTCAATTTGTATGTAGTTTTCTTTTTCCACTAGGATAATATATATGTTACACAGAATCAACTTACCTGCAAGGGAAGAATGAAGTTTGATATCAACGAATCAATTGAGCAGACGTCACAAAGAGCTGCAATAGCATGACAAGCCGCCCTTCCCTCCTTACCTTCTCCAAATGCCTTGTATGCAGTTCCATAATCAGAAATGTCTTTGTCATGTGTAAGTACACGAGGCATTTCTGTCTCCTTTGTGGAATCATGGTCATTGTTAACCTCTTCATCACTACCAGATTGATATGATGCATCATCAATCAGAAAATTTTGGTTATTCGAGACTTTCCCAGCAAAAACTTTTAGAGCATCACCACAGACAGAAGGCAACCCACTATCTGTATACATATCTGTTTGCAATTCTTCACAAATTTTATTTAGCACAATAGTGCGGTATTTGGAAGGAGACTTCCTTCCATCCACAATGACATTCTCAGTATTAGGCACCTTAAAAGACTTTGGCTTAGACAAGCATTTGTTTTGATCATTTTCACATTTGTTTGCATCGTTTCTGCAAATCAAAAGCAATAAAAAGAAATTGTTACAAATTGTTGACTCATATCAATAATAAGTATGAAATATATACAGGAGCAGTTTAAGAAGCTTTGATGAGACAGAAAAAACTCACATAGGCCATTAAAGGAAACTGGATCTATATTAACTGGACCCACACACATGCATAAGCACATGCATGAACATGCACCATGTGCACACAAGCACATACAAAGGCAAACCTTGATCCAGGCCCATGAGCACAAGCATACTCACAAAAGATATTTCAAAATGACATTTACAGATCCAACCAAGGATTGGAACTGAACCATATTGGTCAGTATCAAGGTATTTTTTATTTCTTTTTTTATAATAACAGGCACAACCAGCAAGTATACTATCTGGTATACTGGTACAGTACTAGTTCAACTGGTTACCGATAACAAACTGATATTTAAATTCTTAGTTCAAGACATTATTTACATCATAATTTTACTTAATGGAACAGTGCAATTTACAGGTCCACTTTTCCAAACAACAATGTCAAGCATCATTACTGACTTCTAAAAGTATAACCCTTTTATATCCTCATTTCCAGCACATTTATGACAAATTAATGGAAAGCAAACAACTAAAAGTTTAACCTGCATTCGAAGAACCTAAACAAGCATGTAAAGACACTAGTACTTAAAGAAACTATAACACAGGTGTGACATAAAACAAAGAAATAAAGCAGGCAAATTTGATTAACAAATCATGTTAAATGCTGCTCAGAATAGAACTTCTAGACTGATTATCATAGGAATGAACAATAACTGCAAGATATGCAAGTACCTCCTCAATGTATCACCAAAAAAGAGCTGACGGATTTGAGAATCACTTCCCACATTCATATACTTAGCATCAGGACAGTACTTAGATGCCCATTTCCTGAATTTATCTGAAGCTATTTGCTTTTCAGTAATAGCAAGCTTTTCTATCTCCAATAGATGAGTTCGGTCAACAAGCATTCCCTCAGATTCCATTTGCACTAACAGAACACCAAAAGGGCGCCAATACTCTTCATAAAAATCATACATTGTACCTCTTACAATATCATCAAGAGTCCATGGTTCAAGCTCAAGCATAGCTTTCAAGTTATCAAAAAGATTAAAAGTACTTATCGAGTCTAAAGCAGAGTAGCAAATCCATGATATTCGTTCTTCTCTTTGAAGCACATCAACAGGAGCAAGTTGGAAAAGTTTTCCCTCAGATCCATCTTTCTTTAACTTTCTTTTACCAAAAATGGATTTCATTGTTATCTTTCCCATTTTCAGTTCATCATCGGACGACATGATCTTTCGATCATTTGTAAGAGCTTCAAGTGAATATCCTCCATTAGCTCTTCTAGAAGAATCAAAAAGACGTGCAAGATGCATGGTATCCGCATGGAAACCAGAAAGCTTGATCCCATAGTTTCCTAGCACATGACTATCAAAGCTATAATTATGCCAAACCTACAAAGATGAGAACGAGAATATTTGTATTACTAGTAGCCTTGAACAAGAACATACAATCATCAAACTTCAGAGAGAATCAGAGATGCAACCCAGGTCTAAACTTGATATTCAAAGGGGAAAAACTTCCACGTTAGTCCTGGACCTAATAGAGACTAAATTAGCAATCACAAAAGAATGACAATAAATAAGATTAATCTATGAAACTATAGATTTTAGCAAAAAGAGAAAACAAGTTACTAATTTTTATAGAATTTTTGACATACCACAACATAAGAACAAAAAGTGATTAGCCACCTTATCTTATCAATTTATAGTATACCGAAACTCTGTTTTAAGACAATCAGTATAAGTCACATAAAAGGAAGAGATATTTAATTAACCATGGCGCATGCTGCTGGACACCTAATCATTAGCAGTGCCACTCCAGAGAACTTTGATTATGATGCAAGTGGTTTATGCACAGAAAAAATGAATCCATTTATGCTAGCAAACTAATAAGATCTGTTTGGCTTCAAACATAAAGCTGGAGACACAAATTAATAGTAGTTGTCATAGGTAAAATAAAGCTCTGAAAAAGGTGGATGTCAACAAGGATTCCCACACCTGTATCGGTTTCTATTTAGACTGAGAGAAATTTCTATTTAGGTAAAATACAGTCGGTTCATGAGTTTGACAATCTCCTTGTTTTCTCATAATGTTGCTTCGGGTTTTGATCCCAATTTGTGCTGTCCTTTATATGTGTGAACCAAAATATCAAACCATTTTGGTCTAGAACCAGTCAGGTTACCACCAGTATCAGTCTGATTGACAATACCACCTTCCACCAAAAACTGAAAGATCCAAATTCTGGTCTACTCTGACCAATACCCACATCTTGGTTCGGGCAGTATCCCAGAGAGCCCTTCCTTGAGTGTAAATTGTTGGCCCACCTCCATCTAATCTGCCACATCTGATTGCTTCTCATTTTTTATTCTTTTCCTACGTCAACTTACAGCTAATGTCAAACTTCAGAGGATACTGCAAGGACATGGTCGCAATTTGATTCAAAGGTATAGCGGTTCCTTACCATGCATGAAAACAAAAGAAAATATGGAAAATCACGAGGGAAAAGAATTTCATTCTTAAAAGGCTGACCCGTCACTCACTGATATAACAGATCAGTTATGAATCACAGGGGTCGACATTAAAGGTTGAGGTAGCACCTAACTTTAGACATGAATCTAAGGAGAACCTGACTCAGAGCAAGTGAGATCTAGTTCCAGATCCTAGAAAAGGAAATTCTTTAATTTGCTCCAAGTATCTTCAATGTATCTTGTCCTATATCAGATTTGGTATCAGAGTTTATATTCTACATAAAATTTCATATCGGAGGTATGATGTTGTATTTCACCAACTTACCAATAAGCCACAAATGATATGAACTAATAGATATGTAGATATTTCTAGTCTTGTCTCTTAATATGGATTTAGATTTTGGTCTATGTCAGTCTTAGCCTACTGGCCCCAATAATATCCATTCAGGGTCCATGCCATGAGGGGGCATGCCAATGTTGCAACGTAACCGAGAAACATGTAATTGTGAAGCATATTCCATGTTGTAAGATTGTGATCTCAACAATCACATTTGGACAAGTACTGAGAGAATCATAAGAAGCAGATTAAAATTTAACACCCATGCCTAGTAGCTAATGTTACACCAATCACATTTGGACAAGTCCTGAGAGAATCACAAGAAGCAGATTAAAATTGAACACCCATAACTAGTAACTAATGTTTCACCAAGAGTTCCAAACGTCCAACTAGCATTTTCTCACTCATAACCCTCAAGCTCAAAAATATACCAGCTTGAATTGTTAATGGCCTAATATCGTTTACACAAAGGACCATCGTACCCCCGAATATGAAACGGGTGGTATGTACCAATTCAGCCATGGACCAGTACACAAACCACTTCTGTTTCAAGCAGTCCAGTCCAAAGCATATATAAAAAAACCCAAAATAACTACAACTGTGTGTGATGCCGCCCTTGATCAGGGCTTGCAACCCATTTACCCCCGTTTCTCACGACGTCATTGCCGTCGAGGTTGCCTTAAACGTCATCCAGCTGTTCGCCGCCGTTTATTTCTGGTACATGCCGTCCTCTTCTCCTCTTCTTCCTTCTTCTTTTTCCTCATCCTCCATTGCTTCCCCTTCTTCCTTCTCCTCATCCTCCATCGCTTCCCCTTCTTCCTTCTCCTCCATCGCCCCGTCTTCTTCCTTCTTCTTCCTCCTCCTCCTTCGCTCCGTATTCTTACTTCTTCCTCCTCCTCCTCCACTTCCCCTTCTTCCTTCCTCCTCCTCCGTCTGCTACCTCCCCTTCTTCCTTCCTCTTCTTTCTTTCATTTCACCACCGCCCCTCCCTCTTCTTTTTTCCTCTCCAAAACACCGGTACCGGAGTTACAATACATGGAACACCGTACTAGCCGATATGTATTGGTCTGACCAAATCAATGAAACAGGTCTAGTACCTGATGCGACGATCATTGGTTTACACCATGACTTTCGCATCTAGGTTTCCAGTCCATTTGGCAAATAAAAAATCAAATTATTTAAGCAATCTGATGATGTAGTTAATTCCCATATTAGTTGTTGCAAGATTCTACATGACATATATGTTGTGTATGTAAGTTTGTACTTATAGAACATGCGATAGGCTGAAGTAAACTACGAGAACAAGTAGAGGATTTCGAATCAAACAAACATGTAAAACATGTAAAGAATCTAAAGCATCATGCAGCAATTCAAAGACGTCCATCTAGAGAATGTCAGCACATTTGTGCACTATATGCTATTTGTTATAATAAAAATACATATTACAATGTAGCATTGACCAAAAAAAAGTATAATAAATAGATCCTAGAGTAATTAAAGATGGAATTAAGAATTGCATCTAGACTTTAGAAATGGTCAGACTTTCAAAAAATACCACCTTCTTGATGGATGAATCTTCAAAGAATGGAACAAACTCCATCAATACATCCCTTCCACCATCCAAAACATCGACCCAGATACAAGACTTTCCATTTCCAAAATGTGCTAGTGGACCAGAGTAAATACTAAAGCATATGAGCTCTCCATGTCCAACTGGCGTCTCAGACATTACATCGATTTTGGCAACCTATTGGAGAAAAAGTAAACTGAAATAAGTCAGAAAATATGAGAGTGAGTGAGAGTCAAGGACCTGCAGATCTATATGAATATTTAAAGTGCATGGATTTTTCAAGAGATCAAGAGTATGGATATGCTTGGAGTATACAACAACAAGATATGATGCATGCAGAAAAAACTGAAGCAAACAACAGAGCTGAGGAAACATAAGACCTGCATCCATGGTGCCTAAACGTTAATGGTTGAGGCAACTTTGACACAACTACCATAACTAATCGGCTATTTTTATGATTTTAACTGTGGGTTAATGTAATTTTCTAAACATAACTTAAATCTGTACTGACAGATATCAAGCATAAACAAACAAATGGTTCATCAAAAAAGAACTACCGTAGAGAAATGATGTGGATGCTAAAGAACAAGACACTATATGAAATTTATGACATATGGAACAGCCATTTGGAAGAAGGTTAGAAAACAACATATATTATAAGCTAATACCATATGGATGAGAAAGTTCAAAAGGTGTTTGAGCTAGAATAAGAAAGTATGTATTCATGAACAATCACAGGTGGGGACCGATCAAGGCTTAAAAAAGAAGTCACTTTTTTAATGTAATTTGGACATCCAACAAAGAACTATTGATGCACCAGTTAGGACAGTTGTGTTAATCCAAAATATTGTTGCTAGGAGGGGTTAAAGATATAAGTTCTTTTACAAAAAGAATGTATTAGGATAGTGGCAGCCCTTAGCTTGGCTAGTAATTGCCCTCTAAGCTCAATGATGAGAAATGATCGATCTAGCCAACCCGTATGATCGATGCATATAGCTAGTGATATTGCCCTTGGGACAGACATTTCAGGCTATAAAAGTGGTAGTCACCATAAGGTGTTTTCATGTAAGACATTTAGTCCTTTAAAGTGTCTACATTAATTGCAAAAGTTTAGTGTACATTCACGATGAGACTGACTCCAAGCAATTTCCACTCCAAGAAATTGTGCCACATACTATCAGGTAAAGCAATATGTTCTGTCAACTCACCTCTGTATCACATGCATGGATGAAATTCTTGTACTTTGTCATAAGTAATCGGGCTACTCGTCTAGCTGTTGATACATTATCAACCACAATTACTTTGTTGTATACACGAGCAAGTTGTTTCTGGTCTACCACCTTATGCAAACCCTCAACAGGTGGAATCGTATCAGAAGGTGCCCCAGTGTCTTGCCCATTGATGGACATTCCATTGGAACCTGCAGCCTCACCAGGGACAGCATTTCGTTCTGCTAAAACAGGATCACAAGGCTCTTGAACATGTCTTAAAGATTTATCAGGTTTAGTGGAGTAGGATTCTGTTCTGCCTTCTTGTCTTGGGGGTGAAACGTGTCTTGAAAGATGGGGCGACTCTTGAGAAATTGGCTCCACTGAACTTCCAATTTTAGGATGAGAATCTGAGTGCGACAAGTTGGTCTTTCTACCCTCCCATTGAAACCAATTGGAATGAAGTATTCTGTCGTGCCTCACTCTGCCAGTTTCTTGAACCCACCTATGCTTGGAGTCTTCTACCCTAGAAATGGAAGAAGAGAAAACAATTCTGTTATATCTTGGGAAATGTACTATTTTTTCCCAAAGTTGTTATTGATGATCCGGACAAACATCTAGAATGCGAGGAAAACCATTTTATCAAGTATTGAATCGATTTCTTCATGGAAGACCATAGAAACCAGCAGAATCATGCTCAGACAATCCTCCAATAGGAAAAAAACAACCTTGAAGTTATATTCACGAAAAACAAAACGAAAATCACGTGTGCGACTAAATGACCAGAGCCACAACTTTTAACTTCATGCATAAGAAGCCCAACGAACTTCCCTTAGTCTACTTGGGCCTTCTATTGCTGGTTTATATACTCTTCATAATATAGGAGGAAGAAAGTGTTCGACAGGCTAAACGATCAACTGTGTGCCGCAGGTAAAGTTACAATTCTTGCCAAAATGACGAACAACCGAGGGATATTCAATTCAAAACAACCATAAGAAAGAAAATTTATATCCTTGGAAGAAAAAAAAATGAATTCAACACTAGGCCCATTAAAAGGATGGTGACAAAGCAAAAAGATGTGCAAGCACAAGGAAAAAAGAAGATGAAGGCAATACCCTCGAACGTCCGGGCCTTGGGAGACCCGCGAGGACGATGGGCTGCAGCAGACCGCGCGGCGGAGGCACGACGAGAACCAGGGAGAAGTGAACGATGGAAAGGGGTGTCTGAGGACACTTCCACGGGCGGAAACCCGCATCGCCATGGCCCCCGCTATTCTCGCCAGCTTCCCGCAGCCGCAAGGCGCCGTCTTCGCGGAGCGAAAGAGAAGAGTAGGGAGATTCCTTCCTCGGAAAGCACACGAGTATAAGGCCTCAGAAGGCCTTGCCCTGCTCAGCTTCTTGGCGGAGACCCCTTAAACCCTAAGACTGCGGCAGCAGGGTTTTTAGAGTCGCGGGTTTTCATTCCTCATAAACGAACTAAAGGATATCAAGTTATCGGGTTTACCCGTTTTGGCCAGTTGGGATATCATTAGTCGTTTAACGGTCATGCCTCCCCTTCCTACTGGAAACGGGTAGAGACCCGTTTACTACAACCGAATCCAATTAAACTCGTTTCTGAAAGGCTATTATAGGAGTTTTATACGGTGATGTATTCGAAAATTTTGATCCATCATGATATCAAAATAGTTGACAATGTAATAAATCCTCTTAATTTTCTTGTCAAAAAAGAAAATTAATATGAACTCAAATCCATATGTATTATTATTAGCCTTGGAAGGAAATAACGATATTGAATTGGGAAGATTGAAATGGTTTTTGCACTCTTAATGAAATATCCAGAAAAATACCCAGGCGATCAACGCCGTCGATCGGCAGAGTTCTGTTCGAGGCGGGAATTGCCCGCTTGCAGATAACCCCATCGGTGGTTTAGCCACGTGTCCACCTGTCATTTGCGCTGGATCTCTGAGGCCGCCGTTCCTCTGATGCAACTAGGAGATAAGATCATACATACATTACGGCCGTCCGATCGTTCTCGATCATAAATCTTGACCGTCGGTTAGTCTCGACCATAAAATGAGTCTTCCCACGCCGCCGTCTCCCTCGCTCTTCACACTACCAAGAGGAAGAGAACCGTGATGGCCACCCTCCGCTCGTCCACCGCCGGTCTCCGCGCGTCCGCCGCGTCCTCCCCAGCCGCCTCGGTCCCCGTATCCTCCTCCCTCCTCCGCCTTCCCTCCGCCCGCCGCCTCCGCCTCCCCTCCCTCAAGTTCTCCCGGAGCCGCCCCCACCGCGGGGCAGCCGGCGCCGCCATGATGGACACGGCCGCGTCGAGCTACGCAAACGCCCTCGCGGAAGTGGCGAAGTCGAACGGCACCCTGGAGGCGACGGTGGCCGACATGGAGAAGGTGGACCGCCTCTTCGCGGACCCGGCGGTGCAGTCCTTCTTCGCCAACCCCACGGTGGCGCCGGAGAAGAAGCGGGAGATCTTAGCGGAGATCTCCGGCTCCTCCGAGCTGCAGCCGCACACCGTCAACTTCCTCAACATCCTCGTGGACATGAGCCGGATCGACATCATCGCCGAGATCGTGAAGGAGTTCGACGCATGCTACAACCACATCACGGGGACGGAGCTCGCGGTGGTGACGTCGGTGGTGGACATGGGGGAGGATGACGTCGCCCAGATTGCGCAGACGGTGAAGAGGCTCACCGGGGCGAAGAAGGTGAGGATCAAGGCGGTGCTCGACCCCTCGCTCATCGCCGGGTTCACCATCCGGTACGGATCGTCGGGGTCCAAGTTCATCGACATGAGCGTCAAGAAGCAGCTCGACGAGATCACCTCGCAGCTCGACTTCTCCTCCATCACCCTCGCCTGATCGAACTGCGCATCTTCTTCTACCTTTCTTCTTCTTCTTCTCACTTTAATCGGGCTGCATTCCAGCTGTGATTCTGATGAATGTAGCGTCCATAGAATGGACAACGAGTATGTGTACTTCACCATCGTTATAACAACTCTGTTTTGATGCTGTTTTCATAGTCGAAGAGTTCACGTTCACAGCCTGTTGACAAAACATATATTCCTGAAGACAGGAATGTCTGAGGAGGAGCATAGTATGATGAGCTCTTAGAAACAAATGGAAGTGTAACGGCAACAGTGTATGAGGAAATAGACTCATGGTGCTTCCTAAGAGTAGTCATCAAGACGCTGATAAGAGTTCGGCAGTCTCATTCAGCTGTTTCTCTTTTGCCGGACAGCCATAATCATTTAGCTCGTCAAAATGCTTGATCTAATAACATTGTCCACAGGAAGCACAAGAAGCACTTGTTTACTCAGAGAGGTTTTATACTTGGGAACAGATTAGCTCAATACCACATCTCAGAGATAAAGTTTATTCTTCTGATGCATAACCACTATCCTAAGCAAGTACTTGTGCCCCTAAATATGACAACTCAAAGTAATAAGATAAGGGGCTCCAGCAAGAAGAAAATCTAAGAACAAAAAATTACTTCTTCCTCTTTTTGGGGGGACGAAGTGTCTGTTCCTCATCGTCTTCTTCTTCTTCATCCTCCTGATCCTCTTCCTCGTCTTCTATCTCATCCTCACTTCCACCATTTTCATCATCTTCCTCCTTGTCATCGTCATTGTCGTCCCCTTGATCTTCAGGCTCTTCCTCCTCGTCATCGTTTTGCCCATTCCGTTCACCTCCTGGAACTTCCTTGCTGTTGGCATCATCGGGGTTCTCATGCCCCTCGCTATCTTTGTCCGAGGACCCCTCTTCACCTACACCAGACCCCCCATCTTCATCTCCATTTCCGTCCGGATCACCATCTTCTTTGTCAGCATCAACAGGCACCCTCTTCTCTGGTTGGATGTCAGGCATGTTATGGATTAGGTCCTGAAGAAGAAAGGATCGGCGTGAGAATAAGAAGTCATTCAACTGAGTTTTACAATCTATTTGCCTAATATCATTATACTTTAATGATATTAAGCAAATGGAATTACGAGTGCATGGTTCTATCCAAGCAGCATAATTGAAAACACTTCCAATATCAGCTAATAAGAATGATCCAAGTTACCCTAAGTCGAACTAATTTCAGACTGAACACTGTCAACGTTGACACATCAAAAAATTCACTTAATATGGCCATCAAACATTTTTAAGCAATCTCAAATTCCCCAATACTATCATCAAAAGAAAAAAGCTTTGCATCACATTTGAGGACCTACACTCTGCACTGCCTGTGGAACCTGATACTGGTTAAGGAATGTTTCAATCCCTAAATTATCCCGTTCTAATGGAAAGGTGATCAATACTCTAAATTCTGATAATTTGATTTAATTTTCACCCTACAGTTTGAATCTTTTTTAAATGCAACTTCTGTATCAGAACAGTAAGGTATAGAAAAATTATAAGTAATGACAAGCAACGTACAAAGGAAAATTTTGCCAGTAGGTAGAGCATGGATAACAATACTATGATTTCTATGAGATAGATGATGATAGTAAGATAGTAAAAGAACTTGTCACCGTAGTTACTTTCGTGCTCAAAGCAAGCCATAGCAATCGCCCATGCTAAGCTTTTGATGAATGGGAGAACGTTGTGCTTCCTACATGTCAAGTCTTTCTCGGTGGGGAAGAACTAGAAAGATACGAAGTTGTGTGGGTACAAAGAGATGCGGTGTGGTCTGTACCCAACGACTGCATGACAGTTGTGCGCATCCCAGCGAACAAAATGCATGCTGGGCCCTACATCAATGGCCGGCCATCTTTGATTGTCTTCTTCTCTTTCCGAAGGCTACTCCACAGCCACGCCGGGGACAAATCGGCACGTGCCACAAGCACAAATCGGCTGAAGGCGTGGAATTTTGGAAGGAATGAGGAATATAGTAAAAGCCGACGATTGTGCCGGACGAAGTTGACGGCGCTGCAAACCGCTCTCGGTGCCGCAACGGGGCAGCAAAGATGGGATTTTGTGTGTGTGGATGATGAATTGACAGGATAAACGAGAGGTAATTGAGGAGGATGACTCTAATGGAGGAACGAAACCGTTACCGGGACCTGAAGGTGAGCGACGGCGGGCATTCCCCGCAACAGGGCCTGGCTGGGGCACGTTAGCGGGAGGAGGGGGAGGAGCGGGGGCGGCGGCACTGTCGTCTGGGCTTCATGGACGGCCATGATTCGCCGCCTCGGTCGGCCTGGGAGGGGCGAGGAGGTGGGAGATGAAACAGCGGCCATCAGATCCAATAAAAGGGACAAATCCATCAACTACATCTTCACGGGCAAAAAGGAACAGAGAACAAAGACAGAAGAGACGGAGAGAGAGGAAAATAGAGAATTGTGAATTTTAGCCCCTTTTTAGCAAAAAGAAAGCCACAGTTTTTCGATTTGTCAAAAACATAAAGAGAGGAAAAAATAACTAAATAAAAAAAATTCAAATCCAGTAGAAACGTCTAATAATTCGATTCCAAATAAAAATGGAAAGTATAAAGACACATATTTACCACTAGTTTTTTGCCTCTTCTCACAAAAAAATAAAAGGAGAAAAGGTCGAACCAGAGAGAAAAAAAGAAGCGATTTTTACCAGAATTATGAATCCAGAAACGTTAAATTTAGCCGGCGATAAAGCCAAAAACCAGTCGATCCTGAACCAATCCGAACAAAAGACTGGATTTTTTGGTGGAATATGGGGAATCTAGCGATATAAGAACCGAAAACGAAGCACAGAAGTACCTGGAGAAGGAACTCCGAGCAAGTGAGCAAAGCGGACCCGGTGTTCCACGGTTCTAGAACCAGCTCGACGCTCCCCTACTCATCGTCAAGCAGCGAGAAGCCGAGAGGAGTGATTGGATTATCTGACGGCAGAAATAGGAGAGAGACAGAGAGAAAAAGGATTAGTATCTTTGGGATGCTTAATTAGGCCACTAATGAAAGCACCATGCGTGGATGACAGCCACCACAGCATGGGAATTGGATTCTCCGAGTCGTCCTCGCCGGTTTTGAATGACCTGCTCCTTGTCAACCATGGCATATGGTGTGTTCCAGAAGCTGGCACTGGCAGCTCCCGTCGGTGTAGATTTAGAATGAAGACGTTAAGATGAAGTCAACTTCATTTCCTAGAAGAAAATTTTAAAACCCAATTAATTTGTTACCTAAAATGTTAGCAATGCAACTTATATTTTCGAGATAAGAATTAGAATATTACTGCAACAGCAATGCCTCACACAGAGGTATACTATTTGCCATGCTGATGCACCTGATGACACTGGTTTAGATAGGTGGTCTTCTCAGCCAGATCTTATCTGGGTACACCAAGTGGAAAAAGAGATCAAGATATACGATTAAGACAAGCTATACCATTAAGAACAAGCACTAGATTCCAGCCCTGGCCATTCATCAATCAAATTATTGTCGATTTCGGATTTAGGGCACAACATAGGAGAGACAACAAACAGTCAATTCCTGATCCAGAAGAACATCTCAGGTTTAGCTCTGTTGCAAGAATTATTAGGAAGAATCATCAGCAATCCAGGAACACCATGCTTCTCCACACGAACACAAACAAGGCTGTGTGGGGCTCTGTTGCTTGCAAACTCAGCTAACTGAGATGTGCTGTCTTCAAAAGGTTGTAGTTCTGCAATAGCAAGGCCACATTGATTCCACGAGAACAAGATGCTCCTCAGTAGCCCATGCTTCAAGTTGTTTGCACTTTTGTCTAGAACAAGCCCCCATAGTGGAGGTTCTTGACGTCGACAATAGGCCACATATATGCTCTAAGCTTTCCCGCAGAGAATACCTAGGCAAAGATTTACTTTTAGTAGAGAGCAACCATAAGTGGCTCAATGAATCCATAAAGCATCAATTCCCTTGTCACTTCAGCTCCATGGAAACAGAATGGCCACACCTCCAAGAACACATCCCGAGTAATCTGATATCACAAAAGTCCATGTGATCATGTTTCTCTCTGAAATCAGATCAAAGACTGTTCTAGCATTCATAGGTTTACCAGACCTCTCAAACATATTAACCAGAGAATTGATATGGTCTTCTTCTTTGAACTTCCTCTTCACAATAACACCATGCAGTCGCTTCCCAAGCCCCAATTCCTTCAGTTCTCATCAAGCCTTGAGGACGCTGCTAACAGTGAACTCCTTCAGTGAAAACCCCAGGTTCTGCATCTCCAGAAACATCGACAATGTTTCATATCCTATGCCCACGGTGGACACGAGCATGATCATGGTAGTCTAGTAATAACATTGATACACCAAGAAAGACCATTGCCCTCTGCACGAGAGCATATACATGTTATCAACTAACATATTGCTCCAATTCCCTTCAATGACACAAGAATGGATCCAACTCCTAAGCTCAAACCCCTGATAAATTACCAAACAGCATGGCTTTACTTTCATTAGAAGAATCGAGAGGTTCAAGCACAAGAAAGGTTTATAAACTTAATGTAGCACCTGATACATCTCCTGGTCATTATAGAAATAGACTAGTCAAACGGAGCTGACATATACAGCTTTTTTGTCATCCAATTTAAGCTCTCCAATGTCATCATGATTTCTCCAATTTGTGCATGTGAAAAATCTCCAACTGTGAACTTTTCAGCGATTCCTTTTACTTCTATGAAGCTATGACCAGGCTCCTTCTTCACCCCAGTACATTTCAACATTTTCCTTGCTTCAGCAACATCCTCCCATCTTCCATCTGATGCATATAAATTTGATAAGAGCACAAAAGGTGAACTGGTGCCAGGCTGAAGCTCCAAAAGTTTAATAGCAGCCCGTTCGCCAACAATAACATTTTTATGAAGACGACATGATGAAAGCAAGTTGCCCCATATCACGGAGTCATTTTGAAAAGCAGATGTTTTAACGTAGCATTCAGCCTCCTCTAATCTCCCAGATCGACCCAACATATCAATCAAACAAGATAAGTGCTCGATCATGGGACATATTCCATAAGTTTCTTGCATCGAATTAAATAATGCTAAACCTTCATCGACTAAGCCCGCATGGCTGCAAGCTGTTAAGAGACCAACAAATGTGACAGAATCAGCAACAAAACCTTCATATCTCATTCGCTTGAAAATTTCCAAAGCAGCTGTTGCACGGCCATGATTGCCATGCGCAGCAATCATTGTGTTATAGGAGATCAGATTCCTGTTTGGCATGAGATTAAACACATGACTAGCATATTTGCTACAACCACACTTAGCATACATGTTAATGATAGCATTATAGACAACAATGTCTAAGACCATCCTAGTTCTTATTAGACGAGCATGAATTTGACCACCATGGTGAAATGAAGCAAGTTCTGCAGAAACGGCCAAAGCACTAGCTGTGGTGAACTCATCAGGGCTCCAAGAGAAATTATTTTTTGTTGCTGTCATGTCTTTGTAGACCATCAAACCTTTAGTATGTTCCCCACAATTGGAACATGCAACTATGAAAGTGTTGCATGTTATGACATCCTTCTCTTTGATCAACATAAAAGCCTTCTCTACCTCTTCAAATAAACCACATGTTGAGTACATCATCAATATAACATTCCCAACAAAAACTGTAGTGTCAAGGCCAAGCTTGATTGTTTGGCAATGCAATCCAATTCCTACATGCAAATCCTCCACGCTAGAGCATATTCCTATTAAAGCCATGTAAGAAAACTCATCTGGATCTAAACCTTGCTTGTTCATGAGTCTGAATAGCTCCAAACCTTTATCGAGCTTTAAATTCTCAGCAAATCCTGTGATCATCGCATTATAAGAGACAGAATTTGGTTCTGAGATGCTGCTAAAGATGCATAAGGCATCATCAAAGCAATCACATTTAATGTACATTGACATCAAAGAGTTGGAGACATAAGAAATCTGATCATACCCATTTTTAAGTGAATGGCCATGAATCTGTCTACCATGTGTCAGGGCAAAAAGGGTCGCACATGCACTTATGACACTGCCATAGATGTATTCATTAGGCTGTAATGGCATTTGAGCAAACAGATCCAGTGACATGGAAGGCTTTCCGGCCTGATCGTAGCCAGAAATCAAAGCTGACCATGATACGATGTTTCTATTTGACATGTGATCAAATATCTGATGTGAAGATTCAAAATCTTTGCATTTGGCATACAGGTTGATCAGATGGTTTGAGAGTATGAGGTCAGAATCCATGCCTGTCTTGATGACTGAAGCATGGAGAGCAATGCCATGTCTGAAGGCTTTCTTTTGAGAGCATTGCTGCAGAAGCATACCTAGCCTCTGCAGCAACATGACTGCCAGGAAGCATAAAACCCCAACAATCCTTAACATTCACAGAACCACTGAACCTGAAGGCAAGAATGAAAAAAGGTTTGAGATTATATGATGCATGCTTCCCAACTGAAATTGTATTCTGATACAACACAAAATAATATAAAATTAACATACGAAGAACCAGGCAACAACATGTTGCAGTCCAAATCTAACAATTCTGGTAAGTGAACTACAAGCTTTGTCATACTTGTTAACTGTCAAATGTTATTGCCATAAACATCTACAACAATAAATTTTGCTGAAAGTTCACAACTACAATAGCATTCCAGAGAGGGAACTTACGAGCAAGCTGCAGCAGAGGTTATCATAATGCTGATGCAAGAACTCTGCACAATAACTTTCGCGCATGTATATTTCAGATTTTATGCTCAATTAAGAGCCAGGAAAATCCATTTGCACCTTTGCTTGTCATAGTAGCTCTGTTTATAGGAAACAAGAACTACATGATTAAAATTAGCACCACAAAACATTGTAACATATTTAATCAAGCGTTGTTGAATTCAACTAAATATTAGAGTAGGACTTGAAGGGCTTTCAGGAGCTCGCTTCGACATTGTGGAAACACATAATTGTCATCTCTTGATTAACATGGAGAAAAAATTAGAGAACTGCATTGCAAAAAAAAACATATACCAACTTCTAATTCTTTTTACCTTTTTTCGGAAAAAATATCAAATTTGCCTCAGCCTAAAGTACAATAAGTTCACAATGTAACAACTAGAATGATGTAGTCAACAAGAAATCGCATGTGAACTAAATAACATGACAAATTGTTCATTATAAGTAAATTACTATAGTTTGCTTGTGGTATGACTTCACAGATCCTAATAAACACGGGGATCAAAAGGAACCTACGTGTATGGAGATGAAATGTAGAAAGCCCAGAAAAATCCAAGAACAGCGTCGACTTGAGGGTCGGTGGTGACAGCAGACCAAGGTGTGTGACGGAAAGAACAGCTGCGCGAAACTCAGCCGCGCTAGTGGGGCCACAGGTAAGAACGAAGGAAATGGCAGAGACGGCCAGTGGAGGATTACGGCTGAGCGGGCGGGCGAGGAATGCGGAGCAGGAGGAAGAGGAAGAGGAGGCGTTTAGGGTAAGAACGGGAACGAGTCGGGCGGGGG
>LVTN01000400.1:71954-92187 GCA_001649415.1 Musa itinerans
GGGAGGGGGCGGTGCGCGGGCCGGCCCTTTTTGAGAGCGGGCTTTGCCGTGGCCTACTAATAGCTACTATGGGCCTTTTTTGGACCGGCCTTGTTAACATGACAGCTATATCCGTACGCCTTAACATCTGTGCACAGCAAATTATGTCGCTTGGCTGGGTAACTCGTAAACGGTAGTTTCTACCATTCAGGCTCACCCGTAACAGTTACCAGCTTTTTGATTGAACTTTCATTCGGGACCTGTTCGGACCATCACAGACTCGAACGACCTGGCGTTAAACACGGGTGCACTCGAACGGGTAGGCAACGCACTGCTCGGTTTGAAGCCAGCCGTTGTTGTCGAAGCGGAATTGCTTCCCGGCATACGAGCTTCTAAAATCTCTCTCCTTCGCCTTCTCTCCACATCCCTCGCAAAGCCATTCTCTCTCTCTCTCTCTCTCTCTCTCTCTCAAGCTATTTACATCTCTTGCTCCCTCCCACTGTTCTTCTTGGAGACTCCTTGCATCGTCCTGGATCTGCTTATCTTGGATCATGGGGCGAGTTAAGCTGCAGATAAAGAGGATAGAGAACAACACCAATCGGCAAGTGACCTTCTCGAAGCGTCGCAATGGCCTCATCAAGAAGGCCTACGAGCTCTCCATCCTCTGCGACATCGACATTGCCCTCGTCATGTTCTCTCCCTCCGGACGGCTCAGCCATTTCTCTGGAAGGAGAAGGTCGACAAATTTTCTCTCTCTATTGCTTATATCTTACTGGGCTTAATCATTTGATTTATTGTGAGAATTCAGGATCGAGGATGTTCTTGCTAGATATGTGAATCTCCCAGAGAATGATAGGGGAGGGTAAGGTTTCAAGAGATATTATGATTTACATGGATTATAATGATCGTAATTCTTTGTTTGTTTTGATATGCAGGGTGATCCAGAATCGAGAGGTAAGTAAATCTCCCATATTTCGTGAACTATCAAGCTTCTCTCAATCATAATAGTTAGCGTGTATGTAAATGATAACCTACCATGCATGCAGTTCTTGATCAGGGCGCTGAAGAAGCTCAAGTGCGAGAACGACATGGCGGCCTTGGCCAAGTGTGTAACCCTTCCAAACCATTGAATTCTCGTGTCAGATCTTGAGTTTGCTTTCACTTGTTTCCAGTTCTAATGTCTTTGATCCCTCTCAATTGATGCTTTCAATCAGCCCTACAGTGGTCAACTCCAACGTGGAGGTAAACGACCTTGTTTTCTCTCTCTCTCTCTCTCTCTAGTGTTCTCCATTCCACGTGATTTCATCTCATATTTATAGGAGCTTCAACAAGAGATCGGTCGGTATCAGCAACAGCTACAGCTTTCGGAACAACGCTTAAGGTTCTCTACAACCCCAAACTATGGCAGCGACAGAGGACCCTCTTTGTTATCGAAACCCTAAACATTTTCTTTTCTTTTGCCTGGTCGAATAGATTTTTCGAACCTGATCCTCTCAGCTTCACGTCCATGATTGATCTCGAGTCATGCGAGAAGTTCGTCATGGAAGCCCTGCAGCGCGTTACGGCAAGAAAGGTCAGTCCAGAGGCAGCGTTAATTTGTTTGCGTGGTACAATAGAAACCCTTCAACTTTGATCACTTCTAGTTTCGATTGCAGGAATATTTGCTGAGTAACCATCTGTCTTCTTACGATCCCTCAGCATCAAGCATGCAGGTAATCGAAAGCTACCTAAACATTATTACTGGCAACCGTAGATATGCCTTCTCACGCTTCTCTTCTTCTTCAGATGTACCTGCAACCGCAACAGGAGCGGCTGCCCGACCCATACGGGAGCGAGATGGTGCAGTGGGTCCCAGAGGGGGCGACCAACTCCGGCCACCAGATTTTCGTCGGCTCTGATCCCTTGATGGACCTCAGGTACAGATGCCGCACCGCGTCCATCACGATCGATGATCAGCTCTCGCGAGAATCGACGGCGTAGATTGATGCGTTGATGTGGCAGGGAACACGGGATCTACGAGTCGATGGCGCCGCAGGGGATGGGCCTTCCGGTGGACCCCTGCACCGCCGGATGCCACGTCAGCGGCCAGCACGAGGTGTCGTGGCACCAGGCGTACACCTCCACGGAGCTCCTCTCCGCCCTCATCCCGTCGCCGCCCTACCCTCTGATTCAGGTAGGAAATTTGCCGGTCGGCTCGCTCGTACTCGTCCCGCCCGCGCGGAACTCAGGCCGTTTGACGGTGTGGCATGCAGCACCCCATGGCGCCGACGGAGCTGCCCACGATGGTACCGCAGGAGCAGGTGGAGGCGACGACGGCCTGCTCGCACCTACCCATGGACGACGGTGGCGCCTCCAACAACACGTACGACGGCAATGCTGCTCCGGTGAACGTAAGTCCGTAGCGAATCCCATACGTCGAGGTGACTCGAGATCGACACATTATAACACACGTAGCACTATTGGGCAGGTGAGCAAGGAATTTATTTAGGAACCCCGTTGTAGCAAAACAATCTCTGTGCTTGGAAGTACAGAGGCCAGGAGAGGTGTTCATGGAGGATGCAGAAGTCGGATCCATAATTTGATGATCTTCGCAACTTCATGTAATGGCCAGACATGGCTAATGAAGTTGTTCATCTTACTGTATCAATTAAATGTATTGTTCGACGCAGTTTGTATTCTTCTGCATCGGTTAGATGAACAGTAGTTAGCATACAAATAATGTGATTTCAGAACTTAAAAGAGACTGTTTCAAAGAATTAGGTCACTTCAAAGATCACTTTATATTATAGCATAATACATATTAATAACTCTAGTAAATGATTGTATTACTCACAGTGTCATGAGCTCATAGGAACAGTTTTGGAGTCCACTGATACCTCCACACCAATCAGCAATGGGATAATGGCCTGCATCGAGAAGACTCTTTCCACATAATTTCCGTTGTATTATCATTCTTCTTTTTTTCCCTTCCCTCGTGCATGCATGTAGTGGATCTTTCCAAAAACACCTTAGATCGTTGTCGTGTCCTTAGTATCTGATATGCACTACTTCCTTCTACAAGTGGGTTTGCCGATTGATTACTCGGTGTACTCCTTGCGACGGAGTATTAACGCATGCCGTAAGCATCAAAAAGGCGTTCCATTCGATTAACTTCTTGCAAGGAAAAGATACCCAAGTACTTGCATATAGGAGTTCAGCTTTGCAAGGTGAACTGAGGTAAATGCAGTCAGCGGAGAAAGAGACGGAGAGAGATGACACTGCAAAGTTGCAGATGGATAATTTATGCACTAACCATTCCTGCAAGCAATGTTTGGATATACGAAACCATATATCCAGGCTGTTCCTATCATAGGTGATGCATCATTTATCTATGGAACGAATGCTTTGAGATCACTGAGGAGAAAACTATTCCAGCGTGATGACGGCAAGCGAAGAAGAAGCGACCCTTCATAAGATGTAGGGTTGATTAGCTCTTAGATTAATGGCCAAGTATACACTACTGACTCGGATATCTACGCATCATACATCTCATATCTACATTAGCTGCTTTCATCATCGAGTTATCTAGTTGATCACCAAGATGGCACGATTGGCATATCAAACATAACATGATTCGTATATAGTTCTGCTGACGATATGCATGTCTGTCGTGTCTTCTCCTCTTTGTTTCTGATTCAGTCTACTAGTTGATCCGGCAGCATGCATGCACATGATGTTAGCAATACGATCATCTCCTTATCTTGATCAAGTCAAAGAGAATTCTCTTTGACTTCAAACAATCTTTTCCAAATGGTTCTTTTATAGGTTTAACTTTGGTTTATATTAATTTCAATGAGAGACCTGTCGTCATGAGAATTCATCCGTTGATCTCAAACCATCCACCTGCACTGCAATGCACAAACGCAAGAGTTGACTTTGTCTTCATTACTTGGTCTCTTTGTGGACCCTTGAGCTCTTCTGATTAGAATGTTCACTGCTACTTAATGGATGTTGACATGAAGTGGGTGTTGATTAGTAGTTAGTCAAAGCTTCTCTTTCACCTTAAAGAAATAGACAAGGGTTGGGTCTTCGACATGCTCTCTCTTGGGAAGTATCCACCAATCATGCATCAATGTCAACGCCAGCCTTCATTGTTTTCTCTAGCAGAATGAATCATTGCCGTTTAATTACTCTCTCGTTAGCTTATCTTGTCTACTTGTCCACTCAAATCGAATGTGGTTGGTTCCCCAGCTATGTTCACAATCGCTCTTGTGAGATGCCTGACGTAAAGCTGCCACTGACTCCTATGTAAGGAGGTCTCTCTGCCTCCTGCCATGGCAGGAAAGAGCTGACTTCGAGTGTGCAATTGTGTCACAGAAGTGAATCTTCCATGGGTCATCCTGTTGCCGATGAAGGGGGAAGCAAGGAGATGGAAATTGCAAGTCTGCCTTCTGCACGCCACCACCACCTGGTGAGCCGGCCATCCTTGGACAAGGTGGGATGTCGGACTCGGAAGAGGCTGGTGAGGGAGTTCACGGACACACTGAAGGAGACACTCTTCACAGATGACCCTTTGCACCAGTACAAGGACCAATCTGGATCCAGAAAGTTCATGCTCGGCCTTCGGTTCTTGTTTCCCATCTTTGACTGGGGCAGCGGCTTCAACCTGAGTAAGTTCAAAGGCGACCTCATTGCTGGTTTGACCATCGCTTGTCACTAGCTTCAGGGACACATTCACTTGTCACTAGCTTCAGCTTGCATGAGTCCTCATGAACTGATGAAATCAGCTTTGGTGTGTGATTTAGGACATTGGCTATGCAAAACTTGCTAATCCGGAACCACAGTATGGCCTATGGAAGTATTGAATGTTGAGTTACAGTGAGAGATTAGGAGCTACATGGACCGTGTTCTTGCTTCTTGCCAACTCTTTTGCAGACAGCAGCTTTCTTCCACCATGGATCTATCAGCCATGGGCATCTCAAGAGACATAGCTATTGGACTGGTAGCAGTTGTGTCTCTTTTGCTTGGCACCCTTGTCCAGAGTGAAATTGATTTTGTCAAGCTTGTTTTCACAGCAACCTTTTTTGCAGGTGTCATTCGAGCAAATCTTGGATTTCTAAGGTATCAAGTAATTCCATACAAATGTGATCTAACGTAAAGTTCCTTCAACAAGCTTAGCTTGGCAACTTCTTCTGAT
Organism: Musa itinerans; assembly: GCA_001649415.1. Classification (NCBI taxonomy): domain Eukaryota; kingdom Viridiplantae; phylum Streptophyta; class Magnoliopsida; order Zingiberales; family Musaceae; genus Musa; species Musa itinerans. Next base: position 77,110 of record LVTN01000400.1, read on the forward strand.
CTGTTGTCTCTTCCAGATTGGGGCTTTTTGATAGAATTCCTATGTCATGCTGCTATAGTTTGATTCATGGGTGGGGCAGCCATTACCATTGCCCTCCAATAGCTAAAAGACGTGCTTGGCATAAAGGTTGTCACCAAGAAGACTGACATTGTTTCAGTCATGAAGTCTATGTGGGGTTCAGTCCACCATGGGGTAAATCTTTTGCAGGATTGTTGATGTTTTGTTTCATGTTCTAGTCATGTTTGGCTGATATGTTTGCTGCTGTGCAGCAGAACTGGCAGACAATTCTCATTGGAACAGCTTTCCTGGCATTCCTCCTCTCTGCTAAGTACATAGTGAGATCCCAATCAGGGGAAGAAGAAGAAGAGCTTGTTCTGGGTGCCTGCCATTGCCCCACTGATCTATGTCATCCTGGCCACCTTCTTGGTCTACATTACTCATGCAGGAAACCAAGGTGTACAAATTGTAAGTGGTTGGCTCTATCCAAATCCATGCACTCCCACTGCATCATAAGTTCAGAGAGACTAAATTCTTGGGTGTTTGATGTACGAAAGGTGAATCACATCAAAAAGGGCATCAATCCATCATCCTAAGTCGAATATATTTCGCAGGTCTGAATGCTGAGAAAGGTTTCAGAATCGGAATTATCTGCGGCATGATCGCGCTTACGGTAACAACATACAAACACTTACTCCTCCTGTGGTTGCAGCATCCAGTTTCCTTACAAGAAACTCAAGTAACAATTCACCAGGAAGCTGCGGCCATAGGAAGAACTTTGCTGCTTTGAAGGACTACCAGTCGGATGGAAACAAGGAAATGGTGGCACTTGGATCCATGAATGTTGTTTCCTCAATAACCTCATGCTATGTTGCAACAGGTAAGAAAGGCAATCCTCTTCTAAGTAGATATTGAGCTTTGAGCTCTATAATTCTCTTACTTCTCTGTGTCTTCTTTCTTCAGGTTCATTCTCAAGATCAGCTGTCGATTACATGGCTGGCTGCCAAACATGGTCATGTCAGCAAAGGTGTTCCTGACCTTGCTACTCATCACACCCGTCTTCAAATACACTCCAAGTTCAATCCTTGCCTCCATCATCATCTCTGCTGTCATTGGCCTTGTTGACTACCAAGCAGCACTTCTGATCTGGAAGATTGATAAGCTGGATTTTGTATCTGTTGAAATTGGACTTTTGATTGCTTTAAGACAAAAGGCTGATGCTTATGCATTCAACTTCTCTTTGGATCCTAATGATCTTTCTCAATGATTCTTAGGTCTGCATATCCTTTGCTAAGATCCTCCACCAAGCTACGAGACCCAGGAGAGCACTGGTAGGAAATCTTCCAGGTACTACATTGTACAGGAACATTGAGCAATACCCAGAGGCAACAATAGTTCCAGGAATCCTCGTTGTCAGAGTTGACTCTGCTATCTACTTCTCGAACTCCAACTATGTCAGGAAGAGGTATCTCCTAACTACGAGTATGACCAAAAGAGAATTCAAGCTGATGGCATGCTAACAGTATGACATTGCATCGGCAGAATACTGAGATGGTTCGCTGATGAAGAAGAGAAGTGGAAGCTAAGGGACAACCCCGAATCGATCTGTTGATCGTCGATATGTCGCGTAAGGACCGCGATTGAATCCTCAGTTCATAGCGATTGTTTCATCTGTTGCCGAAGAACCACTAACATCTTTCACTCTTTCAGCTGTCATCAACATCGACACCGGTGGCATCCATGCCCCGGAAGACATGCACAAAGGTCTGCAAAAGAGAAGAATTTTCTACGCTTCAGCAACAACACAACCATTTATAAGAATCAGATACGAGATCAAACAAATCTGGAGATTCACAGGTTGGCAGTCACGCAGCTTATTCTTGCCAACCCCGGTACGGTGGCGATCGAAAAGCTGGAGGCGTCTCAGTTCACTGAGCTGACAGGCCATGACAGGATCTTCTTCACTGTTGCTGATGCAGTGACGAGCCGCAGCTGAGCCCGTAAGAGATGAAGAGGGATGTCGTTATAGTTATAGTAGATTACAAGTTATTGTCGATTTAGTTTAATTGCTGACGGAATTCTAATTGCAGGAGCCCGAAATATTAATATAATGAAACTTTGCCACAACCACAATACATACCGACCTTAGCTCAGTTGGTAGAGCGGAGGACTGTAGTGGGTAATCGCACAGTTAAATCCTTAGGTCGCTGGTTCGAATCCGGCAGGTCGGATTTTTTCCGTAATTACATTAAGATTAATAATGAATTATTTTTTTACATGAATGATAAAAAATATAAGTTTTCCTTTTCTTTTTGTGACTTTTTGGAATTAATATAATTTTATGCTATTTTAGGTTTTCACATGTAGCACTCAGCTGACGCAAATATAAACCTCATACACATCAATTTATAGCATAACTCTCAATCCAGTAGCTGAAAATTTGATGTAGCTGTTTCCATTTGCACCTACTAAAAATTATATGTTAGTCAAAATTTGTCTCTGAAGTCAACCACCCTTCAAAAGATGTCTTCTTTTTCAGATCACTTGTCCTTTGCTTACCTGCAAACCCCATGCCACCATGTGCTAATCTTCTTATTTAATGTGCCTAATTGCACCCTAATAGATGTGAATCAAGCTGGCAAATGTATGCACCTTTTGCATCAAGCACCCTTTCTATCACATTGGGTCTCTAAAATGATTGCATTAATTTTGCATGAATATTCATCAGCTTAGTAGAATATGAAGTAATTTAATGCAAGTGTGTTTGTATAATGGAAGCTTACGGGTAGATTACACCATCAAGAGACCCATAAACAGCTTATGATATTTATTATCTTTCTAGCTGAGCTTGAAATCCACTGTTGTTGCAATCTTGAGACATAAATCAGTCTTTTATCACCCCAGTGGGATCTCTTTATGTCAACTACTAAGATTGTTTTAGTAAGCATGTGGGAATCACCATCACCACCGAGCACCATCTGCATCAACCATTAACAAACAACATGTTGCTCTGGGACAGTGCATCATGTCTGCTCTTCGCTGAGGACCTCTGGCTTTGCGCAGCTCACAACTCCTGGAGCTTGCCACCAGGAGTTTAGCAGTACAAGGTAAGAAAAGGAAGCAGTGGCTTTGAGTTGCATCAACCATGCAGATTGATCAGTTGAGACTTCTCAGCTTGCCGATCTCCACGAACTGACTTGCACTGTCGACCATGGAAGCCTGCCACCACATGAGCTTTAATGGCATGGCAGTGTCATGCATCAATCCTGCAGCCTCTTTTCTCTGGTTTGTTTTGGTTGGTCACCAGTCAATTTCCTCTCACTATCTCCTCTATCCGGACCACAGTAAGAACACACAGCTGATGCTATTTGGGCACCCACCATGATTAACTGATGGACCACACAAGTACAGTTTGTCTCCCTGAGATTACCTTAATGTGACATCTGCATTTCTCCTGCAACTCGGCAACGTTTGTTGCTGCCCTTTAAAAGCTTCATTAGAGCAAGATTTATATTGCAGTCCTTGAAATGCTCAACAACAATCTATGAGCAAGGAACTCATCATGGTCTTCATCTCTTTACTAGTGGTAGTAAGAACTTATCTTACTTGACTTTGAAGTGAGAGTTGCAGCAAAACTATACATTATCACCCCAAGAAAGAAGTCTTAGTCATGTAAGCCAACCACAAAGCTATAGTTTTTAACTAGTGGACAAGCTTAATTAAGAAATCTAATGAAGATTAAGTTAGTAAGAGGAACGGCATGGCTTCCTGATCCAGGACAACTTTCTCTGTGAAAACTATTGGATATCTTACACTCAATATTTCACGGATTCCACAATATCTTAAGTCATGTAGCTTAAACCTGTCCCACTTATTTAAGTGCAGTGCAGAGTATGTTTTCAGTGTAGGTCACTAGACAGAAGAGAAGGCTACTTTGCATTCCTGGAAGCACCCCATTGTTCTGTGAACTCCAATGAGTTTCTTGTTTGATCCGGTTGTCATCTTAATTATATTTTCCTACCTCGAATCTGCATCTGTGCTTAGCTAGATGTTACTTCACTTTGGAACAACAGCACCATAACAAGGAACTCGGTCACTCGGTGCTCTCACCAAGAACATAATAATCAATGGGTAACAAAGATGAGATAAATATGAAATGAGTTGGTGGCTTTTGGCCATTGCAGCTTATCGTCGCACTATCCGATATAACTGGAGCTTCAAAAAGATGATTGCAGTGAGTGCCGAGTGTAAATCTCTTTCGAAAAGCGAGCTTAGGGTTGAAGTAAGCAGCACATCTTTTTGCCCCTCGGTGCTCAGCAACGTCACGGCTGACAAGGACGAGGTCGATATTGATGTAAATAAAGGTGTGTCCGTGTTCTCTACTTCACTCAGCAAATATGAGAGAGAGAGAGAGATGGCCACGTGACCGATGCTGAGCTAGTGGAGTCAGTGGGCGGCGCTAAAGTTGGGGCCGTGGGCCGCAAAGGACACCAGGATGGGACCCACTCCACGCAAGCTGACACAGGATGTGAGCCCCCTCTCTCTCTCTCTCTCTCTCTCTCTCTCTCTCTCTCTCTACATTTCTTCGTCAAAATGGTTTTCTGCAGCAAAATTTTCGCGGATAAGAACTACGGCATGTCATAGTGATCTTATGATGGCAGTCGAGTTTCATGGTGATGATTCATTTACTCAGCTGCATGAGTTCTCTGTGCCTGCGTTGAGCTCCGGAAAGTGCATGCAGCTGACCATGATCTCTATACAATCCAGTGAAGTTTGATGCATGGCACTGCAGATCCTGCAAGTAGAACACAAGGTTTGCTCCCAATTTCACTGAATCTGAACACCAAGAAAGAGAGGGAGAGAGAACCAGAAGATATAAAGACCTTCATTGCTTCTCATAAGAACCAGAGAGATGATGTTGGGAATCAAATTAGCAACATGCTTTTACATTACATTTCCTTGCAGTAGCAGTAGCAGTAGCAGTAGCAGCAGCAGCAGCTGCATTGAGGCAGGAAACCATTAAAGCCCAACTACATCTATCATGAGCTTTGCCTTGTGGCATTTACATGATGGAGAGGCTTTGAGGAACCGCAGAGCTCATGCAGCAGCGACCGTCTCGCCCTTACCAGCTTGTTCGGAGCCACTGGTTGCAGTGGCAGCGTCCTTGATGGAAGTCAGAGAGCACTTCTCCTTGCGTTCATCCTGTTTCATCTGCTGCTGTCTGCACTCGTGGCTGCAGAATGCAATATCTCCCCTGCGAAAAATACAGTCATATAACCTGTAAGAATACATCGAGCGATGCAAAACATGCTGTTTATATCATAACGGGATCGGAGTGTACAGAAAACTCTATATCTCTCTCATGGAAGAAGAGAAAGGCTTTGATTGGATCAGAGGATATGCATGCACTTGGACATCATGATCAGCCGCATCAGAATCAATAAAGAGAAAGAAAAAGATCGAATCTCTAAGATGATAAGCACGATCCACAGCAATAGAACTGCTCACCGAGAAACATCAACGAACACTAACAAAAAAAATCGATTTTTTTAGGGGAAAATCTAAGAATTAACGAATGATGAGACTTTGCATGTGGAAATCGATGAAGCCGGATTGGTACCTGTACATGAACGTGTCCCGGCCGGGCCCAAGGCGGCGCTGGCAGAGGCCGCAGGCCCTGAGGAAGGGCGCCGTCTCCACCACCGCAAAGTCTCCGGAGTTCCTCCGGCTCCGGCCGCCACCCGGCGACAGATCCAGGACCCGCTGGTACCTCGCCTCCAGCCAATCCGCAGGGCCGGCGTCCCTCCTCTGCGCGGGCAACTCCGCCGCCCTCTGCGGCTCCCTCTGGGGGTGGAGAACGTCGCTGGCCTTCCTATGGTCGGACGAGGGCTGCGCGGCCTTATCGTTTGTGAGGACGACGTTGGGGGCGAACTCGGCCATGCTGGTGGTCCGCCTCATCGGAGGCCGCGGCCGCTTCCTCAGCACCATCTCGCTTGCTCCTCCTCCTCAGTACCTCTCTGTGTCTCTCTCCCCCCGGCGAAGCAGAAGAGGAGGAGGAGGAGATGAATGTAGCGGGAATAGGGTGCCGTCAGCGTAGAGAGGGAGAAGAGACCAAGGAGAGAGCAGAGAGAGACGATAGGGTGCTTGGGAAGGAAGAGGAGAGGAGAAGATAAAAAGAGTCGTAGACAGATTTCGACCGTCGGTTCCAATCATGCAACCACTTCACCCCTCCATTATTATACATTTTATTTTCTTTATTTATTTTTGTTCATAAATACAGCTGAATTAGCTCTATTTATTTTTGTGCTTTCGTCATAGATTTTTAAGTCATTTTTATTCATATATAAAATAATATTTATATTTTAAAAATATAATATATAAGTCCCTTCAAATATTAAAATCTACTTACATGACATGATTCATAATAAATTATTAATATAATGATACATTAATTTATGGTTAAAGATCTATTTTAACCCTTAAAATTTTAATCATAAATCTTTTAAGTCATTATGATTTATTTATGTCTAAAATAATTTATACATTTTCAAAAATGTAACATATAAGCCTCTCTCATTAAATCTGAGTTAACAGACTTTAAAGTATGCTTACATAACATACTGACTTACAATAAACTATTAATATAATGACACGTATAATTTAAATTTTAAAAAATGTATATCATCGTGAAAGCGACCGCTAGCAATAGCACCGAGATACTGTTGTTTAGCAAGGCATCATACGCATACAACTTTTCTCATGTTGACGATGAGCTCATGAGCTTCCAGTCCTATCTTATATGGATGAACGTCGACCAGTTCAACGCTAGGCATGTAGTGGTATTTTGGTCCATCTTTCTTCTCTTAAGCATCTTCATCCCCACTGCCACCCACTTCATCCTTGCCTACGCCCCTACTCATCACGCCTATAATGTGGTGGTCCAACTCTTCCTCACCTCTGCCTCAAGTCTCTCATATCTCTACCTCTTTGCCTTTGTTCATCGCTACGGCTTCCGTCGTTTCCTCTTCATCGACAAGCTAATCGAGGAGAGCGAGCATGTATGGGAGGGTTACATGAAGTAGCTTAACTACTCTTTTTCGCTTGTTCTCCATTTTCATGATGTCATGCTTCGTGGGAGAGGTAGCTTATAAGGTATAGTGATACTCATCGGGATCTAAGCGAGTATCATTTGTGGTGGCGGGTAGCGTCGTAGAGTTAGCTAGACCATCACATTATAGACGTGGTAGGTCAGGGTGCAATGAAGAATGAATCAGACTAAATTAGACTTAAGAAGTCCATGTCAAAACCCAATATGATTAAATTAGAACTTAATCCTAAATTATATATATCATTAATATATTAATAATTTATTGTAAGTTAATATACTACGTTATACTATAATATTTGTTAACTCGGTCTTAATGAAAATATCTTATATGTTATATTTTTTAAATATAAAAATTATTTTATACACGAGTAAACCATAATAACTCTTAAACTAATACATGTACGTAAGTCTCTGTATTAAAATTTTCTCAAAATTATTTTAATTTATCGGTGTTATTTTAGTCCAATAATTGGTCACCTGTTTAAATCGACGAGAAATCGAGTAATCGCCACCAAGCCGTCCGATGAGCATCCGGCGGTCAGCCTTTCTACGTAACGTCAAGTCCGTGGGTCCCTTGCCGTCCCACGAATCATTGCTGCGGGACCCTGGCTGAGTCGGATGAGAGCGACGGGAGAAGGCCCATCACTTCTTGTGTGTGACTCACCCGTTCGGGCCCCGACAGGGTTCATGATTTGTCTCTTTCATTTGTATAAATTATTATTCAATATATATATATATATATATATATATATACCTGTAAAACTCACGACCTATATTTAGCATAGTGACATTGACGTTCCAATTGATATTAATATCATTCGAAAACATTAAACATATGTCTTTATTGCCACTTGAATCTTATACCAATTTTCAAGCGCACGTTATACATCGACCACAAGAATGTCTTAATACTGTTCACTGAATTGGGGAAAACCGTGACCGATGTGTGGTCTAAGGGAGGAAATCATCGGCCATGGTTATCATGTGGTGGTCGTCTCCCATCTCCCAAAAGCCTCCATGAATCCACTAGGTCCGTAAGTGGATCTCGTGGAAGAAGGTTAGAAGAGAACAAGTGGTGGTGACGCATCACACGGGAGGTGGGTTTTGTATCTTTCATATTACACTGTATCGTGTCGCACTAAATGTATGGAAACGTGGGCTCGTAAACAATGATTCGTTTTTGGATAGATTCTCTTGATTATTCTTTCTTGATATAGAAACAAATATGTTTATCAATGAACTGTTATTGCACGAGACCTAACATATATCCTACGAAGTTTGATTATGAATTATAGTTGATTAGTTCTCGAATAAAGGAGAATTATATTATCTATTTGAGTCGGCACAGAAGATATCGGTTAACATAGTATTAAATAGGATGATTGAATCAAATAGAAAAAAATGTCTCTATAAATAAAACTGAAGATACATTATGATATGAATTCATCACAAGATTGGACCTGCTCTTAAGTGATCATAAGATATTAAATTTGGATCCACAACAAAGAGTATGAGAAATTATAACACCAGCAGCTTCAAAAGTGGATAAATGATCTAATTATCCCATCAAACCATGTTATAATAAAAGGTACAAAAAAATAAATATATTAATAGATTTCATGAAAACCCTATAATCTGTATATGACTACTTGAAGCTGCTGAGAAATTCCAAGGTTCTATAAGTTGATGCAAAACCTCAACCAGTAATCAAAAGCTCTTTAAGAGTTTTACTTTTGATGCTTCGGTAAGAGTGTCCTCTCCACCACCACCCTTTTTGGACCTCTTACTTTGTTCCCCGTCAGTGGCAGAGAGAGAAGGCAGTGAGCATATCATTGGTGGTTAAAGCTGATACCTTTTCCTCTGACTTCCAGCCAGAGATCCAACCTCTCGCCACCAGGCTTTCCTCAAAGTGCGTCACCAGCTTCCCTGAATCAGAGGAGGAAGAAGAAATGAGTCAGATTGCCACTCAGTAGAGCTTGTGTTGGTCGTCTATGATATCAGCAAGAGAACTGCAAGGTTATGCAGACAGCATTAAGCTTTTCTACTGTCTTGGTATCTTCTTCTTCATGGCAGACAACAGCATCTGTCTTTACACTGCATTCTTTTGGTCATCAATGGAAGGCTTCAAGGCCAGCCACACAGAGAGCCACAGAGAGAGAGAGAGAGAGAGAGAGAGAGAGACCTAAACCTAAGTGAGTTCTTTCTCACCCATCAGAAGAATATCTCAAGGAATATCTCTGAGTCACACTGTCAGCTAAAACATCAATCACATGTGAGCAGGTGACATGCATGCTGACACAGTAGGCTTGTAATGATACCAGACAAGAAAAGAATGATTTCTCAGGCAGCATCTGCGGTACTGCAACAGATGTGACTTCACTTGCATCATATTGCATGCTTGCTGACTGCTCTTTGAGCTGGCAAGTACTGATAAGTCCTCAAGGATGAACTGGTACCAAAATGCTGGAGTACTGGGGAGGGTAATGGAAGCATGCACTTGGACCTCAACCTAACTCTTTCATAGCAGAATTCCTACCATAAGACCCATCTACCCCTTTCTCACCCTTTTCTTTTAAGCACATGATTGACCATATCATTTACATCTAACACTACTGAAGCTGTCTGTAAACAAAAAAAAAGAGAAAATATTATTGTAGACTTTAGCTATTAGTCTTGTTTTCTTCATCTCATTAATGTTCTCTCTCTCTCTCTCTCTCTCTCTCTCTCTCTCTCTCTCTATATATATATATATATATATATATGTAACTCTCTACCAAAGCATTAGAGTAATTTTACTCGATATATCTCTAATTAATTTTCACGTATGATACGCATGACATAAGAAACTTGCTTTTAAAATGAGGAACTTATTATGAGAGAATTGTTCGAAAAAAAATATCGGCATAAGAACTTATCACGAGGGAACTGATCCAATTCTTAATACATGATTATTTTTTTAAAAAGGTTGGATCGAATTAACTCTTTGACATAGATCATTGATTAATTTTGATACTAATAAATAATTTACTACTTGATAGTATATAAGAATCACATCATAAGCTGCAATGGTGTAGATGCCTTCCTAATGTTTGACAAGAGATGGAAATAAAATTTCCCATATATATTGAGCACACGCAAAATAAAGATAGATCAGAAATCAAGATCTCAAGTAGTTTCTAAGAGAAGGCTGCCATAAATGCCAATTAGATTTGAGAGAGTAGAGTGATTAGCATCTTTCTTCGGTTCATGTGATGAGTGCACTAAACAAGCAACTCCACCATGGTCAACTCGGTCAACTCTCTGCGTCTGATGCAGATCCACGTGGAGAAGCCCATGAAGCCCGTTTTGGCCTTTTTGGTTTTGTTTCTTGGTTCGTTCTTTGCTTTTGCTTTTGCTTTCTGTTTCGTCCCTACCGACTGTTAGCTGGACTGAAAACGTTTTCCTTTTTCTCCAATAAGGAAAACGAACACCAAAAAACACCAACGTTTTCTTTTTGCCTCTCTCTCTCTCTCTCTCTCTCGTGTTCTTCCGCAAAGTTTGGGTGACGCCACTTAAATGTCATCGCCCTTATAGAACTGCGTCACCTAACCATTCGCTCGTCGGCCGACAACTAAAGCTTGCATTTCCATATTCACCCCATCTTTGATCGCCTTCTCCAAGAAGCTTTGATTCCTCGGCCATTTCTTCGCTTCTTTTCCTCTTCTTTCCTGCGGAAATCCGTCCGTTCGTCGTCTTTCTCGACCTCGGTTTCATTGGAACCGCCTCGGTTCTGGAGGACTCTAGGTGCGATCTTGCGGCCGCTGAAGCTCTAAATCGAGCTCCATGTGTGACGGAATAAGATGACATCTTATTTTCTGCTTTCTTCTTCGTAAAATGCATTTCCAAATGCGCGGAACCGGAAAAAAAATGATCTTTTCTGAGATAGCTCTGTTAGGAATTCCTCTTTGCAATTACGAGACATTTTCAATGTGCTTTTTTCTGTTTTTTTCTACAGTATATTTGCTAGCTAGATCTCCGAAATCTAATTCATAAAGATGACTTCTTGAGCCCCTTTGATTCTTGTTATTGCACCATCAAGCTAAGTTCTTTTCTCATAGTTTTCGTCTTTCTGTAATAATGAATCATGTAACCGACAAGATTATGCTCTTAATTTTGTGTAAAGGACATCAGAATGGCTTCAAATGCATGTCATCATGCCCTCGGATTGATCCAAGCCCAGGGGAACAGTCCTAGAACTGGCTTGCAAGATAAAGTTGGAAGCTTTTCTCTGGAATTGCTATCTAAGGGCTTTGACATGGACATACAACTTCTTTCAAGAGGAAGCCACTACCCTGGGAGCAGGAAATTGTGCTTGGTTTGCGCATCGAGCTCACATTCTTCAGTTGCTGATCCAATTACTATATCATCCAACAGCAATTCTCGTGATTCTCAGAAAAGATCAAGTAAGTGCTATGCAAAAGTTTATCACATAACAAAAATGAGAAGCTGAGTAATTGAGAATGTATTTTTAATCTAGTTTTAGAGTGCTGCTGCATATTCTTCAATTTTCTTTTATTCTGCTAAGGCTAATTGCTTCACTCATACTGATTAGACATGGTGAGTCTTTGTGGAATGAGAAAAATCTCTTTACAGGATGTGCTTATGTACCATTGACTCAAAAGGGTGTTGAGGAGGAGGCAATCGAAGCTGGTAAAAGAATAAGCAATATACCAATTGACATGATCTATTCATCGTCACTGATTCATACCCAAATGACTGCTGTGCTTGCAATGACCCAACATCGTCGCAAAAAGGTCTCTGTTTCTTCCAATCTGTTTCCCTTGTTAATTATGCTAATGATTTCTTTAGTATCCATAGCATCTGTTGCAATATGCTAAACTACCAAGAAGTCTGAACAATTGTTTCTTTGTGTTTTTCTCTCGCATCGACATTGATTATGGTTCCAAACTTCCAATCATCATGCACAATGAGGGCAAACAAACACAGAAATGGAGTCAGATATATAGCAAAGATACCAAGGAACAGTCTATTCCTGTGAAAACAGCTTGGCAACTGAATGAAAGAATGTAATGATACCACATACTTGTAAATATGTTTATTTTGTATAAGAATTAGGCTCTGACCAATATGTCACATAATTTGTGTCATTTCCCATTGTTTTTCTCTAGGTATGGTGAATTACAAGGTCTCAATAAGCAAGAAACAGCTGCCCACTTTGGAAAAGAGAAGGTTAATAAATGGCGTCGAAGTTATGATATTCCTCCCCCAGATGGTGAGAGCTTGGAGATGTGTGCCGATAGAGCTGTGGATTATGTCAGAGAACAAGTAATGACTATTTAATGGTTAAGTTCATTGTTAGAATCTTCAGCTGTTGCTACATGTAGTTAGTACTCATTTCAAAAGAATTAATCAAGGCAATTCAGTATAATTTCTTACCCTGAGACATAAAGCTTTTATCTTGGTGCCGATATGGCATATCATGACCTTCTTAATGCGGTTTGTTCGTAATTGAATTCCTTTCTTTTTAACTTTCTGAGAGGATAATCGAGACCAAAGTATCTCTTTGAGACAAATATGCTATTCATGAGTAAGTTTTACTTGACTCATGCATTTGAACTATTACTGGCAAATGCATGACAATGCACTGGTCTTGGCTATGTTCTCCTGGACATGTTCCTATCTTCTTGACCTTGATGGCCTCAAAGTGTTGGTGCTATTCTTTACCAGTGTAGTATTTTCTCTTAACAAAGATGTCTTCAGCACTCAGTTGTAGTACTGAAAATTTCCAGTACAATAAATTTTGAGTCCTTGATTGCATAGTTAAGAAAATTAAACTATCTTCTTGACAAAACTTTCCCTCCTAACACTCTACCTGATAACAATGTCCTGTGAGCATATTTAGGATTGAGTATATAGTATCTCATCCTCAGGCTCCTAACAACTGAGAACAATTTCATGATAGATTGTACCTCAACTCTTGTCTGGGAAAAATATGATGATTTCTGCCCATGGAAACTCACTGAGATACATCATTATGTGCCTGGACAAATTGACTTCTGAAGAGGTGAGCAAATGGGCTGCATACTGCTTTGTTTCTTAAACTGTTTTCTGTATGTGGTTAAAGTTAATACTTTATCTTCACGTCATCAGCCTTGAACTCTCAACCGGCATTCCTATGCTTTATATATTAAAAAAGGGAAAATTTATTGGAAGAGGAAGCCCAATCGGTCCTTCTGAGGCTGGTGTTTATGCTTATACCAGAGTATGCAACTTTATTTCTGTTCATATTTCTTCTCTTTCCACATTATGATCTCTTTGTATCTTCATGGTAAAAATTTAGCTGCTTTGCTTTATGATACCTCTACATGTAGGTCTTCATGCATGGAAGCAGAAAGGTTAAGAGTTCCAGGGTGGCTTTGTTATTTGACATCTAAAAAATAGAAGAAGATGGAACCTTATATGATTCTTATAATTTTGTATTTCCACATTATATCAACATTTTTTTGCACATTATTAGGGATATCTGGATTGCCATTTCAGATATATATGCTCATCAGCTCCTCTGTTTCTTTGAGATAATCATTGCTATCCATAGGAAAGCTTGTTATTTCCCTTTTAATTCATAATATTCTTAGATCTAGGTAGGATAAAAAGAGTTCCTCCTTGGTTGGATCCATTTAAATCAGTTATCATGTGGATATCCTTCAAAACCTAACACTTGATCTTTTTAACAAATCTTTATTATGAATTTCTTTTGCCATGAGTTCATCATCCATATCAAGAGTAAGATTACAGACAATTGACTGTATTATTAGCAACTCTTTTTCCGCACTCATCTAAATATTGAAAAGACTCTGGATGATGACATGGATTGTTAGTCTTTCCATTATTCATTTAAACTATTAGTTCATCAAGAAAATTTGATCTTATAATGCAACACACAACATTTGTCTTTTTTTTATCCATAGTCTAGCAAAACCATTCTACTACAAATCTGCTACCTTTGAATGCAGAGATTGGCTCTTTACAGACAGAAGCTAGATGAAATGGTTCAGTAATACCGGTAAGCTTGTAACTTCTATCTTGATTTGGATACCACACCCTGCAAACTGTTGGGCTGGCAGCCCACAAATTCAGCCCGTCTAGCAAAACCATTCTACTACAAATCTGCTACCTTTGAATGCAGAGATTGGCTCTTTACAGACAGAAGCTAGATGAAATGGTTCAGTAATACCGGTAAGCTTGTAACTTCTATCTTGATTTGGATACCACACCCTGCAAACTGTTGGGCTGGCAGCCCACAAATTCAGCCCATAGTGGGCTTGATCAGCCCACAGCCCACACTCTCTCTTAACCTAACCTTAGATCAATATAAGGGGGGTGTGGTGGCTGCGTTTTGGAGAGAAGGGGGTTGCATTTTTGGGAGAAAAACTGCAGCAACATGGTGACCTTTGCAGCAACAAAGATGAGAAGAAAAAGACAGAAAAAGGAAGAGAAAGAAAGGGAAGAAGACAAGGACAACGCAGAGAGACTGTTCTCAATCATCAATCATCTAGCAGTGTTCTCATCTCAGGTTAGATCAAATCATAGTAGATTCTTACTGTGATTACTCAGGGAGAATTAGGGAGGATTTATATATTGTGGACAGTGACGTGATCATTGTATCCAAATTATTCTCTTGTGATTGTTGCTAGGGTTTAGGGCAAAAGATTGAGATTTGTATATTCATTATTCTCATAGTGGATTATCTCTAGTTTGCCCCGTGATTTTTACCCTTCATATTGAAGGGGTTTTCCACGTATATCTTGGTGTTCTATTTGATTGTGGTTCCATTTAATTTCGCTGCATGTTATGGCCTGCTAGTATTTATTCATATACAAAAGTTATTTCTCTTTATATCTCATCAACTGGTATCAGAGTAGGGTTGTAGTGATTTAATTTTGTATTAGAACATGGAGGCCAATAGTGTTTCT